>WSYQ01000045.1:0-600000 GCA_011426435.1 Lysiphlebus fabarum | reverse complement strand
CACAGCAGAATTTGCCGAAGAAGAGATGAGGAATTTATACAAGATAAATACATCATGTTCCTCGAAACAAGATTGCAATGGATGTTGGCCATGTATATCTAAGGAGATGCCTAATGATAATCCTTATGAAGCAGAAGAAATAGAGTAAAGATCATGAATTCATAACGAATATTTATCCCATGAAAGAATCATCGTTTCATGATGAGTTCACTTTGAATTCACTATAAATAATTCATATTGTATCATATTTAAAAAATGTTTTTGAACTAAATTATTGAACAAAGAAAATAAATAATAAAGAATTGATAAATAAATTAATAAATATAATTTAGCCAATTATTGAAACTTCAGATAACGGAATAAGTTATTATAACAAGAAATATAATTATCATGTTCATATTCGTTTATACGTAATTCTTGAAATTAGCTAACAAATACGACTGCACATGACTTCATATTAAACTGTACAGTTATATGTAAATTCAGCAAATCAGAGCTAAGCGTCGCGGTATAATATGATTATGGCGTCGAGATCCGTGTAATTGAATTAATAGGTACCCAGGTAGAAAATAGTGTCAAACTGATGTCTGTAAGACATCCAACCTCAAAAAAAGACGTCTACCGCACATTAGATTTCTAGCTGGGTATATAATATATATTATATAATATTATATAATATTCATAATGAAGTTCATGTCATATGAAGTCATTATGAAGTCACAATGAAGTCTTTCATTTAATACAGGTAATGGTACGAGTCAACATGATGTTCTAAAGAATTGTATTAAGGAATGACTAGCCACATTTTACTAGATTCATTTTCAGGTGTTGATATATTCATATTTTTATAGCTTTTTTTTCCTAAATTCAAATCAAAACACAATGTAGACGGAGAAAACGAAAAAATTTTATTTTAAAAATAATTTTTTTAATTACAGTATTATAGAGTATTAAATATATATTATCGACAATTTATAAATTAGAATGACAATTCAAGAACATCATGTTGGCTTCATAATGACTTCATATGATACAAAGTCATTATTTGAAACAAAATTACTGAATATTTTGAAACAAAAATAGTAATAAATAAAGCTGCATTTGTTTATGAAGTTATCATAAATAATATATGTATATAAATAAATTTAATAATACTTTTTAAAATGTTCATGATGGTGGAAGATGGATTTATTTTCGAAATTTTTGAATATAACTTATTTTAGAATTATTTAAAGAACTAATTTTATAATTTTTTTGAGAATTTATTCAAGTAATTATTGTTTTATTTTAGAAATATTTTGAGAATTAATAAAAATGAAATGTATAAAAAATTTTACCAAAATAATAAATAATAATTTGTTTGATATATTACATTATGAGAAAAATAACGCCATCCTCCACCATCGGGAGCATATTAAAATGTTTTATAAAATTTATTTATATGTATATTATTCATGATAACTTCATAAACAATAAAACATATGCAGTCTTATTTACTACTATTTTCTAAAATGTTTTCCCTAGGTTCCCATAGCTACTATAAACCGCTCTGAAAAATCGGGCAAACTTCTTGGCCTTGTTAATTAATTATTAATTATAACTATAT
The DNA here is from genome assembly GCA_011426435.1 of Lysiphlebus fabarum. Lineage (NCBI taxonomy): Eukaryota > Metazoa > Arthropoda > Insecta > Hymenoptera > Braconidae > Lysiphlebus > Lysiphlebus fabarum. Next base: position 598,394 of record WSYQ01000045.1, on the reverse strand, counting down.
GAGTGAAGGTCTAATATGCAAGGTAAAATAAAGGTAGACTATAATTTCAAATTAATATTTTTCTTTTATTCAAATTTATGACATTGATTCAATAAATGACAAATGCGTATAATAATAAAGGTATGCGTGTTTTAAAAACATAATCCTCATTTGATCTAATCGTAATTCTTTTAATATCTATTATTCACAATAATTTGCCTTTATAATTACAATTATAATTTTAATAACCATATAATATTAAGCAAACAATTTTCATTACTGATGTCTCATTAGTTTTAAGACTAATAATTGTTCATTTATAATAATTTTACACTTTAAAAAGGTGATAATACATGTTTATTGAAAATATAATTGTTATTATAAATTAACAACTTTATTTGTAAAACATGCATTCACCCCAGACATATTAATTTTAATTATTTAAAACAATTATAAATGACCTATTTAAGAGTGTAGTATATATAGATAGAAAATATTATACTAGGTAAAATATTTATTCGAAAAAAACGAGTTTCAACATGATGGTAAGTTATTTATATAAAAATACTTTTTGATTATTTAATAAATATAAACATGTAATAAAATCTGTCAATTTCTATATTATTGTATACAGCATTTCAAGATACTGATGACACTGTCATTTTTTGTGGCAATCATTTCTATTCTCGAAGCTTCATTAATAGGACGATTTCAAGATTACTCTGATGATTATATTGAATTTAAACACCCCCGGTCGGAAAAATGGTATACGCGATGCGGAACCACTACATGTCATAAGAAAAGATGCATAAGAACATGCGAACTCCCTAAAAAAAATTTTATAAAAAATAACATGACCAAGATTTGCTATATATTGCGTGATGAACGTCATGAAGCTAATTGTAAAGAAACAATAGATTGTCACCCATGTGGGCGGTGCAAGGATAATTGCTTTTACTCGACTGAAAAAATATTTTAAGATATATGCGAAAATATATTGGATAAATATTTTGAATATATCTTAGAAATATTTCGATATATTTCTAGATATATACTAGATATTTGGAATTCCGTGTGCTGAGTATACCTTAACACATTATCTTTGATAATCTTATGTATTGAGATATATCTCGTGTATATGTATATATGAATATATATAATATCCATATATATTCAGATAATTATCTGCAATAAATAATAATAAATTGGAATCTTTAAATTTTCTTTAAACTACATCCATTGTTTAAAGTAATTATTTTTATTTTATTTATTTAGAACAATTATTTTATTGAATTATAATATAAATTTACTTGAGTAAAAACTAACAAAATTAACAAAAAAAAAATTAAAAAACCAACAAACAAACAAATACAAATTCTGAACTTGGAAAACTTTAAGGTATTACAATTTTACACCAATAAATTTCAATTGTCATTAATTTTCTTCATCAGAAGATGATCCAACGACTGAACACTGAGTTGATCGCAATTTTATTCACCCGAGTAGAAATTCAGATGAGAATGAGATCTGGATGCGAGCAGGGTTAGCTGATCTCAAATCCAGCCTGGATCAGGCATTTGTATATGAATCGGATCCAGATGTAATGTTTCTTTCTAAGCTTCGGATCAAGATTAGATCTGGTTTTCCTGACGTTATCTTTATGAAGGATCCACGTAGCATCAGGTAAACACTATCAAATCTTGAAGAGCGCCACTTTAATCAAATCCTGGTCAGGATTTAATCAGGTTGTAATAAAGTGATCTTGATCCAGAATGGATCAAGATGTAATAGAGATACATGAACAAGTATATCTTCATGATTTTCTGATCCAATCCGGATCCGTGTTCAAGCAACAAATTTCTACTTGAGCACATCGACTTTTATATCATATAAGTTAAAAACACTGAAAATTTCAGGTATGTTCTTTTTTTAAACATTTTTGCTCATTTACGTTAGTTTATACGTTGAAATTTGTTGGCTTTAAACATCAACAACTTTTTGCTTAGCTGGGAGAGACTTGAAATTTTAGCATAAGATCGATAACTATTTCATAAATACGGGTCTACATGAATACATAAATACATAAAAACGGGACTACTCTAAAAATTCAAAAAAAAAAAACCGATGACAATTAAGTGTTGTTTGAATTCTCTTAAAGTGAGATGTATTTTTCTATAAATTCCAGAATTCGAGGTATTGTATTTATTATAATGGTAACTATAAACTAGAAAATTCATTATTAGTATTTAAAAAAAACATTGAGACAATTTACATTTACATGAATATAACTTACTGAACGCATAAAACGACCATTAAGTTTGAATAATCCACAGGCTTGAAATGACATTTTATTCCCAGTTATTTGATTGGAAAATTCTTGTATTTCTTCGTCCAATTTATCATCCTTAATAAAAATGCGCATGTCATGAAGGATTTCATCAGTTTGTTTATACTTGAAAAAGTAAAGAATAATCAAATAAAATATTTTTGAATTTACGAGTTATTAATAACTTATTATATAAACTTTCTGGAAATTACATGAAATATTGTAGTCTCGCAGACAAAGCATATGGAAAAAATATCATAAATTTGTATGAAACCCCAAAAAAAAATGATAAATTTATGAATCTGAAGGTGGAAGCTTTCGCCATCATCAATAATGATATCGTAAAACATGGTATATGTTAGTATCATTATTGTAAAACCTGATGTCATTATCGACATTGCTAGCTGTATTTCATAATTTTTAGTCACAAAACTACTGAGTATACATACTTCCAAGTGGATTTGTCTGAAAATAAATTTTTTTTATAATTTTATATGTATAACGAGCATTTTTATATGTATTTTATATGTATATATTTCACGATACTTCAAACGATCTCAACCATGACCCATATCGATTGTGCTCATAATTTTTACACAGCCCGTTTGCTACGTGCTAAGTATATTGAATGTAAATTTTTTTTTTTTTTTTTTAGTTTAAAATCAAGATAACGTCTTGTTTCTGTTATCGAATCCCGAATAGGGATACCTTGATCAAGTCTTGTTCAGGACTTGATTAAAATAAAAATGTCAAAAAAAAATAATTCTACACAACAATATTTTATTAATTCTACCGTGTTTTAGTTCATAGTATCTATTTATTTTTATTTTTACTCTTTCATTGACATTTTTTAATTAAAATAATAGTTATAGTGGGTGAAACTTATGATCACAAAAAAATTGCCACTAACATTCGTTTGTCGCAATGTCCGAGCGTGAATTTCATTAGCTTAGTAATCTCGCAGTCGTGGTTTCAAATTCCACTAGCTAACGTCAACGATGTAGCTAAGGAAAAGGATGTAGCTAAGCTTGGGCCATTAGTGGTACATACCCAGGCAACGACTGGCCCATTATTTTACTGCCAAGGCATGGTTTTAATCCATGGCCAAGCATTGGCTAATTCATGGCTGGCCGATGGTTGGCAACTATAAATTGGCCAAATTATGGCTAATAATTGGCGACTATTAATTGGCCAAAAAATGGGTGATTCTTAAATGGCCAGTGATTGGTGAGCATAAATTGGCCAAGATGTGACTAATTTTTAGATGGCCAATGATAAGCGACTATGAATTGGCCAAGCAATAGCCATTTACGTTTTGCCAAATAAATATTTTTCTATTTTCTTTTATTTTGTCTTATTAAAATAATGGCTTGACTCATGAAATACTCATGAAATACATGTATATAAGGCCGTGAGTAACTATAAAAGAACAAAAACATTTCTGAAATGTATATCGCGCCCATGGCTCACTTAGTTAACGCATAGGTTTAGTTTTGGTGTAGGTTTTAGGTTCCGTGTTCTTCCCCGTCGAGAGGAAAAAAAAAAAATTGTTTTAAATAAAAAAAATTAGCATATATTTATCTGAATTTATTCTCGGGTAAGTCTAATTTTGACCGTCATATAGCTCTGACTAGATTATCTTAGACATATGTTTCATGAAAGAGAATTCATTCAAATTTCATAAAAATAATTTTTAAACAAATACCAAAAGACGCTTTTTAGAATAGTTTATACCGAGTACTTTTGTTGAATATCGAAGACAACTAGAACAGATGATGCTGAGTCGATGGAGCACGCAGACAACTCGGTATCATCTGGAACTAAATTCTTGACGTGATTGACTATAATTATAGTACAATCATTTCTTTAAGTAAATGAAGTAATTTTTGTACTCACGCAACGCCCGTATAAAAATGAAAGACTTCAGAACATCTGATCTTATAGTTTTTTTTATGTGCTTTTCAATAAAACTCACCTCAATTTTATTGCTCCAATAGTTTTCTCAAAAAAAAAAAATTTTCCTCAAGAATCATCATGAGTCCTTAAGGTTTATCTTTTTTATCCGGAAAACTATAGGAGCAATAAAATATCTGATTGAGCTGTAAAATAGCACATAATGTACACATTATTTTGATAGTTTATATTTTTCTAAATTTGATCTAGTTTAGAAAATGCTCTGGCAGCTTCATATTATTTTCTGGAAAATTTTTATTTCTGTTTATTTATTGGTCATATGAAAAAACTAATACCGCAGTAAAATAGCACATAATTAGCACTCTATTTTATGCATTACATTCTTTTTTTTAAATATTTTTTTAATAAATGCTCTGCTAGCATCATATCGACTTAGCAGAGCACTTTTGAAAATTGATTTTCTCCGAACCTATGGGAGCAGGAAAATTCTTTCTATGGCAGTAAAATAGCACATAAAAAGCACATAATTCTGGTGCTATCGATTTTCCCGATATCGAAAAAGGCTCCGCTAGCTTCACGGGTATCAGTTATACTGTTTTAGAAAAAAAAACACTCGAAAAAGTGAATAACGCTGTATTTAAATTATTTTCTTTTGTATTAATACAAAAAATCAATAATTATCGAAAAAATTTTAAGAAATCTTTTTAATTAGTGATATCTTTGTGATCTTAATAAAGGATTTCTATTTTTAAAAAACGATAGAAATCATAATGTCAAAGATTTCACTGAGAAATTCTCGGTACATACCTAAAATGCAAGTGAATAGCCTCTTGTAAATTTTTTTAGTCAACTATTATGTGAGTAGATATAATATTATATTTTTAAATGTGTACGTTTTGATTAATTATTTACCTTAATAGAGAAACTACTAATAAATTGTTATCTTTTTGTGATCGAATTCTATATGTTTTTGGCATTACATTAATTTTTCTGGATACTGGATTTCTATTATTTTTAATATTTTGATAATTATTTTTAGTTTCCTTTGTGACTTGAATTTCCTCTAGCTTTTTATTTATGATTTCAAGATGTTTTCCCATAACTCTGTAAAAAAAATAAAAAAATTGATCAATTAGTAATTATTTTGAAAAAACTTATAAAAACATATTTTTATGATCCATTTTTATATATTGATAATATACATAAAAAATTTTATTATCCAAAATAATTATTTATATAATGCGTTAAATAAAACTTTTCCTGCCCTGCGACTTTCAAAATGTTTAGAAAAAAAGGCGGAGAATACTAGGCAAATATAACTTGACAAGAGGTATTTAGAACTGCTTATACATTTAATATCGGCCAAGTTAAAAACTACTTTTCCTGCCCTGCGACTTTCAAAATGTTCAGAAAAAAAGGCGGATAATACTAGGCAAATATAACTTGACAAGAGGTATTTAGAACTGCTTATAGATTTTATATCGGCCAAGTTAAAAACTACTTTTCCTGCCCTGCGACTTTCAAAATGTTTAGAAAAAAAGGCGGATAATACTAGGCAAACATAACTTGACAAGAGGTATTTAGAACTGCTTATACATTTAATATCGGCCAAGTTAAAAACTACTTTTCCTGCCCTGCGACTTTCAAAATGTTTAGAAAAAAAGGCGGATAATACTAGGCAAATATAACTTGACAAGAGGTATTTAGAACTGCTTATACTTTTTCTATCGGCCAAGTTAAAAACTACTTTTTCTGCCCTGCGACTTTTAAAATTTATAGAAAAAAAGGCGGATAATACTAGGCAAACATAACTTGACAAGAGGTATCTGGAACTGCTTATAGATTTTATATCGGCCAAGTTAAAAACTACTTTTCCTGCCCTGCGACTTTCAAAATGTTTAGAAAAAAAGGCGGATAATACTAGGCAAATATAACTTGACAAGAGGTATTTAGAACTGCTTATACATTTAATATCGGCCAAGTTAAAAACTACTTTTCCTGCCCTGCGACTTTCAAAATGTTTAGAAAAAAAGGCGGATAATACTAGGCAAATATAACTTGACAAGAGGTATTTAGAACTGCTTATAGATTTTATATCGGCCAAGTTAAAAACTACTTTTCCTGCCCTGCGACTTTCAAAATGTTTAGAAAAAAAGGCGGATAATACTAGGCAAACATAACTTGACAAGAGGTATTTAGAACTGCTTATACATTTAATATCGGCCAAGTTAAAAACTACTTTTCCTGCCCTGCGACTTTCAAAATGTTTAGAAAAAAAGGCGGATAATACTAGGCAAATATAACTTGACAAGAGGTATTTAGAACTGCTTATACTTTTTCTATCGGCCAAGTTAAAAACTACTTTTTCTGCCCTGCGACTTTTAAAATTTATAGAAAAAAAGGCGGATAATACTAGGCAAACATAACTTGACAAGAGGTATCTGGAACTGCTTATAGATTTTATATCGGCCAAGTTAAAAACTACTTTTCCTGCCCTGCGACTTTCAAAATGTTTAGAAAAAAAGGCGGAGAATACTAGGCAAATATAACTTGACAAGAGGTATTTAGAACTGCTTATACATTTAATATCGGCCAAGTTAAAAACTACTTTTCCTGCCCTGCGACTTTCAAAATGTTTAGAAAAAAAGGCGGATAATACTAGGCAAATATAACTTGACAAGAGGTATTTAGAACTGCTTATAGATTTTATATCGGCCAAGTTAAAAACTACTTTTCCTGCCCTGCGACTTTCAAAATGTTTAGAAAAAAAGGCGGATAATACTAGGCAAACATAACTTGACAAGAGGTATTTAGAACTGCTTATACATTTAATATCGGCCAAGTTAAAAACTACTTTTCCTGCCCTGCGACTTTCAAAATTTATAGAAAAAAAGGCGGATAATACTAGGCAAACATAACTTGACAAGAGGTATCTGGAACTGCTTATAGATTTTATATCGGCCAAGTTAAAAACTACTTTTCCTGCCCTGCGACTTTCAAAATGTTTAGAAAAAAAGGCGGAGAATACTAGGCAAATATAACTTGACAAGAGGTATTTAGAACTGCTTATACATTTAATATCGGCCAAGTTAAAAACTACTTTTCCTGCCCTGCGACTTTCAAAATGTTTAGAAAAAAAGGCGGATAATACTAGGCAAATATAACTTGACAAGAGGTATTTAGAACTGCTTATAGATTTTATATCGGCCAAGTTAAAAACTACTTTTCCTGCCCTGCGACTTTCAAAATGTTTAGAAAAAAAGGCGGATAATACTAGGCAAACATAACTTGACAAGAGGTATTTAGAACTGCTTATACATTTAATATCGGCCAAGTTAAAAACTACTTTTCCTGCCCTGCGACTTTCAAAATTTATAGAAAAAAAGGCGGATAATACTAGGCAAATATAACTTGACAAGAGGTATTTAGAACTGCTTATACTTTTTCTATCGGCCAAGTTAAAAACTACTTTTTCTGCCCTGCGACTTTTAAAATTTATAGAAAAAAAGGCGGATAATACTAGGCAAACATAACTTGACAAGAGGTATCTGGAACTGCTTATAGATTTTATATCGGCCAAGTTAAAAACTACTTTTCCTGCCCTGCGACTTTCAAAATGTTTAGAAAAAAAGGCGGAGAATACTAGGCAAATATAACTTGACAAGAGGTATTTAGAACTGCTTATACATTTAATATCGGCCAAGTTAAAAACTACTTTTCCTGCCCTGCGACTTTCAAAATGTTTAGAAAAAAAGGCGGATAATACTAGGCAAATATAACTTGACAAGAGGTATTTAGAACTGCTTATACATTTTATATCGGCCAAGTTAAAAACTACTTTTCCTGCCCTGCGACTTTCAAAATTTTAGAAAAAAAGGCGGATAATACTAGGCAAACATAACTTGACAAGAGGTATCTAGAACTGCTTATACATTTTATATCGGCCAAGTTAAAAACTACTTTTCCTGCCCTGCGACTTTCAAAATTTATTAGAAAAAAAGGCGGATAATACTAGGCAAACATAACTTGACAAGAGGTATTTAGAACTGCTTATACATTTAATATCGGCCAAGTTAAAAACTACTTTTCCTGCCCTGCGACTTTCAAAATGTTTAGAAAAAAAGGCGGATAATACTAGGCAAATATAACTTGACAAGAGGTATTTAGAACTGCTTATAGATTTTATATCGGCCAAGTTAAAAACTACTTTTCCTGCCCTGCGACTTTCAAAATGTTTAGAAAAAAAGGCGGATAATACTAGGCAAACATAACTTGACAAGAGGTATTTAGAACTGCTTATACATTTAATATCGGCCAAGTTAAAAACTACTTTTCCTGCCCTGCGACTTTCAAAATGTTTAGAAAAAAAGGCGGATAATACTAGGCAAACATAACTTGACAAGAGGTATCTAGAACTGCTTATAGATTTTATATCGGCCAAGTTAAAAACTACTTTTCCTGCCCTGCGACTTTCAAAATGTTTAGAAAAAAAGGCGGATAATACTAGGCAAACATAACTTGACAAGAGGTATTTAGAACTGCTTATACATTTAATATCGGCCAAGTTAAAAACTACTTTTCCTGCCCTGCGACTTTCAAAATGTTTAGAAAAAAAGGCGGATAATACTAGGCAAATATAACTTGACAAGAGGTATTTAGAACTGCTTATAGATTTTATATCGGCCAAGTTAAAAACTACTTTTCCTGCCCTGCGACTTTCAAAATTTATAGAAAAAAAGGCGGATAATACTAGGCAAACATAACTTGACAAGAGGTATTTAGAACTGCTTATACATTTTATATCGGCCAAGTTAAAAACTACTTTTCCTGCCCTGCGACTTTCAAAATTTATTAAAAAAAGGCGGATAATACTAGGCAAACATAACTTGACAAGAGGTATTTAGAACTGCTTATACATTTAATATCGGCCAAGTTAAAAACTACTTTTCCTGCCCTGCGACTTTCAAAATGTTTAGAAAAAAAGGCGGATAATACTAGGCAAACATAACTTGACAAGAGGTATCTGGAACTGCTTATAGATTTTATATCGGCCAAGTTAAAAACTACTTTTCCTGCCCTGCGACTTTCAAAATGTTTAGAAAAAAAGGCGGAGAATACTAGGCAAATATAACTTGACAAGAGGTATTTAGAACTGCTTATACATTTAATATCGGCCAAGTTAAAAACTACTTTTCCTGCCCTGCGACTTTCAAAATGTTTAGAAAAAAAGGCGGATAATACTAGGCAAATATAACTTGACAAGAGGTATTTAGAACTGCTTATAGATTTTATATCGGCCAAGTTAAAAACTACTTTTCCTGCCCTGCGACTTTCAAAATGTTTAGAAAAAAAGGCGGATAATACTAGGCAAACATAACTTGACAAGAGGTATTTAGAACTGCTTATACATTTAATATCGGCCAAGTTAAAAACTACTTTTCCTGCCCTGCGACTTTCAAAATGTTTAGAAAAAAAGGCGGATAATACTAGGCAAACATAACTTGACAAGAGGTATTTAGAACTGCTTATACATTTTATATCGGCCAAGTTAAAAACTACTTTTCCTGCCCTGCGACTTTCAAAATTTATTTAAAAAAAAGGCGGATAATACTAGGCAAACATAACTTGACAAGAGGTATTTAGAACTGCTTATACATTTTATATCGGCCAAGTTAAAAACTACTTTTCCTGCCCTGCGACTTTCAAAATGTTAGAAAAAAAGGCGGATAATACTAGGCAAACATAACTTGACAAGAGGTATTTAGAACTGCTTATAGATTTAATATCGGCCAAGTTAAAAACTACTTTTCCTGCCCTGCGACTTTCAAAATGTTTAGAAAAAAAGGCGGATAATACTAGGCAAACATAACTTGACAAGAGGTATTTAGAACTGCTTATACATTTTATATCGGCCAAGTTAAAAACTACTTTTCCTGCCCTGCGACTTTCAAAATTTATTTAAAAAAAGGCGGAGAATACTAGGCAAACATAACTTGACAAGAGGTATTTAGAACTGTTTATACATTTTATATCGGCCAAGTTAAAAACTACTTTTCCTGCCCTGCGACTTTCAAAATGTTCAGTAAAAAAGGCGGATAATACTAGGCAAATATAACTTGACAAGAGGTATTTAGAACTGCTATTTGATCAGGCTATCTCTATTCAGGATTTGACGGTGTTTATACTTGATGCTATCCGGATCAAGATGTCATAGCGATACTTGAATAGGGACTGCTCTACGATATCCTGATCCGATCCGGATCCGTGTCCAGGCTACCACTAACAAATCTCTACTCGGGTAACTCTTTCAAATTTTTCAAAACTGTTTTTTTTCAAAATGACTTACCCAAAAAATTTAAAATTTTCAGAGGGGCCAGATATTAACCCATTCGAAAGGTCTCGAGTCCAAGTTTTTCACAATTCCATTTTTTTTTTTTTTTTGGAGCTATAGAGTGTAAATTGACTGCGTGACAACCCAACGTATATTTATGTTATTTAAATATATAGAGCTATAAACTTTACAAAAAGATGTGCACAAAGATGATATCTAACGAAAAACAAAAAATAGCTGTACAATAGCTGTACGGTAATAATTTATTTGTTTATAATTTAATTTTATTGCTTATTTTCAAGCTACTTAAAATATCGATACGGTATTATCAGAAAATGTGGATCACAAAAAAAAATCATCAAGGTGCTTGTTAACAAGTATCAATAAATCAATTCATTTTATAATTCAAAAAATACGTAAATCATCACTGAACATGTGAAATTTCATAGTTCTTTGTTATCAGAAAAATAAACTATTATCAACGTCTGAAGAAATTATTCTGAAATGTATAAAATAATACAAAATAATACCATAAAATAACAAAAAAAAAAAAAAAAATTAAATACACTTTATCTATTATATTTCACAGCGTTATTAGCAACGATACAGAATTTTACAGTAAATTACTAAGGCAAATAAAATTGTATTAGAAAAAGCAAACAGCTGCATATTTTTTTTCTTATTTTTGTCATATAAAAAAGTTGGAATAATGCCTTTTTTAATATTTTTTATTTTATTTATTTATTTTAATAAACAAAATTAAAGTTTTTCAAAAACATATTAAAAGCAAAAAAAGAAAAAAAAATCACATTAATTGTGCTATGTAAATGTAAAATCGTTTTTTAACTCTTCATAACATGTTTTTCTTTATTTTTTACCAACCAGTAAAATTTTGTTACTTGAATTGTTCTCTTATTATTTAAATTATTAATTACTCCATTGTTTTTTTTATTTTCTTTTTTGTAACAAGAGAAAACGACCAATAAATATATATACAATATATATATTCTTCTACGTATAATTTTTAACATTTTCATATTATTATTTATCAAATAAATTGAGCATCAGCTCAATTATTAAGTTTTTAATTTTAAACAAAAATAAAAAAGGAGAAATATGCATAAAATAATTATTTCAAAGTAGAAAAAAATTACATTATTTTTTTATTATCTATAAACACTCATATAAACTATAAACTTTTTGAAATTTTATTTTTTTTTTTTATTAAATTTTTAGTTTTTTATTTATAAAGTCAAAAAAAAAAAAAAATTAATAGCATTAAGCCTATTTTGACAAAATTATATTAATTTAATTTGTTTTTTTTTTGTTTTTACCTCCTTAATTCTTATTAATTATTTTTTAATGTATTAAATTTTTTTTAACAATAAAAAAAAAAAAATATATGTTTAATATCTATCAAAACAATGAGTGACTGCCCAAATTCAAATAATTGATGTTATATTATTTTTTATCCCCGAACCGGTAGTACTTTTTGAATTGACAGATAAATATAACAATTTTTTATTTTTTTTATTTTCTGTTTAACTAGATTATACTTTAATTCAGCTTCAAGTTAGTTATTTTCTCAATATTGTATTTTATATTGTTATAGGTTTTTTTTTATTATAAACTAATTAAATGGCATCTTCAATTGCACATTTTAATATACATTATTATGTCCAAGCATTTGTTATTAATTGTTAAATTATTTATTTATTATTTTTATGAACACGTTTTATTATTAATAAACAATTTATTATTATTGTTATTTATTTTTTTTAATATTTTTTTTGATTTTTTTAAAAATACTTATGTAAAGTAATGCTACGCAGTAACATTAAACTATATTAAAATTTTTTTATTTTTAATATTAAATTAAAAAAAAAAAATATTAACTTAAGAATGACTGATTTATTCTGATAATTTAAACATAAATTATGTTATATATCAGTATTTTTAAAAATTGTTATTCTTTTGTTTTTGTTTTTTTATAAATTATAAAAAATTTATTTAGAAATTTTTAATTTTTTTTTCTATTCTCACATGTTTAATAGTCTTGAAATTAGTTACTTTAGTTTTTTAATTTAATTAATTTATTAATTTATTAATTTTTATCTAAGTTAATTTTATTGACTCAATTTAAAGTCTAAAAGGCGCTCTATGTTCAATTGGAGTTGGTTTTCCTTTTCTTGCTGAGAATGATAAATTTGCTACTGATGTATCAGAGGCCCCTGATGGTTTTCTCGTTAATTTTGTTCCTGATGGTAATGGTGTTGCTGAACCACTAGAAGGTGTTCTTGTTCTACAGAAGAAAATAAAAATAAAAAATAAGTATTATTCAAGAACCAATATAAGTTTTTATTTTTTTTGTTTGATTAATATCAACAATACAACACAAACATTAAAAGCTTAAAGATAGAAAAAAAAAAAAAAATAAAGATAAATAATGATTATTGCCAGTTACCTAGCATGATTATCAGGTGGTATAGTGTTAGTTGCTGAACTGGTACAAACTGAACTGCCCCTAAGCATCATATAATTTTAATAAATATCAGAGTAAAACAAAAACAAAGATTCATACAAAAATTACATGACTAATTATCCTTTTCCGAAATAAAATCATTAAAACCATCAATACACTTCAGAGTTGTACTTTAATTTTTACAGAAATATTAATCTTGTATTAATTTATTTAGAAATAATTGAATCAAAAAATTTATACTCAAGATATTTAGTCATGACATATTCAATCAAACAAATAAAATATATAGACATAATAAATAGATAAAAATTAAACAGAAATAAGAGGTTGCAAAAGCATACCCAGTGGAATCACTTGAAATTGTTGAGTGGTTACTTTGTGTGGAATGAGTTGAAAAATTACTCGTTGTTGATTGAGGAGATTTAATGTCTGGTCCAACATAAACAGGTATCCGAGAACGACTTCCATTGAAAATTAATATATTAGAAAGAAAAATAAAGATACCCATTTGTTAGTTAATATGAAAAAAATTATATGAAGAAGAAAAATTAGTTTTTAAAGATAAAATAAAATATGTTATTTTTTTTTTATTTTCAGAAGCATTCCAACCCTTTTTTTTTTTTTTTAATTATTATTAGTCTATAATAATATTTTTATATTACTTTGATTTTTTATTTTTTAGTTTTATTTACCTATTTGGTGTCCCGACACCTGACAGAGTAGGAATGCTCGATGTTCTAAACATCATACCAATCCTAAAAAATGTTATTTTTCTATATATTATATCTCAATAATAGCATTAATATTTATAATTTTTAAATTTTATTAAAATTTTTTAAAAAAGCTTTTATTTTTTATTTTTATGTAAAAAATATATTGTTTTTTTTTTTTTTATATTTAAAAAAAAATTTCAAAAATAATGCTTATTAGTAAAGAGCAATTTGTAATGATAAAAACTTACCTTGTTGTTGCTCCACTAGCAGGACTAATAAGACCAGTTGGTGTTCGTGGTCGTGATGTCGATGAGCCATTTACTGGTGTTCCTATTTTTCGTCCAGAAACACTATTATGTCGACTCGATGTTGGTGTATTGCCAGTAGTTCCTACAGTTCTTCTTGGAATTCGACTTGGAGTGCCTGATTCATCTGATAAATTAATTATAAATTTTAATTAAATCATTGTTTTGTCAGGCTCTTGTATTGTTGTATTGCTTACCTGTACTGTCTAATGATTGAGTTGATCCATATCTACTTGGTGGCTTACTACCTTGTCTTGATGCTGGTCTACTTGTTGGTCTACTTGCTGGTCGTGAAGCTGGTCTTGATGCTGGTCGACTTGATGGACGACTACCACCTTAAAAAAAATTACAAAAATATTTATTTAAATAATATATTTTAAATTAAAAATTTATTTTATTTTATTTTATTTACCTGGAGTCATGCCACTTCTATATGGCGTACTAGTTTTTCTCGTTGATAATCTGAATGAACTTTCATTATCACTGAGACTATCAGGTGTTGTAACACTCAATGATGATCTTGATGCTCTTGTATGTGTATGTGTCATTGGTTGACTTCTTATACTTTTTTCACGTACCTAAATAAATTTTTAAAATAAATAATAAATATATCAAATATTAGTCAATTATAATTTTCGACTATAATTATTTAATTACAATAATACAAGGATTTTTTAAATTATTAAATTGTGTTTAATTAATATAAAAAAAAAAATATAAATGTAATGTGTGTATATATTTTTTTTTTAAAAACTATTTATCATGCATATTTTTTCCAATTCTATATACGTACCTATCAATTTTAATAATAAATAAATTAATGAATTCATCATAATTAATTTTTTTTTTTATCTAGGGAATGCATGCAAACTTACCAGGTGTAGTTGGGACAAATAAAGTGATAATAATAGTCATACGAAGTATCTCCAAACAATGTAACTATGTTAATGTCAATAAAAAAAGTTATAAATCGAAATTTAATCATAATATTTTTAATATTTCTATCAATAAATATTCAAAAATAAACAAACACTCAAATTAATAATAATTTTATCATCAAAATAAAAATAATTATTATCTCAATCAAAAAAACATTTTTAAATTTTTTATGTTATTTAATTTACCATCAAAATAAACATGCTTTTAATTTATCAATAATAAAAATAAATAATAGTTTAAGATATTAGAAAAAAATAATAATAATAATCATTCAAATTAAGAAGAAAAAAATTAAAAATCAAACAAAAAATAATTATAAATATCCCAAATGATTTTTTACAATAATTATTATTCATTTTTTTTTTCATTGTATTATAAATCTATCAACAATCTGAAAATCACATACAAAATTTCAAATACACCAAATTAAATTCATACAATTTTAACAACACAGGCATTTCAATAAATAATTTCAACAATAAAAAACTGTCAATTAAAAAAAATAAAATTAAATAAAAATAAATGCAAAATATAAAATAAAATAATAATAAATTTTAAAAAAAAATTCAAGCTGAGAAAATCAATCGAAAGATAAATATTGTTATTTACCCAGTGATAAGAGGGGGCGTGCATATGAAGAGGATACGAGCACGGAAGTTCCTCCTTTTGTCTCAAACTCTCAAATATCGGCATCAGCTGGTTCATAAACTCCTCCGCTATACCATAAATCAAATAAAATCGTACTAATATTGTTTTTTTTTTTTTTTTTCTAATTTTGCCAAAAAATTTATCGCTTCATTTTTTTTAAATAAAATTATAAAACCTATGCTGTCCTATTATATAATTTAACGCTCATTAATATTGAAAAATTAATTTATTTCGGATAAATAATTAAAAAATGAAATATATATTTTAAATATTTAAAATATCACATCTCCTGAGGTTTTAAAAATATTCTGAGATATTAAAATGTTTTCTGCCCATTCACACTGTAAAAATTTCGTTGATTCATAGAAAAAAAGAACAAATACTTTTCCACATCAACAACAACTATCTCCAAACTACTCCAAAAAAAAAACAAAAAAACAAATGAAAATAAACAAAACAAATGATAAAAATTAACAATATAACAAAACCATTATTCACTAAATATAAAACCAATGAAATTTATTTTAAATAGACAAAGACAAGCATGCCCATTCACAACACCATTTACCTCATTCAAAAATAACAAAAAAAAATTATAATTAAAGTTTTTAAATAATATTATAAATTCCATGTCCCATCATGCAAATAGATAAATAAATAATATAAAATATTATTTAATGTTGTTTTAATTTCAATCGTTACCTACCAATTTTGTTGAGAGCAACAGAATAAGCTCTTTGGTACCAAATGTGCTTTTGATAATATTATGTGTTGATGCAATGTGCAAGTGTGTGATAAATAATACGTGTAAATTTAATAATAAAAAAAAAAAAACAGTGCATCCCACTGTCGTGGAAATATTACTACAAAAAGTGCAAAAGATTAAAAGAATTTGAGCCATAAAAATTATTGAAAATTGTATTTTTTTTGTTTGTTTTTTGTTTTCCACGAAATTGGGACGTTGTTTTTTTCTTTTTTTTTTTTACTATGTATTTGTTTGTTAATGTAATGGATCCTTTTTTAGGTTGGTGACATGATATGTTACCTTCATAATTGGACCAGTAGAAGACAACTGTGAACGTTGTAATGTCGAATTTGGACTTGGTTTTGATCTGAATGCTGTCATTGTTTGGCTGACACCATCTGCCAATATGAATTGTTCTCGCAGCTCGATATTTGTTCTTCCCTTGGCTACAGTGTATTAGCGTGCACGCAATTAGTTAATAGGGCCAAAAAAAAAAAAAAATTAAAAAATAATATTTTGTATTTTTTTGTAAAATTATTAAAAATAATAGTAACACGAAAATTTTATATGGCATAGCAACGATCAGTTTAAAAACAAATTACAAAAACGATTAAAATTAAATATTTAAAAATAAAAATTTATATATATTTGTAAATTTAATAATATAAAAAAAATAAATAAATAATTAAAATTTAAAATCATGCATGAGTATTTTTTAAGTGGTTAAAAATAAAAATATGTATTTTTTTTTTTTTTTGAATAAAAAGGGTAAAATAACGGTGTATAGTGTAAAAAAAAAAAAAAAAAAAACAAAAAAAAAAAGAAAAACACTGTGATTAGAATAAATGAAATAAATAATAATAAAAAAAATAGTGTAAATTAAATTTTGTTAAAATATTGTCTTCCAACACCATGCCAAATAATGAATTTGGCTAAATAATTATATAAATTTCAGTTGATAATTAAAAATAATAATTTTTAAATTAAATTAATATATAAAACTACCCTTAACCATACAATTAAAAACAACAGTATAAATAAATATTTTATTATTATAATAATGATCAAGGCCAGGATGTTCATCAGCAAAACTGGTTGACTGAGGTTATCATGATTACTAGTAACTTTATTTGTTTATTATTTCAAAAAAAAACAAAACAAAGACAATTAGGAGTTTTAGTTTGTTGATAATGAAAATAATGAATAAAAAAAATCATTTATCTATGAAAAAAATAAGAAAAATCAATTGAGACTTTTTTTTTTTTTAGATAAAAATTCGGATTGATACACCCTGTGAGCCATTTTTCTAAAAAATGTAATTAAATATAGAATAATGATAAAAAATTATTGTTTAAATTATTGATATAATTTTAAAAATGATATTTAAACAATAATTTGTTATTATTATTTTATTTTTTATTACATTTAAAAAAAAAATGGCACACAGAGTGTTTCGAATCGAAATTTTAACCATTAAAAAAATGTCTCAATTGGTTTTTCTTATTTTTTTTATGGATAGATGATTTTTTTAATTTATTTATTATTATTTTTAACATTATATCAATAATTTAAACAATAATTTGTTGTTATATTACTTTTTTTTTACATTTTTTAAAAAAAACATCTCAATTCAAACTTTTATTTTTCTCTGAACTTTCAGCGGACTAGTTTCACCGACGAACATTCTGGTCTTAATAATAACTCATTATTAATTAATAATAATTAATTTTGATAACAATAAACAAATAATTAAAAATAATAAATATGATAATTTAAAAATTATAAATGAATAGTTAAATGAAATGAAAATTGCAAATATATCATGCGACATCAATGAATAATAAATACAATCATATCTAAACTCTGTCTGATTAATTTATAAATATAATAATTATTCGATTTACGTAATATTAATCAGCAGAGTATAGATAAAATTTATTTATTAATGATCGTGCAATGAGGCCTCACCGAGCGGACACCAACCCTCGTGTTGTTCCGGCTTGTTAGGGTCCGGTATTGGCATTAAAAAAACTTGAGGAATGATTATTTTTAGTTATTTGTTTTTTAATACTTTTTTTATATCACACAAATTTAAAAAAAAAAAAAAAAAAAACATGCACCAATTTTAATTATCATTATTGTTTGTTATTTTAATTAGTATTATTATATTTTATCTCTAAAATGTATATCCCTAATATGTTAGAATTTTTTATACTTCATAAAATTGAAAATAACAAAAAATAAAAAATTAGTTAATCAACTACTAATCAAGCAAAGCAAAACAACGAAAATATATATCTTTTTTTGCACACTTTAAGATATTATTATTATTTTTTTATTGTTTTTAAATAATTATTGTTTTATGAGCAAAATAATTCATTCAATTTTTTTAGTTACCTCAGGAGTTGAGATCATACACACAAAAAAAAAAAAAAAAATGTCTAAATTATCAAGACAATGTTTTTTTTTTTTAAGAAAGAATATTAATTTACATTATTGATTATAAATAATTATTAAATATTAATAAACATTTATAGCACCGTGCATATTAATTAATTTTTTTTTTTAATTATTTAATAATACTAATGTTTATTTATTTTATTTTTTTATTAAAATATTGTTATCGTTACGCTTTTGCTATCGCTGTGTTAGCAATGCGTGAAATGAATATGATAATTTATGAAGTGTTATTTAAAATAATTTTTTTTTTTTTAGTTAAACAAATTATAATAATTAATATGATAAATTAATTACAATTAAATTATAATTAATTTGCCTGATTAAATGGGGAATAAACAATAAATGAGTTTTAATTATTTACAAGATGGCATATTATTAATAATTTCCCTGCGCTTTTTTTTTTTTTTTTTTTTATATTATTTATATATTTTAATATGTGATTATTTAAAGACAAAAACTTACCGCGACAAGGATCATTTTTAACAAGAAATTCATCAAGTGCAACCCAGCCACCACCAACACGAACCATCACTGTTGATCTGAGTATACGAACAAGTCGTAATTTTTGACTATCACCAAACTAAAAAATTAAATATTAAAATATTAAATAAATTATTATTTTTAAAATATAAAATTAATCAAAAATAATAATAAAACATACCCGATATTTTCCTTCACCAACTTGAAATACACGGAATTTTTGTCGACAAGTACAAAGCATAACAAGTCGTTTAACTTCATCATGAATTTTATCAGTATCATGATATGTTTTACGTTCTTCCCAATCAGGTCTAAGTGCAGCAATAAATTCTTTCCAATCAATAAGACCTTCACCATGACGATCAAATAAATCAGCAACAGCATTCATTTCTAATCTTGATGTATCAAATTTAGTATTCATAATTCCTTGAATAAAATCTTCTCTTGGTATCAAACCATCATTATTTTTATCCATTTTTCTAAATAAATCAGTTAATCTTGATTTTTTATGATTCATAAATTTAAGAAAACGTTTACGCCATTCTTCCCAGCTAAAGTTCTTTACACGATCAAGTTCATCAATGTAATTTAATTTATCTTGAAGACGACGTTGACGTTCCCATGCCATCATCCAAACATTACGCCAACGATCCCACAATAATTTAACACGTGGATTACGAAATTCTGGTTCAATTCCTTTACTGCTTTAGTAATAAATAATATTGAGAAAAAAAAAAAAATAATAAAAATTACAAAAATTAATATATAATATAAAAATTATTGCATAAAAAAATTATAAAAAATAAATAAGAGGAGAATTCATTTGAAGCATATATCAAGCCAAAAAGATAAAACCATTTTTTTATTTTTTTATTTTTTTATTTTTTTTTGATATGCAGACTAATCCAAAACCTTTTTTGTTAATCACTTGGTATATATGATAATTTAGCAAATTTATATTCATTTAATTATTTATTATTTCATCAAACAAAGGGTAAATAAAATAAAATTAAAAAAAAATTGTAGATTTTAGATAACGAACCTTCCTTTTGGTGGAAAACGTGGACCAATATGTGGCATTGATGGATCTGGTGTTCTCTCACGACCAGGACTGGCTCGGCTAAACAAGAACATGCGTCAAATCACTCATAACACTTTTATCTTAACAAAATGCTATTGTAATTTTTTAAAGATTCATTATAAATAAATTCAGTATTAAAAAAAATATATATAAAAAAATGAATAATTAAATTATGAGAATAGATTATCAGACAATATGATGATGAAAAAAATTGATTTAGCATACCTTCCACGTCGGGATTGAAGAAGATCTCGACTGCCCTTGAAGCTAAACAATCACAAAAAAGCAAAAAAAAAATATGAATGATATGAAAACATATAAAAATAATGATTGAATTTTTTCTTTTAATTGAGAAAAATACATAAAAAATGAAAAGGAAAAAAAAAGAAAATAATTGATAAATGAAATGAAATTATTCAAGACAAACAAAAAAACACACAAACCTTTGTTTACGAAGTGGTTGTTCATCATAATCACTGTCTTGATAGAGACCATCCTTACTGTTCATTTAGTCAATGAATAATAATATGCAACATGCAACAACGAATACAATAATTGAGTTACAACACAGAAAAAAGGACAAAAAAAAAACAATAAAATGATATAAATTGATAGATAAAACACAAATAAATGGCAAGCAATACAAAAAAGATGAAAGCTTATAAATTATTTTATATAAAGAAAAAATAAATAAATAAAAAATAATAATATTCATAAACAATAAAAATAGAAATAAAAAATAGTAAAAAAAAAAAAAAAATTATAAGAATAATAATATGCAGATAATACTTACACTTGATTAAGACTTGGTTTTGATCTTGACATTTTTCTGGTGTCTTTAATTGGTTTAATTTGTCTTGCTTTACAAACACTGTCAACTTCAACTTGTCTTCGACTAGTATTTTCCATAAATTCACGATGATCAGCAATTAATATTTCTAATGTTGGTCTGTCATCTGGCAATGATTCTGATTCAAGTGTTATGAGTGTATTTGTTAAACCTTCAAGCCAAGCTAAAAGTTCTTCTAATAAATTATCAAGATCTTGAAGTCCTTGCATATGACTTTCTAATCTTTGATATCTTTGATGTGCCCATGTTGATACTTCATCCCATCTTGATTGTATAATTGTTATCCAATGTTTTATAACAGCAGCACCATCTGGATGTGCTTTACCAAGAATACCATGTGCAAGTTCTAATGTACGATCTTTTTCAATTTCTTTTTGTTTTAATTCACGTAAAAATTTTTCATGTTCAATCAATTGATTTCTACTTTCTTGTTCATCTTCTGGTAATTGTCCAGCAAATCTTAATTTCATTTCAGCATCACTAAGCCATTCAAGAAGTACATGAACAGATTTATGTAAACGTTCAGCATCTTTTAATGCTTCATCAAGACGTATTGATTTATTTGATGATAAATTATGAACAGTATTCCATAATGTATTAACTTCTGATAATTGTGAACGTATTGTTGATGCATCATCAATTGTTGCTTTTGATTCAAGTTCACGACCAGTACGTGTAACTGATTCCATTTGTGATAAACGTGATTCTAAATCTTTTTCAAATGTTTTATGTTGATCAACAAGATTCATAACTGTATCAAGATCACCATGTAATGGTCCAGTATTTGATAAATATTTTTCCGTTTTTTTTAACCAATCTAATAATGCTTGTATTGCATCTTTAAATTGTCCAGAATATAATAATGCTTCTTCAAGTTTTCTTTGTCTATCAACACTTTTACTACAAACAGTTGTCCATTTATTTTTTAATTCACTTAATAATTCTTTTAATGCTGGTTCATCTGTTTTTGGTGCTTTATCTTTAAGTATTTTACCAGATTTCATTGTATTATCATATGTACTTTGTTTAATACCAAGTGATTTTTGTATCTCACGATGTTTATGTAAACGTGATTTAATTTTTTCTGGATCATTACCACCAACACCCTCAGCTGACATTTCATCAAGTGTTTTTTCAGTTTCATCTAACCAATTCATAAGTATTGACCATGAATCATGAAATTCACGTGCTTCTTTATAACCATGATCAAGTGATCTTGTACGATCAGCTGATTTTGATACAACTCTTTCCCATCTATGTTGTACACTTACTAATAAATTTTTAATAAGTATAACATCTTGTTTTTGTGAAAAATATTTTAATTGTGTACCTTTTTTATCAAGATTTAAATTTGTTTCACGATGTACACTAACATCTTTTTGAAATATTTTATGTTCTTCAATTTGTCCAAGTATTGTTTCCATAACACGTGATACTGGTTTTAAATTTGTTAATATTTTTTCAGCATTTGTTAACCAATTAACAAATGCTTGTAATGCATCATGAAATTCAGTTGCTTCTCTTAATGCAATTTCTAATTTAATTTTTTTATCACTTGCACGTGCAATAACACTATCCCATCTTTGTTTTAATGTTTTAAGATTATGTGCTAATGTATTACCAGTTGTTGCATTTGCACGTTTTAAATATTCTTGTCCTTGTTGTAATACAGTTTCAACTTTTGGACGATTCATTTCAACTTCATTATAAATTTCCATAAATCTTTCTAATTGTTCTGATGCTGTTTCTGGTAAACCACCAACTGGTCTTGATGCAACAATCATATTATCAACATCAGCAAGCCATGATAATAAATCTTGTATTTCAGCAGTAAATGATTGTGCTTCACGTAATGCATCTTCAAGTTCACGTTGACGATCAGCAGCTCTTTGTAATAAATCACGCCAACGATGATTTAATGTACCAAGTTTATCAGCTGTTGTTGAAGCTTCAGCAGTACCTTTACCATCTTCAATTAATTGTCTTCCTGCATCATTTAATGTATCAACACTTGTTTGATGTGCTTGTATATCATTTACAGTTACTTTTAATTTTGCTAATTCAATTTCAATAAGTTGTGGATTTCCAGCAACTGGTTTAAGTTCATCAAGTGTTTTATCTGTATTATTAATCCAAACAAGTAATTCATCAAGAGCATGCTGAAATTGTCCAAGACGAAGAAGTGCATTTTCAAGGAGACGTTGACGTTCAACAACACCACGAAGAAGTCCATCCCAACGACGATTTACTGCACTCAATGGTTCTTTTATTGCTGATGCTTGTTCAGATGATGTTCTTTCTGTTAATTCAGCAGCTTGTCTATATTGAAAAAAAAAACATTCAATTATATTAGATTATTTATTAAATTAAATTAAAATAAAAGCACTTTATTAAATTCATACTGATGGATTTTCTGTAAGTTGGGAATTTTAAAATACAAATTTACCATTATGTCAATATAACAACAAATTAAATAATTAAATTAATAAAAATAGCAGTAATTTTCTTTTTTATTTTAATTGTTTTACAAATTAAATAACTGCTAAAATTTTAAATAATAAATATTCAAAAAAAAAAAACATTTTTAAATAAAAACCAATAATTTTGCATTAAAAAAAAATTAATATTTAAGCCATGCGCTCTAACTATTGCAACAACACTTAGCAGTTTGACTTGCCTTGTCAGAGTCCTATTTGATCGGGTACCGAGGGACAAGAAAAAAAAAAAATATATATATATATATTATCTTGGACATTTTTACTTATTTAATTTTTTTTTTTTCTTAGAAAAAAATTTAATTTTAATTTAATTTAATTAAAATAAAAAAACAATTAACATACCTGTTTAATGCTTCAACTTGAACCATATAAGGATCAACTTCTGCTTTGAAATCAGCAAGATCACGAATTTGTTTTTTAACTTCAGCAATATCACTACCAAGTGGTCCCATTGATGAAAATTTATCTTCAGCTTCTTTGAGAAATTCAATAAGTTTTTGTAATGTATCATGAAAGTCCATTGCTTTTTCCATTGCATCAATTAAATTTTCTTCACGTCTTGCATATAAAGCTGTTACATTGTCCCATGCTTGATCAAGATCTTCAATATGTTTACGTACTTCTGGTTTATCTGGTTCACCACAAAGTCCCATAAGTTCATGTCCAGAAGCACGTACTTGTTCAACATCTGGTTTTGTTTGATCAATTTCTTGACGTATTTCTTGTAATGCAACTTGTTGCTGTTGTATTGCTGTTGGTTGTACAGCTGGTGGTGCTTGTCCTGCAAGTGCATCTTGTAATTCTCTTAATGTTGACATAACACCATTTAATTCTGACCAGAATTTTTCAGCAACAGATAATGTATCATCTAATGTATTACTACGATCAGTTGTTGCTTTTTGTACATCAGACCATAATTTATTAAGTTTTTCTAATTTACGTTTAATATCTTTAACTGCTGGATCTTGACGATTACCAGCTTTATTAATAACATCATCAGCAGCTTTTTTAACAGCAGCATATGCTTCATTACGTTGTGCAAGATCATCAGCAAGTGCTGCATTTTCTTCCATTTGATCACGTAAACGTGGTGGATGAGCTGATATTGGTTCTGAGCTATTAACTTGATCAGCAGTTGATGATAATGCACGTAACATACCCTCTAATTTATCAGAAAATTGTGATGATTCTTGTAATGCTTGTTCAAGTGTTTGTTGACGTGCACGTAATTCAGCACGTAATGCAGCATAACGTGCATTATCATTATCTAATATATCTTGTACTTTTGCACCTTCTTCATCATTACATAATTTAATAAGTGCTTCACCAGTTTTATTTAATTTTTCAATTAATGGTTTATGTTCATTAATACTTTGTATTAATAATTCATTTTTATCTTGTTGTGCTGCAATAAGATCTGGTCTTAATGCTGGCATTGGTAACATTGATACTTGATTTTCAGCTTCTTCAAGCCAACTAACTAAACCAGCATGTGTATCACGTAAATGTTCAGCTAATGGTAATGCTTGTTCTAATGCACCTAATCTATCTGATGATAATGTAGATACAATTTCCATTGTTTCACGTAAATCTTCCATTTTATCTCTTATTGTTGCTGTATCTTCATGTTGTGTATTTTCACGTATAACTTTTTTAGCTGTTGATATAACATCACGTACACGTCCTTTTTGACTTGATATATCATCATTTAATGCTTTATGTTCTTTAAGTTGTACACGTATTATTTCTGGTTCACTACTTGGTGGTTCAGCTTCACGTAATTGATTATCAACTTCTCTAAACCAATCTAATAAATCATCAATATCACCAATAACTTCAAGTGATCTTTGTTTACTTAATTGTATTCTTTCAGCTTTACGTTGTATTTGTTCAGCAATTGCATCAAAACGACGATTATCACGTGTAACAAGACCTTCAATTGTTGATGAACCTTCACCAGGTGATATTTGACATAATTGTGGTCCAACAGTATTTATTTTATCAAGAATTGGACGATATTCTGATATTTCCATTTCTAAACGTATTATTTCTTCTTCACGTGGTTCTGCTGATTGTAATGCACTTTCAGCACCTTGCATCCAATCCATTAATCTATTATGATTATCATGAAATTGTTGAACAAGTGGTAATGCTTCTTGTGCATGTTTTAATAAATCAGAACCACGTGTTACAAGATCATTAAATCTACGTTGTAATGAATCAAGTTTATCTTTTAATTGTAATGCTTCATCACTTGATATATGTTTCATTAATTCTAAACCTGAATCAGTTGTACTATCAATTTCAGTTTGACGTGATGATACTTCTTCTGTTAAATCAGCAAGATCTTCCATTTGTTGAAGTAATTTTTCTGTATGTACAGCAAGTATACGATATTTTGATAAACGTTTTTCCATATTTTCCATCCATGCTTGAAGATCTTGATATGTTAATACAAGATGACGTAAACCTTGTCTTGATCTTTGTAATAAATTACCAAGTAATTCTGAACGTTCAACAAGTGTACCATAACGATCAGCAACATCTTGAAGTTTATCAGCTAATAATATAGCTTCATCTTCACCAACTAAACTCATTAATTTACTAGCAACATCAGTAAGTTCACTAAAATATGGTTTTTTTGTTAATATATCTTCATGAAGTTGATCATGTTCAGTAACACGTTGTTGAATTTTTTCTTCATCTGTTGGTACAAGTTCCATATCTTTAACTTTTTTTTCTGTTTTATCAAGCCAATTTGCTAATGGCATTAATTTTTCTTGAAATTCTTTAGCAACTGTCATTGCTTGTTCAAGTGCATCCATACGTTCAGCAGCACCTTCAGTTAAACATTCAAATCTATCAATTAAATCTTTTAATTGTTTTTCAATACCTTTACGTTCTTTTGGATCAGCACCAGCAGCAACTTCTTGTCCCATTGTATATAATGATGACATTGAATTTTGACGATCTGATAACATTTTCTTTAAAAATTTTTGTTCTTGTAATTGTGCTTTAACAACTTTATAATCAGATGATGGTGATTTTTGATTAGCAACCATTTCTTCAGTATCTGATAACCATTTTTCAAGACCATCAAGTGCCTCTTGAAATTTACCTGATTGTAATAAACCATAATCAAGACGACGTGAACGTTCATTTAAACGATCTTTTAAATCATTCCATTTTTCATTCATTTTATCAAGATCTTTTTCAATTCCACTTGTATTAACATCTCTACCAGCACTTTGTACAAGTCCTTGACCAAGAATATTACAATCATCAACAGCATGTGATATTGGTTCAATTCTATTAATTTTTAATGTTCTAAAATCTTCTTGTTGTGCTTTTATTGAATCAACTTCTGATCCAACAGCTTTAAATTTACGTACTTGTTCATTAACATCAGTAATATCATCAATAATATCAGCATGCATATGATAAAATTCTTGTAATTTATTAAGTGTTATTGATAATTCATCTTCACGATTACGTGAACGTTCATCAAGTTTTCCTAATTGTCGTTTTAAATTATCAACTTGATCACGTGTTGCAACAGCATCAGCAGCAAAACCACTATCAACTAAATTTTCACATGAATTAACAAGATTATTAACTTCATCACATGCACGATTAATTTTATTTATTAATTTTGTACATTCTTCAATTTGTGAACGTACTGTTTTAATATCACGTCCAGGTGCTTTCATAGCATCAAGTTCATTTTCAAGTGTTGAAAGATCATAAATAAGTGTTTTAATATGATCATTAAATTGTGCAACTGCTGTTGCTGCACTTTGTAAATTATTACAACGATCATCAAGTTTACCAACTAAATCATTTATACGATCAGTTAAATTTTCAATTTCATCTTGTAGATGAGTTGCATCAGCACCCTGTTCACGTGCATTATTAACAAGATCATTTGCTTGTTGTTTAACAGATTGTAATGGTTTTTTAAGTGATAATGTTTCTTCTCTTAAATTTTTTATTCTATCAAGAAGTTTTGGATCTTTTGATGCACCTCCAAGAGCATCATGTGAAGCAAGTTTATCTTCACATCTTTGTAAACCATGTTGTAAATCTCTTAAATTTTCATTAAAATCAGATAAATGACGAGCAGTATCCTCAAGTGATTGTGTACGTGTTAATAAATCATTATTTAATTTATCCCATCGTGTTTTCATAGCACTTAATTCATTTTTAACAACTTCTTTATCAATATCACATGCACTAAAGAATGTTTCACCAAGTGATTTATTATTTTCAAATTCACCAGATCTTTTCCATACTTCATTTCTAAATGATGATAATTCTTTTAATTGTTTTTCAATATCTTTACGTTTAAATGATGCTGGTTTTAAACTTTCAAGTTTATCTTCAGCTTGACGTAACCATGGTAAAAATAAATCTTGTGCACGATAATATTTTTTACAATGTTCAGCACAAGTTTGTAATTTAGTATGTCTATCAAGTGTATCTTTTTTTAAACGATCCCATTGTGATTGCATTTTATCTAAATCACGTTGTAATACACGATTTTCAGTTTTTTGTGAACGTGATAATATATCTCTACCTTTATTTAATAACATTATAACTTCATGTTCTTTACTCATAACATTACGATATATTGGCTCATGATGATCAAGTTGTTGTTGAAGAATTTCTCTATCAGCTGATACTAACAATTTTTCTGACATATTACCAAGTTCATCAGATAACCAACCAAGTGTTTTACTACATGATGCTTCAAATTGTCTTCCATCACGTAAATTACCTTCAATTTCAGCTTTTCGATGATCTAATTTTTTTTGTAAATTATTATATAATTTTCCAACTGCTGAAAGTTTACCTTGTATTTCAGATCTTGATGCAGCATCACTTAATACATCACATAATTGAGCACCAGCTGCTTCAGCATCAGCTAATAATGGTCTTTGTCCTTCTAATTGACGTTCAAGATTTTCAATTTTACGTAATTGTTCTTCTGGATCTTTATCAAGTGGTAAATCATCTAAATTATCTGATATACCTTGTAATGCATCACGTAAACGATTAAGACTTGCATCAAATTCACGACTAGTATCAACTGCATCACCAAGACTTTGTGCACGTTCATCAAGACGTGATACTTGATCAGACCATCTTTGTAATATATTATTTAATTTTGTTTTTATTTTTTGTCCATCAATTGAATCAACTGATAAATTAACAAGTATACAATCACCAATTTGTACTAAATGATCAAGTTGTGGTTTTTGTGTTCTAAATTCTTCACGTAATACTTGTACTTGTTGTACTTGACTTGCAACCATTCTTGGATCAGATGAAATTGGACCAAGTGCACCTAACATTCTTTCTTTTGCACCAAGCCAAGAATTAATACTTTCATAACCATCATGAAATTCTTTAATATCTTCTAAAAATTTAATACGATCTTTACATTTATCAGATATTGATTTCCATCTTGATGCAACATCTTCAAGTTCATCACCAAGTCTATCAGCACCATCAGCATCTTTTTTACGTTTAACAATATCACGTACTTGTGTTTTTGTACTATCAAGAAGTGATTGTTTTTCATACATTTCTTCAACAATTATTTTTATTAATTTAACAGTTTTATCTGCTTCTTCTTTTGTTGCTGGAATAACATCTTTTGGCAATTGTCGTTCAATCTAATTATAACAAAAATAAAACAAAGTAAATATACCTATACCTATAAATATATATATAAAAAAAAAATAAAAATAAAAAATAAAACTAATAATTATAATGATATTTTACCTTGTCTAAAAATTGCAATAGTATTTTCAAATTTTCATGTAATTTTTTAACTTCATCTTTAATAATATCAAGTTCTGTTTGACGATCAGTAATACGAACACCTAATAAACCATAACGATTATTTATTTCTGATAATTGTTGTTGTACAGGTGATAATTCTTCAAGATGAAAACCATCTTGGCTTGATCTACGGCTACTGAATCCACTGCTACCACCTGGAGATACCGGACTTTGAACAGCGTATGACTTAGTTGGGGAAGGTGAACGACCGTCTTGTGACATTCGGCGGACTACATAAATTAATTTAAAAAATAAAAAAATAATAAATTAACTACCAATACTAATGATGTATGTATGAAATATATAAATAAAAATTTTATGTATTGATGAAAAAATTAAATTAAAAAATTATAATTTTTCTAATAGCCAAAGGATTTAGGAATTTATATGTAAAAAAAAATATATATATAGTTATATAGGTATATAGTAAATTTATACATACGTGGACTAGTTATGTTATTTCTTTTTGTTGGACTTGTACTTCCACGACGTCTTGGTGGACTTTCTCCACGTTCTTTCATTAAACTATCATAAACAATTCCTAAATCATTAACTTTATCAATAGTATTTCCATAATCACGATATTCTTTTTGAATTGGTTTTATTTCATCAGCTTGTATTTTTAATTTATCAAGATCAATAGCAACTGGTTGTAATCTTAATACACGATTTTCCGTACGATTTAACCAATCTAATACTTGATCACGTAATTTTTCATATGCAATTAATTGTTCAGCACGTGATTTACTTAATTTTTGTTTTTCATCTAATAAATTATTTAAATCTCTCCATTGTGTTTCAATTGCTTTTATTTTATCTCTAATTGGACCAGCATCTGTTATATCTTTTTTACCAACTAAAATTTTACCATTACGTATAAGATTATCATAATTACCAGATTGATCTTCACGTTTATCAATTAATTGTGACATTTTTGTTTCATATTCTGATGCATTTAATTTATTTAATTCACGTGAATCTAATAATTCCATAATATGTGAATACCAATTATCAAATTTAGATGTTTCAATTATAAATTCATGTAATAATTGTAATATTTCATCTAAAAATTCACCACGACGTAATGATTTATCCATTAATTTTTCATATCTACTTTTAACATCTTTTAATTTACTTTCAATACGTTTAGCAACTCTAGCATTACTTGAATTTATTAATAAATCTTGTGCACTTGTTGTTATTGTATCAAGACTTGGTCTATGACTATCTAAATCTGATTGTAACATTCTTTGTTCTCTTAATTGTTCTTCAAGACGTTCTTTATTTAAACTTGCTGGTCTTTGAATATTTTTAAATTGACTTTCAACATTATTTAACCATGTTATTAAACCATCTAATGCATCTTGAACACCTTGACTTTGTACTAATGCTGTATCAAGTTCTTGACATTTTTCAGCAAGTGCAATTGATAATTGACGATATTTATCTTCAATTTCTTTAACTGGTTCTTCAAGTTGATTTATTTCATTTGGTGTTAATTGTCCATCTAATGATCTTAATAATCCATCAACACTTGATTTAGCATTATCAATAAGACGTGCATTTGCTAAAAATTCATTATTTAATGATTTTGCTTTACTTAATTGTTCTTCAACAAGTTTTGGTTCAGCAGCAATTGGTTCAGCAATAATTCTATGTACTTTTGGTTCAACTTCTTTTAACCAAAAACGTGCTTTTTCTAATGAATCATTATAATCTCTTTGTCTACCACCAACACCAGATAATCTATCAGATAAATTAGTTGCACGTGATAATAAATCTTTATATTGTGCTGTAACAATTGTTACTTCATTTCTAACTGGTGATTCTTGACTTGCTGTTGGTTCTTTATGTGGTAAACGTGATGGTAAACTTGTACGAAAATCATTTAATACTTGTAAATATTCACGACTTTCATCAACAAATTTTTGTGCTGCCATTGTTATAAAACGTAAATCAGCTTGATGAGCAATAACATCACTTATAAAATCACGAGTTGTATCTGTACTTGAATTTAATTTATTTAAATCAGATAATGAACGTTCTTTTTCTTCAAGAATTCTTCTTGATTTATCAAGCCAATTTGAAAATGATATTATTTCATTTTTAAATTTAGATAATTCATCACGTGCACCACCAAGACGTTTTAAAAGACGTTCAGTACGATCAAATGCACGATCATAACGATTTTTTAATGATCTACTATTTTTTTCTAAACTTGAAACTTCATCACTTGATAATACATCACTTCCTGTTATAACAACTTGACGTACTTGATCTAAACATGATGATACTGGACGATTATGTGATTCAATATCTTCTTTAATTTGCTATAAAATTAAATTTTAAAAATTATAAAATATTAAACAATTATTTTAATTATTATTATTAACTTACTTTCATAACATTAATTTGATTTCTCAGATCTTCAATATCTTCTTGAACAACATCTTGAGCAGCAAGATTATCCTCAATACCAGATATCCATTGAAGTAACTTGGTTAGAGATTCGTCACACAGCTTGTATTTTTCTTGAACTGCTTGCTATAATTGTCGATAAAAAATAAAACAATAAAACTTATTAATATCAACGTCATTGAAAATTAAAATGAGTGTTAGTGTTAAATTAAATGAAACCGTCGTCTCACCAACGTCGGTATAATACATTTTTTTTTAATAATAAACATTTTGTATTGTTCGTTTTTAAATTAAAAAAAAACGATAATCATGAGCCTATGGTATAATCCATACATGCAAACACAAACATACACAAACATAACATAAATTAAAATTAATTAAAAATTAAACAAAATCAAGTAATAACAGTTTTTTTGTTTTTTTTTTTTTTGATAGTTTTAATTTATCTGTATAAGATCATAATTTTATGACGTATTTGTACGTTTTTTTTTTTTTTTTCAAAAGCAGTAAGTTCATATCTATAGCCAAGTAATTTTAGAAATATAATTATAAAAATCATTTACAAATAAATTAAAACTCACAATAACCAAACAAATAAAAAATATAAATAATAAAAAAATAATGTTGATGATATTTAATGACAAGATAAATATAAAAAAAAAAATTTCTAAAATCATCATCATTATTATTATATTGTAAAATAAAAAATAATAATAATTAAAACACCTGTAAAAAACAAACGAAAAAAAAAAAAAAACAATAAAAATAATTAAATAACATTCATATTAACATAAAAATAAAAATTATCTTGTCAAAGATTGTTGATATTAATTACAAGCTCATAAATAATTTGTATATAAAAATAAATAAATAAATTGTAAAAATTTTTTTATAATAATTTAACCAATGAAAATTAAATTAAATTATTTATGTTTTTACTAACTTGACCTTCGATATTATAATCTCAACAATCATCAACATATATTTTTTATTTTTTAAACTATCAATAAAAAAAAAAAATCAAATAAAACAATTTAAAAACAATTAATATAATAATAATATAATCTTAATATATAAAAGGCTGAATTAGTGATGCTGATGCGATAAAACGATATCTATATTGATCACTGAATATAATGTTATCAGTTTTAAGCAATTTTTATATTGTTTTGTATTATGAAAGTATGATGATGCACCAGTTGGTCTTTATTTATTTGTCAATTAACCAACAACCCACAAGTAAACAAAATTAAATAAACAATTGGTTTTTTTTTTTTTCATTATGTTAGTATATCATGTAACTGATGATAGAGTAGTTTCAATAATCCCATTGTTAAAAATAATTAAAAGCAGTAATATTTTATACAATAAATAAATAAATAAATAAAACATGTGTAGATATGTATATATATTTTTTATAAATAAAATATAAAGCTAAAATCATTGAAGCAAAAATTTATTTTTCAATAACTTCATGATTATTTTTATTGATTATATTTTTAAAAAATAGTCAAACGATATTCAATTGAAACAAATATTGTCATCGTTAAAAAAATCCATGCAAAGTAAGCTCCGCAATGGATCAAATTAAATTAGCGACAAAATAAAAAAAAAAACAACCCTTTTTTGCTATTGTATAAGGGTAAATATAGAATAACAATGAAAAAAATAAAAAAAACATAAAATTTTGAAGCAAAAAAAAAAATTGTATAACCGTAACCAAAATGGTATACAACTGATAAGCAAATTTTTTTTTTTTGTATTATTTATTGTTTTTTGTTTATTTTTTTTTTTTTTTTTGAAAGATGATGACAATATATTTTGGGACTTACCCTCGCTTCGGCTGCGAGTATATAACCTCTATCCAGGGCCTTAATGAAGTCAAGATATTTATCATCTGGATCATTGAGTAATTTACCAGCAACTGGATCAATGATATTATGATTAATTGCTTCAAGTAAACTGCTTATATTACCAGTTAAAGGATCTTTAATAATAGTTGTTGAGGGATCAATTAAACCTGATTCTAATACATCATTTAGAGTTAATAATTTTCTATTTAATATTGATGTTACAATAAATGGATCATTAAAACTACCAGTTATTGGATTATAAATACCATATTCAATTGTTTCAATAAATGTTAATCCATATTTTTTAGTTATTAATAAACCATTATTAATTGCTTTTGATAATTTATATAATTTTGATGTTTCAGTATCTAAAACATTACCTTTTTCACCATCCATTATACCTTTTCTAAATGCTTCATGTAATTTAACTAATTTTTTATTTTTAATATCTTTTATAAGTGCTGAATCAGAATCAATAATACCATAATTAACAGAATCTTTTAAATTTATATTTTCATTTGTTAATGGAATAGTTAATAATGCTGTATCAATATTTAAATAACCATTTTCAATAGCAATATCAAAACTTAATGGTTTATTTAAATATATATTAATATCTTCAAATTTAATACATTGTTGTATTAATTTATCTGTTTTTAATTCAATAATACCTCTTTTTTTAATATCAATAATATTATCATCAAGTATATTATTTAATATTATAAATAAACCATTTCTTGGATCTTTTATAAATGATGTATTTGGATCAATTAATTTAAATTTTATTGCTTCTTCAATACTACATTCTCTTATTGTTTTATTATTTTTAATAATTGGTGTTAATTGTAAATCAAAATTTAATTTTTCTTCATTATTTAAACTTAATGGTTTATCAATATTAACAAGTAAACCTCTTTCTAATGCAATATCAATATTATATAAACGTTTTGTTTTAATATCAACTACACGACATTTTTCAATATCAATTGTACCATCATTAATACCATCTTGTAATGATTTAATTTGTCCACTTGTTGCATCTTTTAATGCAGTTGTATCAGGATCAATAAGACCAAAATTAAATGATTCAACAATATTATAATATTCATTTTTAATTGGATCAATAAATTTACCACAATCACTTAGATAAAGACCAGTTTTAATAGCTTCTTCAATTGATAATGGTAATGATGAAGGTACAATAAAACCATTTTTTTTAGCTTCATATAAATTAATAATACAATTTGTTAAAATATTTTTATATGTACCCAAATTATCATCAATAATATCATTATTAATAGCATCATTTAATAATATATAATTATTATTTTTTGTATTTTTAATAATTGATATAAGTGGATTAATCATTTCTATATTACATGATTCATTTAATGTTAATTTTTTATTTGTCAATGGATGAATAAATTTACTTGTTGTAATATCATACATACCCA
The DNA here is from genome assembly GCA_011426435.1 of Lysiphlebus fabarum. NCBI lineage: Eukaryota > Metazoa > Arthropoda > Insecta > Hymenoptera > Braconidae > Lysiphlebus > Lysiphlebus fabarum. The sequence continues at coordinate 563,071 of WSYQ01000045.1, read as the reverse complement.
TATTAATAGCATCATATAAACTAAAACCAAGACTTTCAATATCAATTATTAAACCTAATTGTAATGCCATTGATAATGGAATAAAACAATGTGCACCTGGTTCTTTAAACATACCAGTTCTTCTATCAATAATACCAGCACGACATGTTTCAGCAAGTGATAATAATAATTCATTTTTTTTATCCCAATAACATATTAATTTTGGACTAATAATACATATACGCATTGCTTCATGTAATGTTATTAATCTACCAGAACTTGGATCAATAATTTTACCACTTTTATCATCATATAAACCTTGATGTATTGCACGTTGAATTGATATTGGTGCTTTATTATCAATAATTAAACCAATTTCATATGCTTGATTAAATGTTATATTATTACCATTATTATTAAATTTACCACTTTTACCATCAATAATACCATCTTTAATTGATTCAATTAATGTAATATTTTTACTATAACCACTTATATTTGAATTTTTAATTGTTACTGAATCAGCATCAATAATATTATGTTCAATTGCTTGTAATAATGTTAAATATAATCCTGTTTTTGGATCTAAAAATAAATTTGTTTTTTTATCAAATATTCCTTTTAATAATGCTTCACTAAAACTCATTGGTCTTCTTGCTTCTAATAATAAACCTTCTTCAAATGCTTCTTGAAAATCAATTAATTTTCCTTTTTCACTTATTATTTTACCAATTTTTGAATTAATAATTTTTTCTTTAATTGCATTATTAAATGTCATTAAATCACCATTTGAATTTTTAACAATTGCTGATGTTGGATCAATAATACCTTCTTTAATAGCACGATCAGTTGATAACCATTCACGTGTTTCAAGACTTGTAAAATTACCACTTTTTGGATCATAAAAACCTTTAAATATAGCATCAGGTAATGATATTTTACGTTTTGCTGGTACAACAAGACCACGATCCATTGCATCAATTAATGATAATGATGTACCAGTTGATGGATCTAATGCTGTACCATTATTTGTATCAATAAGACCAAATTTAATAGCATCTGATAATGTTATAACTTCACCATTACGTGGATCTTTTATTGATGGACTATCATGACGTATTAAACCTTTTATAATTGCTTTATCAAGTGTTAATCTTTCACCATCAATAACAAATGTACCTGTTGATGAATTATAACTTTGATGTGCAAGTGCTTCTTGTAATGTCCATGGTTTTAATATACTTAATATATAACCTTTTTCTAATGCAATATCTAATGTCATTGTATAAGGATATAATAATAAACCATTATGTAAATCAATTAAATTAATTTTTTCAGCTTCTTTTAATGTTATTACTTTATCATTTTTTTCATTTTTAATTTTTATTGTTTTACCATCAACAAAACCAATTGTTAATGCATTTTTAATTGTTATATTATCACCACTTATTGGATTTAATATTAAACCAGTTTTTGGTGAATAATAACCTTGTATTATAACATCAATTAATGAAGGTAAAAATGATGTTGTTATTATTAATTTTTTTTCAAGTGCAACATCAAGTGTTAATAATTTACCAATTTTACTATCATAAAATTTACCATTTTCATTAATTATTATATTTGAAGTTAATGCATCATCAAGTGATAAATATATACCTGATTTTGTATCTTGACATTCTGTTATAAATGCATCAATAATACCACGATGTACACCCTCATTAATATCAATTATTTGTTTTGTTAATGGATCTTTTATTTTACCAGTTTCATTATTATAATAACCTTTATTTATAATTGCTTCAAGTGATATTGGTTTACGTAAACTTGATAATATTAAACCATTATTAAATGCAGTTTCAATATTAATTTCATTTTTTGTTTCAATATTAATAATAATACCACGATTAAAATCAATAATACCAGTATCAATAGCTTCACATAATGAAATAATTTCATCATTTATTGGATTTCTAATATTAACTGAATCAATATCAATTAATCCATTTTTAATTGAATCAATAAATGTCATTATTTTATTTGTATTTTGATCAATAAATTCACCATTTGTTGGATTAAAAATTCCAATTTCAATAGCTTCTTGTAATGTAAATTTCATATTATTATTATCATCATTATCATCTTCATTTATTAAATTTCTTTGTACAATAAAATCAAGTTTTATTGCTTCTAAAAATGGTATTTTTTTACCACTTTTTGGATCAACCATATAACCAAGATTTCTATCAACTAATGGACGATTAATTGCTTCACGAAGTGTAACATATTCATCATTTTTATTTGTTAAATCTTTAACCCAAACATTATCTGGATCAAATATTTCATATGACAATACTAAATCATGAAAACCAATTGTATTATTAGTATATGGATTTAAAAATTTTTCTGTATTAATATTATAAACACCTTGTTCAGCAAGATATTCAGCTGTTAAATTACGATTTATTTCAATTTGAAATCTTGTTTGTTGTTCAATAATTTTTATATTATTTTTATTTAATACAATAATTAAATCATCACCATTTATTTCATTATTTTCAATTGCATTTTGTACACTTGATGATAATTCAATATTATCAATAAGCATTTTACATTTACTTGGTTCAATTAAATTATTATTTATTGCTTCATCAAGTGTTAATTCAATTGGATATATAATTTTTTCATTATCAATATTATCAATTTTATTTTTTTTATCTGTTGTATCTTCTATATTTTCATTAATTTGATTAATTGGACTAATTTCTCTAACTGGTGACATTGTTGGTTTTCTATTAAATATTTTTTTTGTTTTAATTGAATCAACAATAACTTTACCAGCAATAACTGGTGCAGCAACAACAGCTAAAATACCTAATTTTGCAGCATCAGATAAAGTTATTGAACTACCATTATTATCTTTAATTTTTCCAGTTTTTGAATTTAATAAACCTTGTTCAATTGCTTGTTTTGTTGTTATTGGTTCTGATGTTTTAATATTATAAACAACTGAATCTGATTCAATTAAACCAGCATCAATAGCTTCAATTAAATCATAAGATTTATTTGTATTTGGATCAAGAAATTTTTCAGTTTTTTCATCATAAATTTGATCAACTGCTTCAAGTATTGTCATACTATTATTATTATTATTAATTTGATTTATTTTTTCTGTTGATTTAATTGTACTTGATGTATCAAGTATACCATCTTCAATTGCTTTTGAAATAGTCATAATATTACCTGTATTTGGATCAGTAAATGTACCAGCATTCATATCAATAAAACCTTTTTCTACAGCATCACTAAATAATATTTTAATATCTTGTGTTGTAAATTCTTCTTTTATTTCAGATTCATCTTTAACAATTCCTTGTTTTTGTGCATTTTCCATTGTTATTATTTCACCAGTATTTATATTTTCAACTTGATTTGCATTTATTAAACTATAACCTGGTAATAATTGTACTGTTTTTGTTGTTATTGTATGATATGATGTTATTGTTTCAGTAACAGCATTCATTGATTGATCAATATTTGGTTTATCTGTTAATATTAATAAACCAGTTTCAAATGCTTCTGTTATTGGAATTTTTTTATGATTTATTGGATTAATAAATGTTGCATTATTTGTATCAATAAGATTAGCATCAATGGCTTTTGTTACTTCAATTGTATCAGATGCAATTGGATAAGATTGTGACATTAAAAAATTATTTTTAATTGCTTCATCAATATCAATTTGTTGTTCAGTTAATGGATGAATAATTTTTTTATTTTTTGTATCAATTAAACCACGTTTTAAAGCAACTGAAAATGTCATACCAACTGGTGGTAATGACAATGGATTTTTACTATCAATTGTATCATCAAATATATTTTCTTCTGTTGCTTCAATTAAATTTAAATTACCATTTGATGTTTGTACAATTGATTTATCAGCATCAATAATATTATTTTTAATAGCATTATCAATTGTTATAATTTCTGATGTATCATTTATTATTTTTGATTGTGGATCAACAATTTCACAAACAATTGCTTGATTTAATGATAAAAGTTCACCAGTATCTGGATGAATAATTTTACCATTACAATCTAATAAACCTTGATTATAAAGACCAGGAATTGATAAACTTTTTGATAATGGTACAATAATATTTGAACTTTCTGAATCAATAATTTTACGATCAAGAGCTTCTTCAATTGTAATAATATCACCAGATTGTGGATCAATAATTTTTCCTTTATTTAAATCAATATTTTTTGTTACTTCATTTAATGATATTTTATTTGTATTATTTTTAACAATTGATGATAATATATCAGCTGTTTCTTCATCCATTAAACCACTATCAATAGCTTCTTTTGGTGTAACAATTTTTTTTCTCATTTTTTGTAATATTATTGGTTTTCCTTCTTTATCAGGACTATGAAGCAATGAACTTGCTCTACCAATTGTTACTTTATATTTTGGCTCAGTTGTAACACGATCACGAGTTTTATCAGCAGCACTAATTGTTTTTATATCACTAATTTTATTATCATCATCATCATCATCATTATCAATTGACAATTTTTTAGATTGACAAATATTTACTGTAACATTTGGTTCATTTTTAATTATTGTATTTGTAATTTTTTCATTTGTAATTATATTAGATTTTTCATCATTTTTTTCAGTAAAAGTATTAATTTTTAAATTATTCATTAATTTATCATCAGATTTAACAATATTATTTTCAATTATTTCAGGTTTTTTATCATTATTTTTAATATCTTTTTTAATAACATTTTGTACAGCATCAACAGCAATAGCAGCAGCAATTAATGGACTACCAATAACTGCAATTAATCCAAATTTAGCTGCATCTTTAAGTGAAATTTTACTTCCAGTATCATCAACATAAACACCTGTTTTTGGATTTAATATTTGACAATCAATTGCATGTTTTAATGTTATTTCACTTCCAGTTTGTGGATCTTTAACAATAACTAATTCTGGTTTTAATATTCCTTCATCAAGAGCTGTTAATATATTTGTTGATTTACCACTTTCAGTTGATATAATTAATGCAGTTTCAGGATCATATATAACACCTGGTGTAACTTGTACAGGATCTAAAATAATTTGTTTATCAGATATTTCATTATTATTAATATTATTATTTGATAAATTATCAATATCCATAATTTGATTATCAACAGAATCAATATCAGTTTCAATTAGTTTTTCATCATCAATATCCATTTTTAATTCTTTTAAAATAACTAAATTTTTATCAATTGCTTGTTTCATTGTTATTTTATGAGGATGTATATAATGTCCAGTTGAATCTAATATATTTTTTTCTAAACCTCTTAATAATGAAATTTTTCTACCATTATTTGGATCAATAACTGAAGCTGATAATGGATTTATTATTTCAAGTTTAACACATTCTTCAAATGATACAAGTCTATCAGTACCAGGAATTATAAATAAACCATTTATTGGATCAAATATATTTTTATTAATTGCATCATAAAGCATCCAACCATTTGATGGAATGTCTGATAAATTATTTTCATTATTTTTTGATATATTATTTTTTTTATCATCATTAAAATTAAGAACAACAGTACTAATATGTTTATCAATTTTATTATTTTTTATTGGTGATGATGTTCTTGAATCATTTAAACATACATCAGGAGAAGAAGATATTGAAATACTACTTATACTGGCACCATTATTAATTATATTATTATCATTATTATTATTAAAAATTGGTGAATAAATTTCATGACTTATAACTGTTGTTTTAGTACCAACAGCACGAGGTGGTGATGTTGATCTTTTTGGCAATTGTTTATTAATATTATTAATATTATCAGTAACATCAGTATCATCATTAACCCTAGCATAAAGTGTACTTTCAAAAATCATTTGTTTTGATGGAGAATCACGAGTTATTTTTGGAAATGATATAAATTCATCAGGATTACTAATTAAACCTTGACTAATTGCATTATTAATTGATAATTTATCACCATTTTTTGGATTAATATATTCATTTGTTGTTTCATTAATTAAACCATTATTTAATGCATCATTATATGTCATTTTATAATCTCTAGTTATAGTTTCACCTGTTTCAGTAACATTAATATAACGTTTTATTGTTTTAGTAACAGTTTGTGTTGTTACAGTTATATTAAGTAAACTTGCTAATAATGCAGCACCATCAGGTGTTATTAAACCACGTTTTATTGCATCTTCTAATGGTACAATTTTTTTATTACGAGGATCAAGTAATTGTCCTGTTTTTGGATCTAGCAATTCATATAATACTGATTCAATAACATTTAATTCACGATTATTATCAGTAATACCAATACCACGATTTAACATTTCCATAATTTCTGGACGTACATAATTATTTATAATTTTATCATTAAATTTTATTGTTTTACCTGTATTAACATCAATAACATATGAACCACCAAATATTGGACTAATTAAACCTTTTAAAATTGCTGTATTTAAACTAATATAATCATTACTTATTGGATCTTTAAAACCATCAATATCAAATATTGATTTTTGTGCTGTTGATGTTATTAAACCACGATCAACAGCTTCTGGTATTGTTAATTTTTTATTATTAATATTATCATGATAATAACCATTTGTTGTTATAATACCAATTGTTAATGCATCAGATAATGTTAATAAATCATTATTTTTTGTATCTGTTATTGATTTAATATTATTATCATCTAAAATACCAATATTTATTGCTTCAAGTATAGTTAATTTTTTTTTATATGATGGACTTATTATTTTTCCAGTATCATCAATTAAATCATAATCAACACAATCTTTTAATGTCATTGGTTTTATAATTAATTGACGTCTTTTAGCTTCTTTAAAATTTAATTTTTCCATTGTTAATTCATTAATATAACGACCATTTTTTGAATTTATAATTGATCTTTTAATAGCATCATTTATTGTAATTTTACAATCATTTTTAATATCAACAATTTCACGTATATCAGAATCAATAATACCATTTATTATAGCATCATTAATATTATAATAATTACCATTATTTCTATCAATAATAAAACCTTTTTCATCAACTAAATTTTGTGATATTGCATCAGCTAATGATAATGCACCACGTTTAATTTTAACTGTTGTATTAATACGAGTAATATAACCACGTTTATATGCATCTTCAATTGTTATTTTTTCATTATTATCAATTATAAATTGACCACTTTCAGGATCAAGTAAACCATTTTTAATCGCATCAACAACACTAACACCTGAAGAAGATATACACGTTACCTTAACACGTTCATCACCACGTTCAGCATCATATAATTCACGTTGTATTGCTTCAATAAGTGATAAACGTCTACCATTTTCAATAACACCACATGGACCAAGTAAATTATTACCAAGTTCATTATCAATTAATTTTAATTTAATTGCTTCTTCAATTGTAACTGTATTTTTACCATCAATTGATGTTATTATTTTACCATTTCTAACATCAAGTATACGTAAACTAATTGCTTCACCAACAGTTAATATTTTACCACTTATTGGATGTACAATACCACGTGATTCAATTATATTATTTGTATTAATATTATCAGTACAATGTGTACGTTTTAAACTTTTAATTTCACTAAATTGTACACTACTTGTTGTTGATGTTGTTGTTAAATTTTTTTTATCATAATTATTAATACCATCTGTTATTGTTATTCCATTATTATCACCATTTATTGATTTTATTAAATCATTATGATTATTTTCATGGGGACGTTTTAATGGTGATGATAAAACTTGTTGATATTCACTTGATTTTGTTGTTTCATGATGTTCTGATGAGTACCTGCATCAAGGTGGAATAATGTTTTTTTTTTTTTTTTTTTTTCATTTCGTTTTGTTTTTTATTTATTTAAAACACACACGCAAACAGCTAGGATTTTTTTTTTTGGTGGGTATTACTTACTGCGATTGGGTGTAGTGAGTAGTTGTTGAGCTGTATCGTTCTTCGTTGGTTGTACTTTCATAGATGTTAAACTCGGTACGAAATGTACGAAGTGGTCGTTGCTCTTGTAGAGCACGCTGAAACAGCAACGACAGAAGATACGTTACTGTTAACATTTTCTATTTTCTTTTCATTGTCCAACAATTTAATTTGTTTTTTTTTATTTATTTATTTAATTTAATTTCTTCTTTTAATAGTCAAAAAAAATAAATAAATAATAATAAATCGATTCATTTTTAATATTTAAATAAATTTATAACTAAAGATAAATATTTCATGACTATTATTGTTGATAATTGTTTAATAAAATTTCAAGATATAAGTTAACTATGAGAAAATAAACCTTGAACTGTTTTAATAAACACTTGGTTAAATCATTTCTATTATATCATTTGTATTATTGCCAATAAATTTAATTGTGTATGTGTTGTATATGTATCACAAAGTTTACAAGTCTCTTTTGATCTCAATATGTGATTAAAAAAAAAAAAGATAAATCTAACGTCATTTAATTGATTCAACAACACACTAAAAAAAATAATATTATTACTTTATTCAAATTAAAACCACGTGGAATATTATCTGACATAGAATCTAATATATTTTTAAATGTTTAGATAAATAAAAAAATAAATTAAATATATAAAAAACTACTTGTAATGTGAATGAATGTGAGATTAAGACTGAAGAAACTTCTGCACAGTAATATTTCAATAAATTTATAAATAAAAACTAATATATATATTTTTTTTTTTTTTTCATAAAACAAAAATAGAATAGTATAGATAGTAATAGTTAATGTTTAAAAATAAATAACTTCAAGTGCAAATGAGTTCAAGATCAGACTCTCGAATTATTTGATTTTTTTTTTAATTTTTATTTTTAGTCTGTGTCAGTTTGTCAGTCTCTACACATATCAAATTTACATAAAAAATATAAAAAATATAAAAAACATTGTAAATTGTTTGTTTGTGTTGAAAAAAATATTGATAATTTAAATAATTTTTGATTAAAAAAAATGACATCATCCGATGACCACAATATGCAAGGATTTCGTTTGTTTTGTTTTTTTTATTTTTCTGTTTAAATTGTTGCATAACAACAACTTGTAGGAATGAGCTATTTAAAATATATTTGCATATATTTATAAAAAAAATAAAATGAAATCTAACAAAACAAGTAAATACTTAAAACAGATCAAGATGTTTTAAAAAATTAAATATTAAAAAAAATGTAAAATTTAATTGGCATTGTCACTGACATTTTTTATAATTTATTTTTACTTTTCAAATTTATTCTGACCTCGAGACACGATTGATTATCTAAAATAAAATCATAAGATGAAAAAAAAAATAATAAAAATTATCAATAAAATAATTTTAAGTTATTTTTCAGTCAAATGAAGGTCAAGAACCGATGATAAGACTTTACACGTGCTTTATTTCTGCAATAATTGATATGCAAAAATAAAATAAAGAAATAAAAAATATTACATTGAACACGAATCATCAAAAATTTATATATATTTTCTTTTAAACTAAATATAATTTTAATGACTCATTTTTTTATTATTACAATGTTATTGATAAAAAAAAGTATAAAAATAAATAATAAGAATAATTTACTCTTATCAATTTGATGATATAATAAAAAAAAAATGTTATATAAATAATTTACCTGACGAATAACACGTCGTTCTGGCAACATTGCAGTAAAATTTTTCACTCATTTAAAAAATGTTGATTAATAAAAACACTTGAATTAAAACAACATCAATATGAATTTTTTAAATAAAAAAATATTACTACATTAATTGTATTTTATGATTCAATGACAAATACTTGCATGAGAATAATCTCAATATTTTAATTTTTTTTATCAAACGTTTACAATGTGTGTGTCATTTAATGAGGTAAATTAAAATAAAAAAATAAAAAACTGTAGTCAAGAAATTAATTTAAATAACACCTTGAACTTTTGATTAAATAATAATAATTTATAAAATAAAAAAAAAATAAAAAATGGTGTTAACGATACAAAGTTGTTCGAGAGACTGAAGTAAAATTATTGATCGCGTGATCAACACTATAATATTCTCGAACGATACTTAAAAAAAAAAAAAAAAGTTTAAAGTGTATATTTAATTTCTTAATAAAACTAAAAATATTATAACATTGTTTTATAATTCATAGCATTGAAACAGACTATCAATAAAAAATATATGCTTCATTAGAATTAATTAAGAAAAAAAAAAAACAAAATTTATGATAACAACATTGAGGAGAATTCTATGCCAATCAAAATGTCATTTTTAATGATAAATTAATTGATATACAAGATTATAAATTTTAAATAAAAAATTTGGTTTTTAATATAATATTTTTAAATAAAAAAAAATAAGTAAAAGTAAATTTGTTTTTTGTATTATCAAATAATAAAATCAATGATTTAATTTACTGGATTTCAAAGTGAATTTAAACATTAATTTGTTCATGAATATTTATTTATGAAATGATGTTGATAAAAATAATAAATAAAATAAAAAAAAACAATATCTGTATCCCACACAAGTTTTTAATATATTAAACAAAGTGGATATACCAATAGACATATTTTTTATTTGCTATAAAAATGCCTTGAGCAATAAAAATTTGATAAGAATGGTTCTTAATAAATATCAATATTAATTTGATAGAAAGTTCTACGACTTATTTTTTTTATATTTTAATTATATATTTAATAATATGCGTAGTATATTTTTGTAATGAATTTATTTAAGAGAATTAATTTTTTATTTATTTTTTCAACAACTATAATGACAGTTGTTTTATTTAAAGAATATAAATGACACACTTTTAACAGTGTGATCAATTTGAATTATTCTTGATGATATAAGCAAAAATATAATAATTATTATTCAATTGAAATAAATAAAATAAAAAAAATATAAAAAAAACGTCAGTCAGACTGTTAAAAGATATTACGTCATGACAAGTTTAGAAATTAAAAGTGATGTCATTCATGTTGTATTGCCATTTTAATGACAATGAAGATATGTAAAAAGTTTTTCTAATTTATAGTAAAAAAATTTCGAATAATCATAACGAATATATGATTTCTTTTGTTTTTTTTTTTCGATTTATATTTACATTTGTTTTTGCTTCTTTTACTTGATGTAAGGTTAAAAAACGATTCACTTGTTTCACGATTTAAATTTATTTTGAGTTAATATTATAGAATTTTTTTTAAATTAATATTTAAAATTAGTAATTTAATTTTCTAGTAAATTATTGATCAATTACAATTTATATTTCAATAATATTTTCACTTATTATAGCTAAGAATTAATAACTTTAAATATTATTTAAAAATCCAAATTAATTGTTGCTCAAGTGAATCATTTTTTAGCCAAAAGCCTTTAGTTTTGTACCACCCAATTAAAATGAAATTTTATTATTATTACTTTTTTAAATAATTATACTAATGTCAAATATGTACAAATACAATTTTAAAAATCCACAAAAAGATACTTTAAACCTCAACAATGACTATGTGCAAATTTACAAACCACTTTTTTTTGTGTTATTAAAAAAAAAAAAGTGGATAAATGAATAATGCTGTAAATCATGATGGTAGTTAAAAATTAATAACTACATAGAAATTTAATATCATCAGTGCAATAGCGTGATAAAATATATATATCAATAAATAAATTATTATTAACGAGTAGCTTAACTAAAACCACTACATTATTACCAGATTTAAATTATTTATATAAATTAAACTAATTTAGTTGTTTTGTATACTGAAAATTTTAAAATTATTGTGTAAACATTTTTTAATAATAAATTTAATTATCTATCATTGTAAATAAAACTTAAATTATTGTAAAAATATAAATAAATAATTTTAAATATATATATAATTTATAAATTTAAATAAAACTTACTTGAAGTTCCAAGTCATCTGGATATTGTTGTACACGTTCACGACACAGATTGACTAGTGTTGAATATTTCTTATTGAGATTATCAAGTTCATGGGCAACATTGTCAACAGTTGTTATTGATTCTCTACGTTGACGTTTTATTGATGCATCCAATGATGGACAAATCTCTTCTAGTTGTTCCTTGAATGCCCTCAGTCTTTGCTCGTAAATCTATATTTTGGTTAGTCCAGTTATTGTTAGTACAATTAGAATTTTAAATTCATATACAAAAATATCTACAGTTTTTTTTTTTGCCAATTTAACTGGAGGAATCAGATGAAATTGAATTTATAAAAAAAAAAAAAAAATAAGCATCAATATAAATGCTTATATGAAAATCAGTGTGGTAAAAAATGGAGTTAATTAATTTAATTTGTTATATATTTTTTTTAATTTTGCAATTTTGTATGATGAGTTTTGTTTCTTTTTTAAATATTTAATAGAACGATTGTTTTTTTTTTAATTCTCTACCACGCTGAATTTTATTTTAAATGATATGATTTTTTTTTTTTTTTAGTTTAAAAAGGATTTTAAAAATGTAAAGCTGTATAATGATAAACCATTTATTCCATCACCTCACCCAAGCACCATTCGATCATGCTACTCATTTTTAATGTCTATATGTAATTTATTTTTATTTTTATTTTTTATTATAATAATAGTGATGAATGTTAAAGACATAAGCACAAATTATTAAACAGAAAAGTAATATTTAAAAATAAAAAAATAAAACGAACCTATTTATGATGAGTATAAAAAAAAAATAAATCATAAATATACAAATAAAATACATAATTAATAGAAAAAAAAAAAAGTAATAATAAATTAATAAATATAAAATCATAAATATAATTGTAGAGTAGAAAATCGCATGACCATTTTTGTAGAAGTCGATACGTATATTGCAACGATAACATATTTTAATCGTTGTATTTGCTGAAAGGAAGGTGGTATTTAAAGAATAATTAACAAATGACGAGAATAAAATAAAAATAAAAAATGATGTATGAATGAATATTTACAGTGTAAAACTACTTAATAAATAAATATACATCTAGCATTCACGCAACGATACATTCATTTCCATAGGCTTATATAGGCTATTAAAATATTGCTGGCAAAAATAAAATATATTCTATTATAAATGATAATTAAATTATTTTTACCTTTCCCTCACGAATAAGTCTACCACCAGTGACATTAACAGCTTCCATTGCTGGTACACGATCACAAACACGATTCAATAGATTCTTAAAATAAATATAAAATTAATTAATTAAATGTCAATTGTAAAATAAAATTATTATTACCTTTGTTGCTTCTAATTCAAGTGTCATATTTTGTACTGGTGATACAGTTTCAAGTTTATTAAAACTTTCATCAACAAAATCAACTTCACACTGATATGAATTATGATATTTTTGTGATAATGTATATGCTGTTTCAGCACTTCTTAAACGATCAGCTAATTGTCCACATATATTTGTCCATCTAGCATTTAAACGATTAACTTCAGCATCAAGACGATCCATATCACCATGTGGACCACGATGTTGTGGTCTTGATTTTTCAACTAATTTTCTAGCATTATGTGCATCATCATTTAATTGATCAATTGATACTTGTTGTTGTCCAATAGCATTTTGTAATATCATTAAATCTTCTAATATAATTTGTAAACTTTTAACATCTGCTGGTAATTCTGTATATGATGCAAGTTTAATTTCAAATTCAGATATTGCTGATGTATTTTCTTCAATACCAGATAATACAATTTCAATACATTTTAATCTTTCAATATATAAACTACTGAGATTCCATATATGATTCCATTTATTCATAATATTATCAAGTTTATTTCTCATTGCTGGTGTTTTTAATGTTATACTACGAAATATTGTTTGTACTTGTTCATAATCATTAACAAGTTTTTTTAATTTATCTTCAAAATCTTTATGTTCAAGTACTAAATGTTCAAGACTATCAAGATCTCTTGGTAATGGTGATGCAATACGTACATTTAATATTCTTTCAGCTTCATCAAGTGATTGTTGTAATGATAATATTTGATCATTAAATATACGTCCAGCATTTTTAGATTCTTCTTCAGCACGTGCACGTTTTTCAAAATCATCAAATAAACGATTAACATCATCAATTTCACGTTTTAATCTACGTAATTGTGGATCAGCTGGATCACCTTCAGATAATAATTTTTTAGCATCTTCATTTAATGCTTTTCTAATTGCTGTACGTTGATCTTGTCCCATTGCTAAAAATTGTGGTAAATCCCAACCTTTAACAACTTTAATTGTTGCAAATATCATATTTTGACGTAAACGTAATTGTTTACGTTGCCAAAGACCAATTGAACGATCATATTGACGACGTAATCTTTCACAACTATCAATAGCATCTTTATCTGGTGGTTGTAATGAAAAACAAACACCAGGTACTGGTGATTCAATACCTTGTGAATTTTTAACACGCCATTTAACACGTCCAGAATTATCATAAAGTGTACATTGTTCATTTTTTTCAATTGTTATATTAACTTGTTTATATTCACATATACATGTTACTTGTAATGGTCTTGTAACTGGTTGTCTTCTTTGTTTCATTGGTACAATTAATTTTGATTGTTCAACAAGACGTTGTATATTATCACTATAATTATTAAATTCTTCACGTAATTCTTGCATACCTTTTAATAAACGTTCACCTTCATCAAGTGAAAAATCTGATTGTGAATATATTGTATTTAATATTTCATCACGTTTTATAATCCATTGTTCTGATTGTTGTATTTCTTTAAAAAATTGTTGACTTTCAGTTGCATGACGTAAATGTACTTCAAGACATAATGTTAATTGTAATAACCATGCCCATTGACTTTGCATTGCTGACATGTATGCTTCAATTGTTTTTGCACCAGGATGATTTTGAAGTACCAATGCACCACCACGTTCTTGTACTGCTGAGAATTGAAACTCACGTTTTTCTAAATCACTCATGAGTGTCTGTAATAATAATCAAAAATATATATTTTTTATATTAATTACTAATTAATAATTAAACTTTAATTCTTTTATAAAAATTTTAAATTATTTTTCAAAAAAAATTAAATAAATTTATATATTTCTCGATATATTTTTACCTCAACTCCTGAACCATAAGTTTGCTTGAAACAACAACAATAATTTTTTTTTTTTTTTTTTTTTTTTATATTTAAATAAAACAAATAAATAAAAAAAAAATCTTGAAATGTCAATACTTTGTATGATAATAATAAAATAAATAAATATATAAATAATCTTACCTCATAGTACTGTTCAATACTTTGAACATTAAGATTCTTGTCACTCCAATCACGTGTTACTTCAGTATCTTCTTTAGCATTGAGCCAAACAAGTTCTCCAGTTGCTGATTGTATAAAATCATGTAATGTATCAAGATCAGATAAACGTTTATTTGATATTGTCAATAATTCAGAATAAATTTTTTGTAATGTAGTAAGATGTTGACTATAAAGTTGTAATTCTTCACCATTAAAATTATTTTTAGCATTAATACATTTATCAATTTTATTATGAAATTGATCAATATTTTTATGTTCATGTTGATGTATATCATATTCATTTTTAACACTTGGTAAATCAGATCCATATTCACCATCTTGTAATTGTTTAATTTTATTTTTACACCAATCAATACAATCATGTAAATTACGAAAATGTGGATTTGTATCAACTAAACGTGTTTCATGTACAGTTGTACGATGTTTTGTGACAACACGTTCTTCAACAGGAAATGATACTGCTGAAAGTGGTATTTCAAGAAGATTGTGTAAAAGTGAACGCAATGCAACCCAACGATGATGTAATTTTTGTACACGTTTGTGTAATTCACCAGCTTGACTGTATTTACCCTCAGTAAGTGTATGAACATCTGTAAATATATTTTGTATTGAAATTTCTGTATTTCTAATATCTTGTTCAAGTAAATCAACAGTATGTTTAGCTTCAAGTGGATGAAGACGATCAAGACGACGTGCTTCATCTTCAACACGTCTTTCAAGTTCTTCAAGACGATTATCTGTTGTTTTCATTTCACGATGTACTTTTTCAGCAAGTCTTTGTAAACGTTCCAATCTAAAATATAACACATTTAAATTATAATATAATATTAATTATTTAAATATACCTATATTTATTTATTTATTTATTTATTTATTTTACCTTTTTATTTCATCAAGTACTGCTTGTTCTCTTTCTTGATGTAACATCATAAGACGATTCCAATTTTTATCAATAATTTCATATTGTAATTCTTGTTCAATATCAACTTCACCCATTGATTCAAAATATTTTTGTAAATCACGATAAATATGAGCAAGACGTTGTTTATCACGAAATCTAGCAGGTACTTCTTCATTTTTAAATTTTGAATTATCAGATGCAAGTTTTTTCATTTCAATAAGAGTTGGTGGAAATGCACGTTCTTGCATTATAACAATTTTTTCACGTATCCAAAGATGTAATGATGTTGCAAGTTCACAATATTCAGTTGAACGACGTTGTGCATCTGCATCGTAAAGTGGATGAATTGGTGGTGGTTGAGGAAATACATCATACAATGATGATATATACGTTATCAATGATTTCTCGTCCGGTTCGGGGGTATCGACATCTGTAAAAATTATTTAAATTATTCATTAACTATTTAATGACATTATAAAAATATATATATATAGGTATACAACACGATGATATAATGGGCAGGTGCAATTATACATTAAGTCACGGTATGTAAGTACAGACGGAAGTGGGTGTCTTGAGTACCGTGACCAAAAAGAAATGTATGTGCCACCACATAGATAGATGAATAAGCCATTGAAATATCCAACATAAAACTTTTTTATTTTTTAACTTTGTATAAAAATGAAAGAAAAAAAAAACATAAGATTTTATTTAAAATTATTTATAAATTTCAATGTTGAAAATTTTATAATTTATTTATTTATTTATTTTTTTTTATAGTAAACTCAGCAGTTGATAATAAATTTTTGAATTGAGTTAATTGATGTAATAATAATTTATTATATTGTAAAAATAAAAATATAAATTAAAGCTGAGTATTTAAAACAAAAAAAAAATAAGAATAATGAATGATAATATCTGATTTTTATTATTGGAATATTTTCTTGTGAATGGTTATGAAAAAAGGTATTGTTGTTGTGTTATAACTTGACTCTTTTGACCTTCTGATTTTAGCTCGTGGTACCGAGACAAGATCAAACGATTAAAAAAAATCCTGGCCAGTGTTGTTTACCTCGAGGAGTTTATATCAAAAAGAAAAATAAAATAAAAAAAAAACCATTAATTCAGAATCTTGAATTTTAAAACACGACTATACCACTAGTATAATAATATATAAACACAATAATTTAATGACAATTTAAAATGTCTCCAAAATATTATGACAAATGTTTATATATAAATATGATAAATAAATATTGAATCAAACAATTAATTTATTAATTTTTTAAAATTTTTTTTTATCATAAATCTTGATAAATATATTCAAAACTAATTTATTAAAATATAAATTAATTAATCATCAAATTATAATGACTCAATGTTTATTATTTTAAATTTAATTTTGTTAATATTTTTATTTTAAATATTGATATAAATTGTTTATTATTTTTATTTAATTTTTTAAATTTATTATTATACCTATATATTATTCATAAAATATAATTATAATTATATATTTAATAAATTTTTTATTTATTTTTTTCTTTCAAGTTGATATTATATTGTTGTAAGATGTATATTTTTTTCTACTTTAATTATTTCATTTTTTTTTTGTATACTTGTTTTTTTATGCTTGATAATTTTTTTATTACATAGTAAAAATATTAATACTGTACCTTCGGGATCGAGAAGTCTTGTAACGCCATATTCTCTTTCAGCAACATAAAAAACTTGATGAAGACGTTCACGTGCTTGATAAGAACGAGCACTTCTCCAATCAATTAAATCTGGACGATTACGATGTAATATTGCACTAAATGCAAGACCATCTCTCCATGAACCAGTAAAATCTGATACACGAACACCAGGATAACGTGATGTTGTACGTCTTGCCCATTGCAATAATGCTTCACGTGCTGTTACATTTGGTTCTTGTCCAACTACTATATCAGATATCTATAATTATAATAAAAAAATAATTATATAAATATGAAAATAACTTTATTATTATTAATAAATAAATAAATAAATAATAAAGAAGCAAATTAAACATTTAAATTATTAAAAAATTTATAATAAAATTATAAAATAATAATTCGCCTTTCGATCAAATTAAATAATATTTTTTTTTTTTTTTTTTTTGAATTAAAAAATACAACACAAGTATCTATTGATCTAAATTTAAAATATATATTTATTTTATTTTTTTTTATTATATTTTCATGCAGTATAAAATGAGGAAATCAAGACAATATCATCACCAGGAAGCAACTTGTAAATTAAATGATAGATCATTTAACCTGACCTATCACGATCATTTGTATACTATTATTATTCTTGATAAAAATAAAAATTAAAAATTAAAAAAACAAGAATAAATATACATAAATTTATTAAACAATTGTTTAAAAATTTTTTGAATATAAATAAATAATAATATTTGATATAAAAAAAAAAAGAATACATTTCATTAATCTAACGGTTTTTATTTTACGATTGATCAAAGAAGGTTGTAATATTGCTTTAAGGTTTATTTTAAATATACTTATATATATATAAAAATAAAAAATTAAAATCAGCGTGCAATCTCATTTCCGTCTTGTGGATATTGTCATAATAGCTAATAATTATTTTATTATTATTATTTTATTCTACCATCTTACAATAATACTCAAAGAATTTGTAATCATATATTTTTTTTTTTTTTTTTCATTTTTTTATTTAACTTAATTTGCAATAAAACTTGGAGTACAATTCATTCATTGTTATTTATTTTTATCTTCATTACCATATATTTTTTTTTAACACTAATGACACGGGTCTATTTAAAAAAAAAACTTACATAATTAAAACCTAGAATTTTATTATTTTTTAAAAATATTCTTATTTTAATAATAAAAAAATAAAATGAAATAAATCAATTAATAATAGTATCAAATATATGAAAAAGTAGAACAACAAATCATTTTGTTGATTAACATTAGTGTCATTAAGAAATATCATGATTATAATTATATTGAATGAACGACAGTTTAAGATCACTTAAATGTCAGTATATTTTTAACAGTTTAAAGAAAGTAGCCGCACAAAGTAACCCATAATAATGTTGATTAAAAAAATATAAATATAAAAAAGTTTCACCATATGGATTTTATGGTTGGGCCATGGAACGTTATGATCATTTATTTGTCTCCTTATGGGGCAAAGATTGTCAGGTAACAACACTGCCATAAGAGTCTCTTTATGAGCAAATGACGTCAAGGTATGTATGTGGCAATATAAAATATAAAAAAATAAATAAATAAATATATAAGAAAAATAAATTAAACGAGTGAGTGAGTGGATGAGTACCACACCAATTTTAACCAAGAAATTTTTATTACACCTAAATAAATTCACATGCCAAAAATAAATATAAAAAATCATAATAATAAATAAATGAAAGTAATTTATGATATCGATCAACTATAAGATTAATTTAATAAAAAAAAATAAATAAATTTTAATAATAATAAAATAACAAAATTATATTAATTTATATCTTAATCTTCATGTTGATTTATTTTTTATACAATTTTTTTTTATATATTTTTCAAAGAAAATAAAAATTAATTAAGGAAAAGAAAAAATAAAAAAATGAGTTAAGTTATGGTATTTAATTACAAAAGTGGGTTAATTGGCGTAGAAGATGATTTAATTAGGTTAACCACAAGTATATCAATACCACATATACAATGTTTAATGAAAATTATATAAAAAAAAATAAAAAATAAAATAATAATTGACAACTCGTTTGAAGAGTGTGATTCATCCGATTAAATTACAGATAATTTATCAACAAAAATTATCGTTTAAATATTTAAAATAATTGATATAATAATTATTTTTTCAAATGACTTATGAATTAATTTAATAATAAAGATTTTTTTTTTTATAAAATAAAAAATAATCAAGTGGAATTATATATTGTAAGTTAAAAATCAAGTAAAAACTTTGACATTGATATACAAAAAAAAAAAAAAATTGATCAACTATGTGGGTGGTAATTTAATAATACCCACATAAATTTATAATAATTATTTGTAATTAATTAAAATATAAAATTTAAATAATTTAAAATTGATTTTATAATTTATTTGTATATTTTATAAAAATATTATTGTAAAATAATAATGATTTGTTGTATCACCTTGTCCTGAATTTGTGTAAAAAAATTTTAATAATATTTTTAAATAAAATAAACAAATGTTAATAAAAAATATATATATTTATAAAGATGATATTATCAATGAAAACATGAGTTGTTTACAACATAATTGAGTAAATTTTCAATCACATTTATAAATAGTTAATCTTTATTTTGTGGGTATAGAAAGTGTGCTTATGGAATCAGAAAACCAAAGAAATAACACATTTTTTTTTTAAAATGTGGTAAAACAGAAATAGGATATTTATTTATTTTTTCATTAATATATCCAATTGCTTTATAAATAAATAAATAAATTATTTAAAAGCTTTCGCTCAAGTGAAAATAAAATTTAAAAAAAATAAACTGGTTTTTTTTTAAATTCAACTTTTACAAAATTCATTTTCATTTTTAGTTTTTTTTTTTTCTATTTCAATTAAAAATCTTACCCTAACACTTTTTGTTTTTGGTGAATTTTGAGTTGAACCTTGAACAACTTTACTGTATTGTTCAGCTTGAATTGATTTGATTTGTCCATGATTTGTTAAATCTTCAGCAACACTTTTTTCTTCACCACGTGTTAATGTTGTTGTTTTTCTAACAATTCGTGTAACAATTCTTCGAGTACCATTTTCACCGCTTTTCGAGGTCTTTGTCGATTCAATCGACGAGCCTATTTTAAATATTATTTCATTGATAAAAAAAATTTAGTCAATGAATATCCAAATGATTTTTTACTATAATTTATTCATTATTTATTTTTAAATTATAATATACAAATGAGATCCAGACAAATGATATAATTAATAAAATATATAAAGGAAAATAAATAAAAAACAAATGTTAATTGGATTGTCAATCAATATCATTGACAAGAAGGACAGACTTATTTTTTTTTATACTTAATATTTATTATTTCTGTGTCTGACCATATTAAGATGTGAAGTCGCGTGGGCAAGATCAAGGTCGAACACAAAATCATCAGCTGTTTCCTATTTTGTCATATATAATTTCAATGAATTTTATAAATTAAAATTTACTGATCTATTTAAATATTTATATATATATTATTTATTCATTTTTTTATTTTTTTTATTTTTTATAATTTAAATTAAATAATGGACATGAAAATTTATATTTTTAGTAATATATTTTTTACAAATTGACATTTCAAGTTGATCTAGAATTTTTTATCATAAAAAAATAGTAATTTATATTATTTTTATTTTTTCATAAACAGATTTTTTAATTTAAATTACATTAGGGTTATTTTAATTTGTAAAATAATTGTAAAAATTATTAAAATAAGTTGAAATTCTAATGAAATGATGAAAATTGGATCTCGTTTTTTTTTTTTTTTTTTTGTAATTATAATTTAAATTTAAAATTCATTTGGATATTTATTAATAAATTTAATTTTTCACCTAGAACTTCAGTTGATAGACGACGTTTTGTATAAATTGCTTGCAAATCTGTTCCGCTAGGATTTGAACCAGCAACATTATCACGGTCATCTTCCTCTCGAGTTCCCTGAACGAATAATCGTCCACTTTTACTAAATCGGTACATCGACATTTTATATTTGCTTTTTTTATTATTTGTGTATATTTTTTTTTATTTAAATATATTTATTTTCTTGTATTTTTATTTTAATTATTTAATTTAAACAAAAAAAAAAAAATTGAAATTTTTTATATTTTTCTTTCAACGTTTTTTATATACATGTGCACAACACTGTTGTGTACATTTTAGATAACACAGTTGATAAAAAATAAATTAAAAAAAAAAAAACCACTTTTAGATTATCATCAATTTTAACTTATAAAAAACACTTTGAATAATGCACAAAAAATAAAACAAATATAAACATATCACATAATATATTTAATAAAAAAAAAAAAAAAAATTAATTTTTTAATTTTTTAATTATCAAGCACCAATATTTTCGTATACAAGAGTCGTTTAAATTGTCGATAACACTAAAATTAATTATCAATCACTTTGTTGGTATATATTATAACAAAATTAATATCAAAAAAAAAACTTCATCATTTAATGATGAATACACCAAATGGTGTAACACCTTTTTCACACAACAATTGAATAAATAATCAATCTCAATTAATATATTCGTTATTAAAAAAACAAAAAAAAAACAATATATTTGAAAAAAAAAATTATAAAATAATAAAGAGAACCGATGCGCAACACGGAAAAATCAAAACTCGTTGTAAATTGTGTTATTCATCGAGTTTTTATGGAGAAAATATTAAATATATTAATTTTATATTTGGAAATGTTCCGGGAGAAATATTAACTTCATGGTTATATTGTTACCACCACTACAAAAACCACCTCCATCATCATCCAACCACGCAAAATGACGTCAAATAATCATATGAATAATTATAAATAATTAAAAAACAAAAAAAATATATAAAATTTTAAAAATTAAAATACAAAATTTTCATGATTAAAATAATAATAATAATATAACTTTTATGTAAAAAAAAAAAAAAAAAAAAAAAAAAAAATTTTATAAATTTCGATTGTTTAATTAAATTAATTTCGAAATAAATATTTCGATTGAACGCGAGTTGAGAAGGCACACGCGTAACTTCCCAGGGCCCGGCATTCACTGACTGTTTTTTCAGGGGTTTCCCCACCAGCGCCATCAAGCGGCGATCGGTGGCATGTCTATCTCTCTCTCATCTTCAAGTACAGCAACAAGAGTATGTAATAAATGCATGAAATATATGTGGGGAGGGAGCTTATGATGGCTCAGGTAAGTTTAGAGTAGGGAAAAAATAAATAAATACTGTGCATACAGGTGAGACACATTTATCCCTACTATAATTTTTTTTTTATGTTATCATCATTATATTTATATATATATTTTTTTTTTTTACCTATATAGGTATGTACTTGTGCTACTCATAATATACACGAGACACTCTTCTTTATACAACATTGAATCTCTTTGCCTCCTTCTTTTCCTTAGCTACATCTTTTTCCTTAGCTACCTCTTAGAGGTAGCTAAGGAAAAGGATTCTCTTATAATTTTTTTTTTTTTTTTTTTTAAATTATTACTTATTCTGATGTGCATAAACATTTTTCCTCATGCACATATATACATCACACCTTAATTTTTTTTTCTTATTATTTATTTATATATTTATATATTTTTTTTTTTAAATAATGTTTTATTTATTTATTGTTATTTTTATACAGTCGGTGATTTTTAAAAACGTGGGCGCGACGTAAAAAGAATTTTTGAATCACCGATTTCTCGTCCTTCCTGGCCTTTTTCCTTTTTTGTATTATTCCACAATGCCAACATAAAATTTTCATGCAATCTGATTCAATTTGATCGCGACAAGTATATACTTTAAATAAATAAATAAAATATATAATTTTTTTTTTATTTATATGTAATACTATAAAATACTTGATATTGTTTTTATAATATTTTTGTGGTTGATTTCATTTTAGACCTACGCAAATAAATATATTATATTTGTGGGTGTAAAGTTGAGGTGTTGTTTGTTTTGATGGTCAATTTGATCATCGTGTAATATATATTTTTGTAACAAAATAAATATATAAAATTCCAAATGAATGATGTAAAAATTTAATGGGATTTAATAATATTTATGTGTTATTCCTACTGTTTATTTGTTATTTTTATATTGTTTTGTTGGTTGCATTTATACTGAATGATGTTCATGTGTGTTAATTTATATTCACACCTGATCGTTAAATAATTTATGGTGTTTACATCGGTATATTACTGTAATGAACGAGCAAATTGCTGAGTGATAGTTTCACGACTTGTCTGATTGAACATTTTATTTTTTTATTTTTAGCGGTTTATTTTATTACAATTTGTAATTATTGTCATTTTGATATTATGTAAAAAATAAAAACTTGGTAATTGTTTTTAATGTTATTTTTTATTTTTTATTTTTTATGTAAAAATTGTGACGTGTTTCCGGTCAAAAGTACAAAATATATTTTAAGTAATCATTTATTTTTTAAAATTGATTATTTTTTTTTTTTAGAAATAAATATAAATTACTTTGAACTGAATTCAATGAGATAAATAGTTTTGTGTGCATTAACGCATATTTACGTTTGTTTTTATTTTTCGATGCGTCTTCGTCATCATTAAATAAATTTTATATATATACCTGATACGGTTGTAGTATTTTTTTTTTTTTTTATAATTTTGTCCTTCTATCTAAAAACATATATAAAATTACGTAATGGCCTGGTTTTTAAACATTTTAACACGTTGTTTTTATATTTACTTTCCAACTATGCTTTGACTTGCTTTTTAAAATTATATAAAATTTATAATCATATAAATTTCTCTCAGAGGAATAAGGATTATTCAAATTTAAATTATAAAAAAGTAATTTTAAATTTATAAATAATTATTTGACAAATTATTTACACATTAAATTGAACTCATAACAACGAGATTAGTTTTGATAATTTCCATAGAGTCATTCATGTCAAGTCTCGTAGAAAATACAAAAAAATTTGATGATAAATTAATTTTAAATAAAAATTGAATATTAAAATATTATTTTTATTTTATTATATTGCAACAGTGTCATTTTAGAAAAATATTTTAATTATAATTTGTGAGAAAAATTGGCTCAGGCTAGACAAAAGATTCAATGATCGAACAACTTTTTTAGAAATTTTTTTCATCTTTTTTCCTATTTCCATGGCAAAAAATAAAATAATCACAGAAAAAGGATAAAATTGAAACAAAAAATTAATAACATGTGTTATTAATTGTTACTAATAATAACAATAGTGTCATACCATCAAATAGTGAATGAAAAAATTCATGAAGAATGCAAGTAGACAAGATTGCTAAAATGGATATCAGCATATTATTTTATTTTTAATACACTGACTTCCGTTCTGACATCTATGATATCTTACATATCTAATTTCTATAAAAGCTTTTCAAATATTTATACGAGACAGTAATAAAATTAGTGTTAATAAAATCATTAAAAAATTCAAGTCAATACAAAAAAAATTGTATATTTTTTCTTACTAAAAAAAATTAAATTTGTAAGACTTCATAAGATTGTTTTATTGGCTAAACGATTTAGAAATACAATATATAGTTAGTTGTGTAAATTACAAAATAAATCTTATTAAAAAAAAAAGAAATTGATAAATTATACAAAAGAATTAGATGATTAATTTTGAAATATTTAATTAAAAAATAAAATTTTTGTTATTGAAAATTCCACCAAGAAATTTATGCATAATTACATGCGACGAAAATTCACAATTATTCTCATGATATATATAAATAAAATTTAATGTTATGATATTTTTCAGTTGACCCAATTGCTTTAAAAAAAAAAACAAAAAAATTTACAATTGTAAAATGCAAATGCTGAAATTTTTTTTTTATCATTTTTTTTTTTATTTAAATACAAAGTAAGCTACTAAATTAGCTGCCGGAAATGTAAGAAGAGTCTTAAAGATTTTCTTATTCTCTTGTGAATTGTTGTTGGTGTCTTTCAAAGAACAAAATATAAATATTTTTTTTTTTTTTTTAAATCTGGCGTTGATAGTTGGTACCGTTATAGCCCAGGCACGGTATATTTATGTATGTCTGGATAACGAGGATCCCGGGGGCTTCATCATCAGCCCAGAAAATTATATGAAATACGATAAAGACAAATGATGATATTATAATGTACCTGGTAATATCAAGTATATATACTTTGCTTCAAGCAACAGACTAAGAACTTTTATCAAAAAAAAAAAAAAAAAATGACGTAAATTGTGCGAAATATAAATTAAAATATATACAAATCTTTCGAAATAAAAATGTAATAATAAATATGAATGAAAAAAAATGTCAGTAAACAACAAATTAACTGGTATTAAAATGTATTTATAAAAAAAAAAGTAAAAAAAATATATATAGTTTCTATTCTTTACGGGTATTCACCTGTGTAATAAAATAAAAAAAAAAAACCGTTCGATTGATCGGCCTCAGGCTAATCAAGTTAACTTCTTTACTATTATGTAAGAATTATATTACGGGAAATCAAAAATGACAGACATGAGTGTTGAAAATAAAAAAAAATATATTGAATAAATAATTTTTTTAAATAAATGACATAAAAAAATGACCATGAACCTGTAAGTTTTTCATTTTTTTTTTTACAAATTTACTATAAAAAAAAAGTTATTGATTTTAGAAAAAATAACTGATGTGAATATTTCAAAGAGGTAAATCAAGTTTGAAGTCAATGATCAGCTGTAATCATTGAAATTTATCAACTACAATTTTTAAAAGTCAGAAGTAGTTGTTGTATATGTTGTATTTTGGAGTCATTTTTGTAGTCAACCAAAGTGTTTTGGAGTACTGTGTACTTGTTATAAACATATTATAAAATGAGTCAAATAATTTTATTAAACAGCCAATTAGTTGTTATGATTATATAAATAATATCAAACAATATCCCAAACACACTGTCAACTTGCAGTTGTGACTGATAATGGCAAACTTAAAGTATCAATCATTCAATGAACTTTGATGTTAAAAAATATTTCATTAAATAACTTTAATAATTTAAAATTAATTTAATTATAATTCATTTTCATTTAATAATTTTTCAATTTAGTTTCAATTGTATCAATTGTTGTTTGATAAATAAATTTACAGTTATTACAAATATATATTATAAACACAGATGATGTTTTATAAATTTGTTTCGAGTAAAAATACCAAAAAAACTAGACCAACAAGTCAGTGACTTTAGAAAAAAACATGTAGTGATTTGTTGTCATTGTAGTCAGAGTAGTAGTTGACTACATTTTGTAGTCATGGTGTCACTCTATTTAACCTTGGATATAATAATCTTTCTGAATATTCAGATTATTCATTGAAAATATAATATTGTTTAATAGATAATAAT
Organism: Lysiphlebus fabarum; assembly: GCA_011426435.1. Taxonomy (NCBI): domain Eukaryota; kingdom Metazoa; phylum Arthropoda; class Insecta; order Hymenoptera; family Braconidae; genus Lysiphlebus; species Lysiphlebus fabarum. Next base: position 535,640 of record WSYQ01000045.1, on the reverse strand, counting down.
CATCACAATTTAATATGCAACAACACCCACATTATATACATGTTTGTGACAACAGAAAAAAAAAACCTACGCAAAATATTATTTACTTTGATTTAATATATACAGACAAATACAACCAAAAAAGGTTTGATCAAGTAAAATTAATATTTTAATTGTAATCACTGCAATTAATACCCAATATAATTTAATATTTAATCATTCAAAATGTCAAAATATATATTTATGTTCATAACAAGTTTAATAAAAATATATATAAATTATTATTTCTCTTTTTTTTTTTTTTTTTCGTTATATTATTAAACAAACTCCATTTATAACGTTTTTTCTGTTTTTTTTTTTTATTTTGGGACAAATAAAATTACGAAATTCTTTGGGAGTCTCGCGTTACTTTGACAAATAAGGCGGGTATAAGTTGATTGCAAAATTTTTTTTTATTCATTAGGGTTGTGTATTTAAAAGTCCGTGTGATCAGTAAGTACAACACACACACTTTTAATTCTACACTACCTTGACCGATAAAGGGAATATATAAAAAAATAAATAAATAAATAAATAAATACAAAAAAAAAAAAACAAGTTTTGTCGCACGTCTGATTCACATTTAGTTTTTTTGTTAAAAATATATATATAATTTTATTTTTCAAATCCATTTTCGGGTTATTTTATTTATCAATTCAATGAAACAAACAAAATGATGGAAATAAATGAAACAATTCGTACAAGTCGCACGTACAAAGTGAAATTTCTATACTGTCTTTTTAAAATATATAATCCTACGTGTGTTCAAAGAATATTTTTGGCATACATATAAATATATTTAAAAAAAAATAAAAATGTTAAAAATTACACAGGCATCATACTTAAGGAATAATAATAAATATTACTATAAAATTATTGACAAGAATATAAAAAATATATTTAAATAAAAAAATATATTATTTTATGTAAATTTTGTTTTTAAATAATTAAAATTTAATCCATCAACTTGAAATAATTGAATAATAATTAAAAAAAAAAAAAAAAAACAATTAACTGGTTCTTAAAACATACATTATTAGTTGTTTTTTATTTATTTTTATTTAAATTTTTAATTTGTGATTTACGTGCAGTGCTTAGAGGTGGCGACAGCTCAAACGAAAGCGAAAAAAAAAATATAATTTTTTAAATAAAACGTCGATAATATAGGTAACTCTTTAATCAACTATTGGTAAACCAGTTGACACAATTTTTGTATTGTTTTTTTTGGTTAAATTTAAATAAATAATAATTTAAAATATAACGAAACATTGCTTTAGCAAAATTAATATTTATTTTAAATTTTTGGACACTATAATGAGATTTTTGGGAAGAAAAAATAAAACTTACCTTTCTTCGCCATCTCTGTGCAGTGTGAAATAAATTTAAAAAAAAAAAAAAACAAATAGATATATTTTTAATGAAAAACCGTTTAGATAATAATGTGTAATATATTTCAATTTCATAATTTTTTTTTTTTTTTTTTTTTTTATATATAATATACCTGTAATAAATAGACCGTTAATATTTATTACAGTTGAAAAAATTTGTAATGAATTATTAATGAATAGAGTTGTTAAAAATTGAAGAAAAAAAAAAAAAAAAATTATGCTCATATGAATGAAGATATTTTAAATAAAGACAAGTGTTTTATTTGATATTTTTTTTTTCTAATAAAAAAACACAGAGTTAGTAAAATAGATGCAGTATATAAAATTACGATGAAATTATTTGATAAATAGAAATTCAGCGGGACGAAGCAGTCATCTTGAACGAAATGATGGCTATCTTTATTATACAGTGACATGATGCGAACACTGGTTGCCTCTGTGTCTCAGCATAACACAGTGCATTTACTGAATATTTTTTTTCTTATAAAATTATATCTCATATATGCATTTTTTTATTTTTTACTCGTCATTTTAAAGTGATGGTACATCATGTCTTTCAACGAGAGAATTCAAGAAAAAATAAAAAAAATATGTAAATTATAATAATCCGTATATAAAATATGATTATTTTTATTATTTTTTTAATATCTTAAAAAAAAAGACAAAAAAAAAAACATATTTTTTTGACCACAGAGAGTAAATTAAGAAGATTTATTTCAAGTTGTCTCTTGAACAATTTAAGGGTTTAAATTTAAATTGGTCGTCACTCCATAAAAGAATAAAAAAATTTTTGAAATAAAAAAAAAAGAAAAAAAATTAATCAATGGATATAAAAATACTGAAGAATTTTCAACTAAATATGTCATGTTTAAAATATCCTGAACAAATTTTCCGGTCAAATTAATATAGAATATATATTTCAATAAAAAATGAATCATTAAAAAAATTATTCAAGTAAAATAATGTATAAACACAATGATTTAATGACAATTTAAAATGTCTCTATAATATTATGACAAAAGTTTATATATAAATATGATAAATAAATATCAAATTTAACAATTAATTTATTAATTTTTTAAAATTTATTTTTATCATAAATCTTGATAAATATATTCAAAATTAATTTATTAAAATATAAATTAATTAATCATCAAATTATAATGACTCAATGTTTATAATTTTAAATTTAATTTTGTTAATATTTTTATTTTAAATATTGATATAAATTGTTTATTATTTTTATTTAATTTTTTAAATTTATTATTATACCTATATATTATTCATAAAATATAATTATAATTATATATTTAATAAATTTTTTATTTATTTTTTACTTTCAAGTTGATATTATATTGTTGTAAGATGTATATTTTTTTCTACTTTAATTATTTTATTTGATTTTTTTTTTTTTGTATACTTATTTTTTAGATAAATAATTTTGTTCAGAATATTTTAACAAAGATATTAAATTATTTAAAACATTTAAAAATGTTTATTAATTAACTAACCAATAAATTCAAAATGCTCCTCACCAAACAATGCTAACCTAAAATTCTCCAGATTTTTATTCAACACCTCACACTCTTTTCATAATTTTCTATCATCTTATCTTTGATAAAAAAAATATTTCCTTCAACATTATTGTTATAAAATTTTATTATTGCTTATCAGTCAATAGTGATCTACTGCAGTGTGCTTGAATCAATGCAGAAGCAAGTAACAAAGCGTGTGAAAAATAATCTGATCGAAAGGCGAAACATATCTGATATGAAATCTAATACCAACGGATTTTTATCTCTTGAAAAATTTTTTATTTATATTTTTTTCGCAAATAAACTATTTCTACTTATATTGTAATTATGTTTGTTTTCAATTTTTAAATTTCGTTTTAAAAATTATTACCTAAACAATAAGCCAAAATTTTTAAATAATATTTTTTATTTTTTTGACTTACCTGGAAGTGGAGAATGATTGTCCATATCAATCCAAGTGTTAATTTTGGATTACCATCAACAATATCTTCAGCTCTAATATTGACAAGTTTTATATTTTTATAACGTAAAAAATCCAATGCCATTTGTACATTTTGTAGCATGTGAAAACGCATTCGACCTCTTTCTCGTGGCTGCAACGAACAAAAAAAAAATATAAAAAAATAAGAAAATATAATAACAATAATTAAATTCATATATATATATTATCAATAAAAAAATAAATGTAAAATATAATAAATCTTCAAATCAGTTAATTATACTAAAAAAAAAAAAAGAAAAATAATTTTTATTTTTTAGCTGGCAGTTGATTTGCGGCAAAGATATTGAAAGAAGAAGAAGAAAAATATTCTCGGCATTCGTCCAATTAAATTCACAATATCATGGATAATCAGTATGCACATGGCCAACTTAAATGATAAAAATCATGTGTATGTATTTACAATGTACATGTTGTATATTTGGCAATGACTTAAATATCGATTGTATAAATTTTATGAAAGTTTAATTATTCAAAAAATTTAATTGTCAGTATTTGTTGTTGCCCTGATTTTATTACAAATAAGTTTTAATAATTTATTATGTTAAAATTTAAATTAAATTTGCATGATATTATTACGTGTCAGTTAAAAATTTTATCGATTAAAATGACAAATTAATATTTAAATATTTATAAAATGATAATTACTTTTTGTTTTGATTTTTTAAATTATTATATTTTAATTTTACCAGTTTTTTACTGTGTTATGTAATTTATTATTCCATCATAAAATATTTAATGTTAAATAGTCAATAAAAAAATAATAAATCAAAATTTGTATTTAAATTTATTATCATTTTATTAAAAAATATACCGACAAGTAAATTATTCAAAATTAACATAAACAAGTTTAGACAATTATTAATATTTTTTAATCTTGCAAATTAATTAAATCTTGTTGTTGTTATTTTAATATTTTTTTTTATTGTAAATATTAATGAATATAATAAAATATTTACATGAAAAATAATCATTTATAAAGTCATAATATAATTTTTAAATTTTATATTAGTTTAAAATATGTCGTTCAATTTATTTCATGAAAATAGTGCCTTAATTTCAACAATATAATTATTTCATAAACTGCAAGTAAGATTATATATTTAAATAAAAAAATTATACGTATAATTATTTCATAAACAAAAAGAAAAAATAAATAAAAAAAAACCAGTGTTATATTATAATGTTATACGATCTACCTCAAATCTAGTTCAAGTTCAGATGCAGTTTTCATGTAGCTACTATATATATATAAAGTTCCAAGTATTATCTTTCAAACCATGCGTCACGTGGAATTTACCAGTTATTTTTTGTCATATTATGTATTGCATATTGTTTTTATGTATATATACAACGATTAATATTCAATTACATCAGCATATATTGACAAAGATATAAATAATTGCAAAGAAAAATAATTATCAATGAAATTAAATCAGATACTTTGATCCTAAAATTCTTTGAAATATAGTAGATATATAAAAAAGTGTAAAAGCCGAGTTTATTTATCGTCAATTTATTATTTATATACATAAAAATTAATAAAAACATATACATATAATTATATTATTTTATGTATAAAATAAAATATCCCTTTTTTATTTATTCCGCCAACGATTAAGGATGACCGATTGCGACCTGAATGATTGTGCAAATAATTACTCATCAAACAGGTCAAAGAGTACCAGATTGTATCAATAGATTTGTCTATCCAATAAAAAAATATTGTTTAATATTAATATTAAAAAAATTTAAACTTACAAGATGCTCGCCAGAGAGAACTTCCAAAAGAGATATGAGATTGTGCCCGTCCCGCAGGTCTTCGAACAAGTCTCCAACATGTCTGCTTGCCTGTAAATAAAATTATTAAATTCTCATTAATTTTGTAAATATATATATTTGTTTTCATTTTACACACATATTTACTTTGTATAATATATATAAAATAACATAATAAATTCAATTATATATAGATTGAACATTTAATCAGCAAATTAATACTTATTTGCAGAAAAAAAAAAAAAATGCACAATGTGTACGTAAAATTTGAAGCAATAAAAATAATGTATAATTAATAAAAATTATTACAAATTTTTAATGAAAAAAATTTTCAATAAATTAGCTGTAATAATAATAATAATGTGAATTGAATTATTGTTGTTCATAAATTTTTAACTTTCAAGTTACATGCCATTCTCATTTTGTCATAATTAATTACTTTAAATTTTTTTTTGCCATTCCACAAGATCATAATAATTAATTAGCAATCAACAAAATTTATAAATACAAAAAAAAAAAAAAAAATCAAGTTTCGATGAGGATCACATGGTTATAATTTTTGTACATAAAAATTTAATGAAAAAAAAAATAAATTAAATATATAATAATAATTCTAATTAATAAACATGATATAAATTATTAATTTATATAAATTAAATTAAAAAATTACAAAACAATAAATGTAAAAATAAAAATTATTACAACAAAAAAATGACATAATAGTTGAAGAAATAATATTTAAATGTAAAAAATTGAGATGACATAATGCTGTAAAAATTTTACAATAAATGCAAGAAAAATTATGAGAAAATAATAACAACAAACGATTCACAACAAACCACAAATAAAATTTAAAAAAAAAAAAAAAAAAAAGTAAAATCAACACACAACAAGAACAAACTTACAGCTGGAGAACAGCACGGTTGATTATTGACGATAACACACACATGTAAACACGTGTAGGTCTGTAAATAAAAGTTATTATATTGATAATAAAAATGACACATTTAATGATAAACAATATATAAATAAAAATTATTGATAAATATAAAATTCTTGAATGAGAATTTTGTAAATTTATTATGACAATAATTTATAAATTTATATGAAAAAGAAAAACAAGATTATTTATTAATTGATTAGTAATTAATTTTAATCATACCTTAACATATTTCCAATGCTGATTGTAAGCATAAAAATATAAACAATAATTATTATTAATTGAATGACTGATTAGTAAGAGTTATTTATATTAATTGGTATAATAAAATATTAATATTATATATTGGAAATTTATTGTTTTAGCTTTTCAATATTCAAGTTTTTATCAAGACATGCATTACAGCTGTTTAGCATGATGATATATTTATTGAATGTTTTTATATGTATTTTTATATAAATATCGAGGGGTTAATTCATCCAAGTTTTTGATGACACCATGACTGCCAAATTGACATTCAAATTTTACTTTTTCATAAATGACTTTCAAATGACTGCCAAAATGATTTTCACTTTGAAATTTTATATTATTAATTGTTTATTAATAATAGTAATTATTTATTTATCAAAAATATTAATTTATAATTTAACAATAAATAATTGAATAATAATAAATAATTGACAAAACAAATAGTAAAATTATCAAGTCATTTTAATGATTTTATTAATAATTATTATTATTATTTATTAACAATAGTTATTATTTATATTTTTGTTTAATTTTATCATTTTAAATTTTGATATAATCATTGAATAATAATAAATAATATTGGGTAATGTATAAAAATTAATTAAAAGAAAAATCATTTTGACTGCCATGATTGACAATCAACAACTCTTTGATAAATAACAAAATAAACTCGTTAAAATTACACCCAAAACAGTAAATTTTTTTTAAATTTTATTTTGCATGATTAGACTGTATTTAACAATCTCATTAACTTAAAAAAAAGCAAAAAATTTATACGTATTTATAAATGAAACTATTAGTTATACATACACGTAACATCATAAACAAGTGAGTGAATGAAAGTGATTATAGTCCAGGTAAGAATTATATGGAGAATAAATAAAATTCTTAAAATATCAAATTTGGTTATTTTCAATTTATTTTTATGTATCTGCATTCCTTAAATTCAATTGACAATAATAATATATATCACAGTTTTATGAGTGTCTTGCAATATATTTGTGTAAATAAATTTATTATTGAAAATAAAATTTAGTTGAGAAAAATATATAATAAAATATTATTGTATCTTTATTTAAGTCAAATTATTATTGACATCAATGAGACAGCATAACTTTGATATTAAAATAAATATAAATAAATAATAAATAATTTTTTTTCAATTATTTAATAATTGACATTAAATGTTATAAAAATAAATAAATAATTTATATAAAATATTTCAACAACACAATTATTATTACGTTATCATCGAGAAAAAAAAGAAAATTATTTGAAAAATTTATAGCAATATTGCTCAAGTTTATCATCAACTTTGTTGTTTTATTTTTTTAAATTTATTTTTACCAATTAAAACATTATTTACACCATTGAGGGCGGCAATAACAATCTTTGAAATATTGTAAATTTCTCAATTCAATTTTAATTGAAAACTCGTTCAAAATAATTTCATCATGATTATTTCCTCAATATTAAATACAAATCAACAGTAAATTTATACAAGATGAGTTTTTGTTAAATAAAAATTCTCAATTTAACAATAAAATGAAAAGAAATAAATCAAAAATTAAAAATTTCTAATTAAATTATGCGTTTAAAGATCAACAAATTTCAACAAAGAATATATCAAAATTTAAAGAAATAAAAAAAATCTTAAATTTGTCAATTTTTTATAAATTTAAAAATTCCATTCAATTATTATTAATATAAAATTTTAAATTTAATATTTTTTTTTACTTTCTCTGTATTATTCAAACAAATTGTGAAATTAAATGGTAAAAATAAGTTAAAATAAGTAAAAGAAAGACAATGCACCCACTTGTCGTTGTAAATTGCAAAATACAATTGTAAAAGGTATAAATAAATAAATAAATATAAATATAAATATATATATTAAATAATGAATGAATAAAGAGTTGGGTCCAGATAAAGGCAGGGCAAAATTTAAAAATTTTTGTGGGCGATCGTAAAGTCAATGTACACATAAGGTGTCCGAATAAGGTCAGAGAATCAAGAAAAAGCAGCAAATGTTGCGCGGTTGTTTCATACTGTGTGTGGGCGATTTGAAATATCACATTTTGTCAGTAATTTTTATGTGTCAAATATTTGTTAATTATTTTAAAAAAATATATATTATTTAAATAAAAACATTAGAAAAGACACTATGATAAACTGATGATGTAAAAAAAGAAAATTTCATCAAAGAAATTTAATGACAATTTAACAAATATATAATTTGATGATTTATTTTTTGTTTTTTTTTTTTGTTATCACAAAATAAAAATAGTTAATAAATCATAATGAGTTTGTAATGCAAAAAAAAAAGCAAGTTTATAACGGATTATAATGGAAGCAAAAACTTGTTAAAGACAAAAGAAAATAAGGATTGTTCCCATGGCCTTGTTTTCCGCACGTTTCAGAATCTATTTTAGCAAATTAATGAGATTCTTTTTTAGCTACAATGTGTATTTTAATTCAACAAAACACCTATATAATTACACACATTAACAAATATTTATTTCTTGATTTTGATTTTTTTTTTTAAATGAACAAAGAAGAAATTTATTTCTGATTAAATTGACTTGCATTGATACAAAGTAGATAATATCTTTGTTTAAGATTAAATTTACATTTTAAATATGAAAATAAAAAATTAATTTTATTAATTAATAATCTAATTAAATAATTATATCAAAATTTAAAATTATAAAATTAAATGACTTGATAATTTTACTATTTGTTTTGTCAATTATTTATTAATATTCAATTATTTATTGTTAAATTATAAATTAATATTTTTGATAAATAAATAATTACTATTATTAATAAACAATTAATAATATTAATTGTCAAAGTGAAAATCATTTTGGCAGTCATTTGAAAGTCATTGATGAAAAAGTAAAAGTTGACTGTCAATTTGACAGTCATAGTGTCATCAAAAACCTTGATAAAAATAACCCCTCGATTAATTTAATAATAAAAAATAGAAAATTTTAAATTGATAGTTTTATTTCAACAAAATAAATATTTAAAAATTTTAGTTTAACATTTTCTCTATATAATTTATATAATTTTTTTCAACTGTCAATCTTTTTTTTTTGCATATTTTATTTTTTGTATTTTTTAAATGATTATATATACACAAATTATATAGATATATTATATTATACGTTGAAAGAAAAAGCAAATGATTGTAAATGATTCATTCCAAGAAACCAAAGTGAATATTTCAAATTTATATTTATGCAAACACAAGTTTGTACAGTTTGTATGTTCACCCTGCAGATGAGGGCCACATCGTGCGGCTCACTTTTGTGTCCATAAGCCAAACAGGATGGCGCTATGTCAAGTTAAAAAAAATTTAAAAAAATAAAATTGTATATATTATTTATATATGGAATGGAATTTATAAAGAAACGGTGCCGATAAAGACTCGTTTTAGCGTGAACAATGTGTTGGCACAGCCTCCGGAGTTTTGTGTATCAACACTTCTTGTCTTTTCTCATTTTATTTATTTATTTTTTTTTTTTTGCAACTTTGGCTATCAATATTACCAAAAGTTACTGTATTAAAAATAAATATATAAATATTAATAAAAATATATTTTCATATTGCTAAAAATTATTTTAAAAATAACAAAAAATATATGTCATTAAAAAATCATCATAATTAACTATATTTGTTGACCAATATTTTTTTGCAAAAGAATATATTATCATAGCCGGATGTTGTATAAAAAAATTAGGACTATTTTTTTTATTTAAATATATATATAAATTTTTTTTAAAGATCAATTAGTACATTGAGCAAAATTTGGCTAATGGAAAAGAGCCATAATCGGCCATGGATGTTAAGTGGCGCCCAAGGATTTTGAAAAATTTAATAAATAAATCCATCAAAAAAGTCAGTGAATTGATTATAATATTTATATTTAGATATATATTTATTTATTTATTTATTTATTCTGATGAATGATTAATCTACTTGTTTGGACAAAATGATTTTATGAATTTATCAATGAAAGTTGATTGACCAGATTAACTTAATTTTTATCCAACTAGTTCGCCCACATAATATACGCAATCAAATGAAAATTATTTAGAAAATATATTTTATTTAATAATAACTATAAATTGCAACAGCTATGTTGACATTAAATTAACAGTAAAAATAAAAATAAAATAAAAGATTAATGATAATAATAAAAGCTAAAAGGTGTAATCAGTTTGGCCAATTTAAAACTGTAAAAAAAAAAATTAAATTAAAATGAAAAAAATATATAAATTGATCGACAAATAAATAATATTGGTACAAAGTTTCAAATAAAAAAAAAAAAAAAAAAAAGGTATAATAATTTGATGAACTGATAAAATTGCAATAAGCACAAAAATAAATAAATTATATATCTTAAAAATAAATATCAGAGAAAATAAATTTGAAAAAAAAATAAAAGAAAATAATGAAAAAAAATAAATTACGAGATTTGTTTTAGAATTTTTTTGAAATTAAAAATTGTAAATCGATTGTAAAAATATATTAAATTTTTTGATAATAAATATTTGAAGTGATTAGTTAAAAGTTGATCAATAAAATTATTGCTAATTGGAAAATAATTTAAAGTCAAGATGTAAATTTATGAAGAAATTTAGATTGGAAAGTTGTAACTTTTTGTAATAAACTTGTTGCTAAAAAATTATTTTTTTGAATAAATAAAATTATGAAAAGTTCAATCGTTAAAATCATGTGAATATAATAATATACATTGATAATAATTTTATGTATTCAACAATTTATTGTCATTTGAAAATTAAAAAAAAAATGTACTTTCTAAATATTTTTATTTTTTGTGACATTTTATTTTTTGTAAAGCGAAACCAATTGCCACACCTTTGTGGCAATCAATTTTGTCAAATCACAGTGTGTATATTAAAAGAGCTAGGTTATCTAGATTTCAAATTGGATATAATTGTAAATTAAAGTTTCAGATGAAAAATTACAATTGATAATAAACATTTAGATGAATTTAACTTTGAATTACAACTGAGATTCAAACGTAGAACAACAATTTCGACAAGTGATTTAATTTGATTCTAATTGAAAAAAAAAAACATCAGAGTTTTATTAAAATTTGTTAAACAATTTATTGATTAAATCATTTAATAATTTTAATGATCAGTAATGATTTTTAAAAAGTTTTTAAATGACTTTCAAAGTAGATTGTTATTTTTTAAAATTAAAATTTCGATAAATTTCAAATTAAAATTTGACAAATTGCTTTTCTTATTTTATCAAATATTAAAGTTGTCAATTTCGAAAGATACTTTATCTATAATCATTGAAAAAGTTGTTGAAAAATATTGTGATTTATTCAATTGTCTACAAAATTATAGTCATTTAGAAATTTCCAAAAAAATCGAAACGATTTATTTCAAAGTTTCCATGACTTTGTATGATCTCAATTGAGATTTCGATTTAGATTTTAGAAAAATTTCCCAATTAAACTAATTTTAACAATTTTTAAATAAATTTTACTTATCAAAAATAAAAATTAAGTCAAGATAGATCAAAGATTTATCCAATAGATCAAAGATTTATCGAGTGAATCATCTCTGTCATTTCGATTGAGCTTGTTTTAACAGTTAAGCAGTAGCACTAACAATTTAACTAAACGTTAATAAAAATTATACAAATAAATAAAAAACATTTTTAAATAGAAAAAAAAAAATACTAATAATCCTAGAGCGACGTAATAAATGGTTGCGTGAATGGAAAATTCTAAAGGTGATATTATATGACCTCGTGTAAATTCATGTATGCATACATAAAACGATAGAACAGTCTGATATCGTTGATATAAAACCGGTCGTCGCCTTTGGGTGTTATCTTCATGTTTCGTGGGAAATTTAACGTCAAGAAAATTTATAAAAAATTTACACTTCAACAATATTAGAAATATTTTTAATAAATTTTAATTCAATTTATAAATATTTCCTTCAAGCTAAAATTTAAATTGAAAATATATATTTTTATATTTAATTGATAAATATAAATTGAAAATTAAATATATATGTTTAAATAATGTTTAGAAAATATGTTGACTATTATATAAAAAAAAAAATATTAAATTGTATAAGATTCATCATCATCATCATCATGACGATATCATTCAGAAAAACAACAAGATTTTTATTGTCGTGGTTAATTTCACGCTTCAAGTATAAACTTTGTATATAAATTTATTCTATATTTTATGTGTGTAAACATATGTATATATATATATCTTTTGCACACTCGTACTTGTATAATTTGTAAATCGATGCCACAAAGATTAATGCTAAAACCACGCCTTGATAAGTAGTAAGGGGGCTGGTATTGACCCCAGGGGGGGCTAAAGTCTGTCTCTAATCGTATTAAAACAACCACCCAAGAATGCACCCTACAGCCATTTAAAATATATATATAAAAATAAATAAATAAATATGTTTTTTTTTTTAAATAATAACAAAAAATAAATAAATAAATATATAATTCAACATATTTTCAGTTAGAAAGTTCAATCGTAAAGCAAGTTATTTGTTAAATTATTATCAAGACTTTAATATACAGAGTGTTTGTTGCATGTGTCATGCTTTTTTTTTTTTTTTAATTTAATTTTATTTAGATTTTTTTATTTTTCTTCCGCAACAAATCAGCAATATTATCATTTTATTTTTTAAGTTAATTTTATTGCCGGAAGTGTCAAGGTTTGTAGTTATCATTTGACTCAACCAATTCATTTTATCAGTATCTCTTTGGGGCATTTGGATTAAGTATTATTTTTTAAATTAAATTATTTTTATAAATAATATACAGTTGTGTTGTTTTGAGTATGAAAAATTGTAAAAATAGGTTATGAAAATATTTAGTGCATTAGAAATGTGACGTCATTGGAGAAAGCAACTTTAATTGTTGATTGAGAAAAAAATTCAATAAGAATGTGTTAAAAAAATGAAGATGGCATAATCTTTAGGTCATATGGTTATCTTTTTTTTAAAATTGATATGAAAAATACTGTTAACTAATTTTTTTTGTTGTCAGTGGTATAAAAAAGTCATATGACTCATCACTAGGCCCATTAATTTTATTGCAGATGGCGTTTGTGAAGCATACTATAAATGGCGGGAATTTTTTTTTTTTTTGAAAAAAACAAAAAATTTTAAGTGCACTTTTTTACATGTAGATGATAATTCTTGTGAATGATGCAGCTCTTGACATCAGGAAGACGATGATTCATGTCATCTCAAACTCGTGTCTTTTCTTTGAGTCATCAAGAGCTACTTCCTCCGCACTTGTATAAAAATTACTAAACACGATAATAAAATGAATGCAATAAAATAAAATAAATATTAACTACAAAAAAAAAAAAAAAATATCAATGACAAAAGAATCATAAAATAATTTTTAACGACATATTTATGACTAAAGTTTTGCGTATATAAAATATTTTATGTTTTATTTTGATTATATTTGATTATATTATTCAAAAATATGTAATAATTTTTTAAATAAATAATTTCTATCAATGATTTTAATTAATATTTTAAATATATAAATTATTGATTAGATTTTAAGATTGAATAAAATTAAAAAATTATATATAAATAATTAAAAAAAAAAAAAAAAGTTTTAAAGGTATATAATGATTTCACCAGGATATCGCCTACACAATTCATATGTGTTAATGTATTTTATATTTTTCCAGAATATAAATAACAACAATCACAACTTGATCAGACAAAATACCATCTATAGACAGAGTGTTTCTTCAAATCATCAACCTACATATTTATAAACATAACCAACATGCCAACAAACATACGTCAGATTTAATTCAAACATTCAATTATCATAATCTTGAAACTTTTGCAATTTAAAAATTCGTCATTCTATATTATTTTACACTATATATATATTATAAATCAACAAAGATGATAAAAATACTATCATCATTATTATTTACCTTCAAGTTACAAATGCATTTACAAATGAAAATGAAAAAAAAAATATTACAGCAATAAATAAATGAAAAAAAAAGCCACAATTTGTCATTGATTTATTAGCAATAAAATCACTCTGTCGATTTATAAGAAAAAAAAAAAAAAAACAGCCAATTTAACTGGATCAGATTGATATCTGATCCAATGTACTCTGATCAAGTTGTTAATTAACTTGAGATTCACAAGACCTTTAAGACTAACAACAATACAAAACACTGACCTCATTGAAAAAATAAAAAATAAAATTTATTTCAAGTATATCATGAAATAAAAAACACGATCGATATATAAAAATTGAAAATTATAATTAAACTTGAAAAAAGATATTAATCTTAACCAGATAATTAATCATAAATTTAAAATATAAACAATAATAATTTTTATTTAGTCAATATTTATTAAAAAAAAATAAAAATATAAAATATTTTTTTAACATTAAATTACTTGATATAATTGTGTATATAAAAATTCTCATAAATATCAAAATTGACGTAATAAAATCAATCAAATTGATGATCTCAAGTTGTCAATGTATATCTTGTTATTCATGAATTTTACTTGAGAAAATTTACGAGAATAAAATAAATAAAATAATAATATAGTTGCACACATATATAAATATAAATTTATATATTTATTTATATTTTAAAATTTTGTATATTTATTTTCAAGTTAGTTTCATAAATAAATCATAGATTAAATCAATTTATTCACATTTTAAATTGACAGTTGTTTTTTTTTTTTTTAATAAAACCGCTCCTATCGTCAATTTTCATGACACTGCATTTGTTAAATTTTAAATTGCAATTGATTTGAACTTATTAAATAATGATTTATATTATAAATAAATTTAATTAAAAATTTAAAAAATAAAACAAAAATTAATATTAAAAATTAATTTACCTTTTTCAAATGTTTGTTAACCCATTTTGTAAAAGTTTTCTTTTGAATGGCATCTCTTTCATCTGAAAAATAAAAAAATTAAATTAATATAAAAATTTAAAATAAATAAACAATATATATTTATAATAATCAATATTTAAAAAATAAAAAGTAATTTATATATATAAAATTTCACTTGTCCTTATTTAAAGATACAAATTATTTTCTAATGCAAAAAAAAAATACATTGTTCTTGTAAATATATTTATATACATATGAAAAAATATAAAAATAAATAAACAAATGACGACTAGACAACTACTACCTGCTTTCAAATATCAATATAATATATTTTATATGGTTATTAGAAAGTTAATTTAATGATTGTGTTTAACAGTGACCAAATAAATAAGACAGTTTAAGATTAAATATTTTAAACTAGACAAGTCTGATGATCAATCTCAATGTGACTTGTTCGGGTCAAAATACTCGACCCTCTTGTTTCATATATATTTTAAACTTTCAAGTACACATATTTATATATTTTTTTTTTAACATGTACATATATATATGTTAATATTATTATATTATAATCATCAATTGTAATGGTCATAGTTACGCCCACATTTATATTTTTTGCAGCTGTTAAAAATTATCGTGAGAATTTATATTCAGTCAAGTGCATTTGGATTAATCAATTTTTTAATTAATAAAAATTTAATATATTTGTCAATCAATTTTTTTTTATTATTAAAATACTTTATATAATATTTTTTTTTTCATTAAATTGATGATAATTTTAGTTTTTAATATTTTAAATTAAATTTTTATTCATTACAGTTTTTATACTTTTAATTTTTTTTTTTTTTTTACACAATTTTATGAGTCAAAGTTTATCATTTAAGATATACAATATTTTATTATATTTTTTTTCTAGTTTATTTATTTGAATAGACTTGAAAAGATACGATTGTAAATCACGATAGAACAGAGTGTTATTTGAGCCTTTACAATGATTTTTTTCTTTTATCTATTTTATTGCTGTTATTTTTCAATATTTTATTTAAATGTTTATAGAAACAAGTACAAATGACATAAATATGTTTTAAAATATTGTCTGATATATTATAAATAACAAAAAATTATTATTTATAAAAATGGGAAAATAATTGTATAATTTTTTGTGTTTTTTTTTTGCCCGATAGCCAAAAAATTACTAATAATTGTATGATCATGTCATGATTTACAGTAACACATAATACAAGTTGAAAATAAATTAACTAAAAAAAAATTATAAATGACATATCGTGGACATATTAATTTATTTTAAATAAACAAAAAATTTGTTTAAAATTTATTTAAAAAAATAATATCATTTTATAATCTAGGTTTGAAATATATATTTTACTGTTATTATTTATTTTGATATTATTTTCATTTACACCTTTAACATTACAGAGAAAAACACTGTGGGACACCTACATATTATAACAACTACCCACTTATAATTCTAATCAAAATAAAAAATAATTTTAACTTGTTGTTTGATTTTTTTTTTTTGGCCTAGAGAATAAGTGCTTTACTAAAACTTATCTATTTGTACTGACTACATTCTTCATGTGACTATTTATTATATAGAAATAAGATATTTATTATTCATTTATTTTTTTTTTTATCAATTTTGTATACAGGTAACACAAACAAGTCCAGAAAATGCAAAATATAAATCGTACATGTCATGGAAAAATAAAAAAAAATTATAAATAAAAAATAAATATATTTATTTGATTGAAAAATAATGATATTTATCAAAACATGTATCTTTAAAGTGACAAAATAAATATAAAATTTAAATTTAAAATTAAAAAATATATTTAAATTTTTTTGTATTAAAAAAAAATAATTATATTGATGGTAAATTGTCTGGGTCAGAAAATATATTTTGACAAATGAAAATTAATTTTATTGATATAAATTGAATATATAAAATTGTAACTGATTTAATTTAATAAAAAAAAGATAAAATAAATTGTGATAATTTTCTTAGTACTACTAATTATATAATTATTATTTCATGGAAAAATTTTTTATTGTTAAAATAATTATCAAAGTTCAACTTAGTTACGAATAAATTGATTTTTATTTTAATAAATTTTCTTTGGTTTTGATAAAAAAGGCTTTAAATCATCATAATTAATCGTCAGATAATTAAAATAATTTATTGTTTTATATAAAATTTCCTTTTACAATTTAATCAGTAAATTTTAAATTGCTGAATAATATTTTAAAATTATTAGCAATATTTTTGAGTCAATAATTGTCTACTCAAATTTCTCTCAAAAATATTTTTCATAATAATTGTTAATTTAATTACAAAATAATTTTATAAATAATTGAAAAAAACATAAATATTTTTAAATTATAATCTTTTTTGTTTTCAAATTAACAAATTAAGTTATAAAAAAAAAATTACTTTAATAAAGTTAAATATAAAATAAATAACAACTTGAATGGACTGTAATTCAAGCAACAATTTGTCAGTGACATGTTTTATTATATCAAGATATATCTAAATCTTTATCTAACAATGATTCTGTCTATATATTTTATATATTTTTATTATATTCTTGATAATAATATCAATTGGGTATCCGGGTGATTACTGAGCTCTAGGTTCTCATTGAGAATTATATATTGCTACTCTTCAATTTGTTCCCTCATTAGAAAAATAAAAAAAAAATATATACTTATAATAAATTAAAATAAAAAAACATAACTATTAAAATCATTGAAAAATTTATACAAGAGTCTCACAATGTCTGATCTTTTATCATAATAATAGCCCACCCTGTTTCTCAATATTTTTTTTATTTTTTTAATCAACCATTAAGTTCAATCTTTAATTTTTTATAAACCGTTAATATATCTTCCCCGACATTTCACGCCTCAATTTTCATTTTAATAAAAGGATCAAATAAATTTATAAATGCATTTGGCAAACCTCAAAATTTTAACTCATAAATCAAATGAATATTATTTTTAAAAAAATAATCAAAAATTTAATTTTTATTTTCATTAAATTATCATGATAATATTAATTTTTAAATAACAATAAAAAATTCTTGGTCATCAAATTGCAAATGTATTTATTGTATTATGTAATTTAATTTTTGTCTTGTAAGAAAATTAAATATAAATTTATTTTATATTTTAAATTATTATTTTACGCTTGATAAATTTGATATTTTCATTCAGAAATTTATAAAATTATTTCAACATAATTTAATAGTTTTTTTTTTTTTTTTAAATACATTGTTAATAGATTTATGCAAATAAAATTAATTTTTTTTAATTAAATAAATATCAATTTTCATGACAAAATAATTTCAATAACCACTTATCTAATTATCTAAAAAAATCATAAAAGTTTTAACGATTATTACGAGTAATTATTAGAAAAAATTGTAAAATAAAAAAATGAATATTAATATTAATATTTAATTAATTTATTAGTTTATATTCAATAACTTGTGGGTAAATATTATAACGATATAATAATAATATTAATATTTGCAACAAGGTCTAAAAAATAATGTAAAGTATTTTTATGATGGAAAAAGTATGAGAACGTACAACACAGTAATTACAAGGTCATACACAAGACATTACATATTTTTTATTTTTTAAATTTATTTTTTGTTTGTCGGTTGTTATTTGTAATGTAGTAAGAATATTTATGTCATTCAAGTGACAAATTTACCTTATAAAATATAATATTTATCTTATTTTTATGTTAAAAAAAAAAAAAAAAAATTAAAAAATAAAATGTTATTTAAATAAAACACATATCAATATTTATAAATCAAAATATATATCAACAATTAGTTGTTATTTTTTATATAATAAATTATTATTATTTTGAGAAATTTATAAATGATGATGATAATAATGATGATGCAATATTGTTAGTTGGCTAATATGACCAAACTTATTTTTATTTACGCTCTTTATGAGATTGACAGGTAAAATTGTTACTAACAAATGTATTTATTTTGCAATAAAAAATTATTATTAACAATATTATTTAAATAAAAAATTCAAGCGTTTAAAATTATATTTTAATTGATAATTTAAACGCTTGATTGAATAGAATGATGATCTAAAAACATTTAAAATATTTGTAAGTATTTTACACGCACCTGTAAATAGATATAATAATTATTTTACCCACATATTGTGTAAAAAATTTTTTTTTAAATGTTATATATATATATATGACAAATGAATTTGTGCATAATGCACTTTGCATGACATCACGTGTAAATAATTTTCCGGAAAATTAGCAGGTATGAAAAAAGATGTGAACAGGTGTTTGGCTGTTTTTAACGACTTGAGACCTTGTCATACATAAAAAAAAAATATATATATTTATATTTAAAAGACAACGAATCAACTGTTAAATATTATATACATATATTTATTGTTAATTATTAAATAAAAAAACTATAATTATATGATTAAATATTTCAATAAAGAAAGCTAACAATGATATTAACTAGAAAGTAAAAAATTAAAATAATAATTTTGAAAATTAAAATAATTGTTAATTTAATTGTCATAATTATTTAAAAAATACTTGAAATTGTCATTGAATTTTTTTGATAATAATGTATGCTTATAGTTTTTATTTAAATATTTAAATTTTTTAAAAAAATTATATTTTAAATTACTAGAAAGTATTTTATTAAGATAAAAAAAAAATAAATTTATATATAATTTTATTCGTTTAATGTGACATAAAACACTATCAGTGTTAAATTAAATAAAAAATTATATCTTTAAAGATTTTGATGGTACATATTTATATATATAAATATTAATTTTAAATATTCAAGTTCATTAAATATGTTAATTATTTTTAGATGACACAGGATAAATTTCACACTGATGCTATGCATGCATAATTGCTCGTTAAAATTAATAATATAAATTAAAATAATAAAAATGTATTTTTAAATTGAAACAAGAAAAAACACACTGGCATGAGGTTTTAAAATTGTGATCAACTGATTAAAAAATAAAATCACTGTTACTAATATATATACACAAGTTTAATCATTTAAAAAAAAAAAGAAATACAAAAATAATTAGTTAACAAAATTAATCAACAAATATATGTCACTTAGTTAAAATCAATATATTTTTTTAAATTTATAATAAAAATTCTTGTAATTGAATTTTAAAAAATACAAATTTATAATGCAGCTACTAAATTATAAGTTGTTTTTATTTATTTTTTTTTTATAAATTAATTATTCAAAAATATATATAATTTATCTAGTTAAACAAAGAAAACAATGAAGTGATTATTACAAGTTTTATTTTAAAACAAATATATAAACTTCAAGGCTACAAAAAAGGGATCGGTTTACAATTTTAAAAAAAATATATCTATTTAACAGTAATTTAAACTCATCTAATTATAATTTTTATTTTGTTATAAATTGTCAATTAAACCACATGCCAGGGTAATAATAAAAAATTTAAAAAAACACACAAAAAAAAAATCAAAATAAAAAGAGTTAATTAATAAAATAAAATGAAAAACAAATCAAACTAAAAGCAAAAATTGATTTTATAAAATAAATATTATTTTAATAATTTAATTTAATTATAAAAAAAAAATAAAAAATAATTGAGCATATTTATTTATTGAGCATCCATCATCATGTGTGAAACTTACCATGTGATTCAATGAACTTGGCCCAACATCCCCAATAACCAAATGAACTACTTGTTTTTGTTGTTATATCAATATTATTATTTTATTATCATCAACAATTGTAGAATCATTAGTCATTGTTGAATTAACATTCTGACCTTTAAATTTAGTTAATGATTCTTCATATCCATGTTGTGAACGTTGTTCACGTTGATGTTCAGCAACAGTATCAGCTGGATCAAAGCCAAGACGTTCTTTGTAATATGCCTGAGTTGACATTATTTATATATTTTTTTAATTTCACTGATTATTTAATTAACATTAAACACAATAAACTTTTTTAAAACTATCCAAGTTAATATAATTAACCTTTTTTTAAAAAAACACACTTTTAATATTTATTCCAGTTTAAATTGATTCACTCCAAGTTTATTAAATTTTTCGTTATATTTTTTCGTTCGAATTGTTAATTTTTTAATAATTAACATTTTTGTATTATTTATTATAATAATTTAATTATATTTACTATTTGTTTTTCGAATTGAAATGTCATCTGTAATGATTTTGTTTTAGAAATTATTTAATTAAAAATAAAAAAATAAATAATTTAAATTGATTTGTGATTGTTGAAAATTATATCTAATTTTTTTTTGTAATTTTTAATTATTATATTTTCTACAAATAAATTTATTAAATTTATGACTCATAGATATCATAACTATTGCCTTGATATTTTTATACATTTATAAAATTTATTTGATTGTCAAAACGTCAATTTCCTTTCACCTTTTTATTTGCAAAAAAAAAAAAAACTTGTTTTGCAAAGAAAATAACTAATAATCCAATCACTTGTTGTAGAAAATATAATTATTAAAATAAACAATCAAGAATATATATTTGATATTGAAGATGTTTTTTTCCTAGACATTGTGAAGACATTAAAAGTAATTTATGTTTAATGTAATATTCATTATGATTATTTGTAAATATTAATAAATTAATGAATAAAAAATTGAATCGAATGTTAGTTAACAAATTGATGTATATAAATTTATTTTAAACAAAATAAATAAATAAAAAATTGACAACATTTCAAGCTCAGGATGAGTTGACTGACTGACTGACTAACCAACTGACTAACTGACTGACTTAAAAGACAACATGACAAACAGACAAGTTTATATGTGATGCCGGTAACGCGCATGGACAAACTGGAAAGCAAAACGACTGTAAAAGTAATAATATACAAATGTTACTTTATAATCCAAGACCAGAAGAACTTAAAAGTCGAACCTCACATATATGGTAATACATTATTGCTTGAGTGTGGGTGCTTGAATTATTTCTTGTAACTAACAAATTTACCAATCACATTTGTGCACACACCCAGTTTAAACCAATCAAAATTTATCAATAAATATTTAATATTTTTAATTTAACTGGTTTTTTTTTTTCAATATTTTTTTGTTATTAGTTTAGCAAATTACAACAATTATATATTTTTTTTATCAAATACAATTACTTTTTTTAAAAAAATAAATAAAAATATATTCTGATTTATTTATCATTCATCAACATCATCATCATCATGACATGTCAGCAAAATAAAAAATTTAAATTCAATACATTATTTATTATAAAATCTTGAGTGATATGTATCCTCCACTTTTGACCTAATACTCAAATAAACATTTTGTAATTGATATATACATTTATATACATCAGCCTACACAATTTTACTTTAGTGATTGAACATTTTTATTTTCAGAGTCAATATGTATAAATCATTCATTCATTTTATTTTTTTGTTAGAATTTGAATGTGTCAAGTGTCATCACATTCTTTAAGTAAAAGTTTTCCTTAACTACATCAACATTTACAACGAACTTGACATACATTTATGAAAATAATATGACTCAATATCCGCATCAAGATTTTTTACAATTATAATACCAAAAGAAGATATTATTTTTTGTAAAAGTGAGTCATACTAAAATTCATATAGATAAATAATAAAAATATTGAATGAAAATATAAATTTAAAAAAATGTATTCATTAGTATATTGATTCGATATAATAAATAACAATGAAAATATATTTATTGAATTTTTTATTATTTTTTTTTTTTCATTTAATATTCAATTGTTACCGGAAGCTGATAAATAATAACAGCAATTTAACATGGGGACGTGCAAAGATGTCGTAATTGTTTAATATTTTTTTATTTTTTTATTTTTTTTTATATATTTATACAGGCGTGGCAAAATGTATTTTGTTATTTTTATTGTTAATTAACAAAAGGAAAATATTTTAACCAGAAACAAATGCGTTTGTAAATTTTTATTTTTGATTATTATTTACATGATTTAATTTTTTGATCATTTAAATTAGTTATATATGAAAAGATGAAGAAAAAAAAAAAAAAGTATGTACTGTTAAAGATCATATTTATATTCATATGTGTCCAAGGTTGTGCATATTTGCGACTGATAATCACCAAAAGAATTCAAAAACGAGATGTACCGAACGGTACTTTGCTGAAGGCAAAATAACGATTATTATTTATTTTTTATTAAAGACATTTTATCCTCAGGGTAAATATCCAATATCAAAGATAATTTGTCAATGAATTTGTTAATTTATATTTGATTATTGTTAGATTGTATTATTTTTTTGAAATAATTTTCAAAATGATTTTTATGAAAAAGTTGTTAATGCTTGTTTAGACAAGAAACTATAAATTTAATTGTCAATAAAAATTTATTCAATGTAAGAATAATTATTTATTTCAAGAGAAACAGTTGAGTAGTAAAATTTTTAGTTTATCATGAATGAAAATTATGAAAACTAAGAGCTAAAATTTCTTATTGAAATGAGTAATTTCACTTTCATTCTAGCTTGGCAATCATGACAATCAAAAATATTTTTACATACACCAATATTATTTATTATTACTCAATGATTATATCAAAATTTAAAATTATAAAATTAAACAAAAAATATAAATAATAACTATTGTTAATAAATAATAATAATAATTATTAATAAAATCATTAAAATGACTTGATAAATTTACTATTTGTTTTGTCAATTATTTATTATTATTCAATTACTCAGTGTTAAATTATAAATTAATATTTTTGATAAATAAATAATTACTATTATTAATAAACAATTAATAATATTAAATGTCAAAGTAAAAATCATTTTGGCAGTCATTTGAAAGTCATTGATGAAAAAGTAAAAGTTGACTGTCATTTGGCAATCATGGTGTCAACCAAAACCTTGATATTGAGCCCCTCATTTCAATATTTAATTTTTATTTTCATTTTTTTTAAATTTTGTATATAAAAACACACACTTAATGTCATTTAAAAAAAAAATGGAATTTTTAAAACATAAAAATTGATGGCAAATAAAATGGCAAATGTTAAAAACATCTCAGTCTATCTATAGATTATTTGTGTAAAAAAATAAAATTAAGCATCAAGTCTACAATGAATATATATACATATACCTACATATTCGTATGTTTTAAAAATCAACTCTTTTTCTATACAACTAAACTGTCGTCTTTGCTCGTGGTGTATACATAAAACTGATCCAAAATTAGACTATGAAAATAAAATAACAAAAAAAAAAAATAAAAAATAGACAACGACAAAATTTTGTTAGACTCATGGTGATAATATTTGGTAGCAACTTAAGAAACAGAAGTCAAATAATAATCCTAGTATTTGAATATATATACATAGTGAAAAAGTGGATGACCTCCAACAAGATTATCTTCTTACATTTTCTATATACTGGACAGTTTTGCAAATTGTCTACAGTGAATGGCTAAAACGACTCTTAACTCACGACTTTATGTCGCCTTTTTTATAAATTTTTTTTTTTTTTCCTCTTTTATCTATTTTAATTCCATTAAAAAAAAATAAATTAAAAATTAAAATATATTCAATCGACAATTTTGAATAGCACAAAATATTCTAAGATAAAAAAAATAAAAAATAAAAAATTTTGCCCACGTGTACAAACTTTGCCTACTTTTACATATTTGTATTTTATTTTTTTAAATTTTTATTTTATTCCTTTCTTTTAATATTTTTCCATGTACAAAATGTACATTATATATTTTTTGCTTCCTTTTGCTTCCTGTCACGTATGTGCACACGTGTAGATACTTCAAAAGCAATAGCTATTTTTTAAAAACTCAAATTGACTAAAGTATTTTTCAAACATAACCTCCAAAGTAAAAATTAATAACCATTTATACTTAAACTATTCCAATTGTATATAAAATAATTTCTACAATTTATTTTATGATCTTTTTACTACACAAAAAATTATAATCAAAAACAATTCAAATATTAAATTGACTTTGACAATAGCATGTGATATATTTATTTATAAATAAATATACATACATTTTATACATGTAATTAAATGTATAAATTATTCATGAAAATAATATTATCAAAATGATTCAAGTTATAGTATTGCAAGCAATGAAAATTTATATTTATAAAAGGGGATGAGAGAGAAAATTATTCGCTTCTTTTGAGATGAGGGAGGCAACACAAGATGAGAGAGCTTTTTTTTTTTTTTTTTTATTATAAATATATATAGTTAGCAACAAGGAGCAGAAAAACAGCATTCTTTTGCGACTGCATATAACGGATTCGAATGTTCAGGGCGTCTTTTATTTATTATTATTATTATTGTTATTATCATTTGTTTATTTATATATTATATTTTTTTTATTATGTTTGTTTCATTATTCATTTTTAAATAAAAATAAATAATAATAACTAAAAAATTATATTGTATTAATAATAATAATAATAATGATGATAAATTAGTTTATATTTTAAGATGCAAAAGTACATTTTAAATGTAAAGTCAATGCCATCATCATCATCATCATGATCATCATGATCATCATCATCACACACAGAGGAAGCAAAGACATCATGACCTGCCTCAAACACAGCATGTGGAATGTATTCAACGCCTATCTATTTCGATCGACCAATGTCTTATTTTATTATTTTTATTTTACACAAAAAAAAAAACAATAAAAAAAAGTAAAATCAATGAGTAACTAAATCTACTAATAGCTCAATTGAAATATAATTTATTTTTAGATTTTATCTAAATTTATTTATGAGTATATAGAAAGAGGTAAATGTACTCTTCATCAATAAAAAAATAAATATTAACTGGTGTGAAAAGTAATAAAAAAAAATTGTCAATAAATGTGATGATGATGACTTTGTATGACAACAATAAACACATGTTATTGAAAAAAGAGTTGATAAAAAATATTAATAATATAAAATCATAAAAGGGATATAATTTATAAAAAAAAAATATATATATATATAAAATACAAATAAATATTAAAAAGAAATGCGTTTGAAGATGATCGAAGAACATGTCGATCGATCCATAAATGGAAAGATGAAAAAAGGTATATACGTGGGAGCCATCCTCATGTCCATCCAGTTTTGTTTGTGACAACCAGGAGTTTGCCCACAAACTTAAACAAGTCTTGGTCTTTCTTGGCATTAAATATACATCATAAAATATATTGAGAAATATTATTATAATAATAATAATATGACGACTGATGTGAAGCACACGTAAATAATCATTACACATATAATAAACATGCAAAGAAAATAATAAAAAAAAAAAAAAATCAAGTTCGCCCACACGAGTATGTTATGCCAGGCCCTTCTTGCATGCCTCTTATGAAAGTGACGAGCATTTACTGATCCCTACTGTTGATAAACATTAACACAAATTCCAGGGCGTGTTACAAGATTATGAAAAAATTAATCTTAAAAGCAATTTAATTTATAATATTATGTCCTTGAACTTGAATTATTTATATTAATTATTAACATATATTTTATTTTTTTAAATATTTAAAATTTTTCATATATTTTATTGACTTGGTTTGTCATGATTCATGAATTCATGATGACTCATGATGATGATAAAAATAAATTAAATAAAAATTTGATAATATATTGATTCTATCACACTTTTACTTTTATAGATTGATATTTTTGATTGATTTTTTTATATTGCATTTGGTTAGTTGTGATGATTATTTTTATATGATAATTAAATATTAAAAATTGACAACAAAGAATCAATAATTACTTGTTAATAATATTTATATTTTTTTAACGTTTAAAGATTGATATTTTTTATTTCAATTGTTGTCAAAGTTTATCATGTAGAGTTAGAATTGATCATCTTTAAATTCCAAATTTGAGGTTATGTTTGTTTATTTGTTTTGTTGTTGGAAGCATTGAAATGTTACTTCAATGCTATCAGAGGAATTAATTGATAAATAATCAATATGATGCATCAGTATAATACGTGCATGTCTATATTTAAAACACAAACAATTACTTTTGTGTTGATTTTTTTATATTTTATTATTTCAGTTATCATTGGTGTTTAATCACGTGGAACGTAGAATGTTCTACTTTCATTCTTGACAGTTGGTGAAACACGCAGAGGTGTACGATAAGATATAAAGAAATTTTTTTTCTTTTTTTAACCAATTGAATGATAAAAAAAATATAACTGACAAACTGATTGCAAGAAGTGCTGTTCTTTTAAATTGATACAACATTTTTTTGTATGATAGTATTGATCATTTTTATTTTTATTCAAAAGAATTTTTTTTTTTTTTTTAAATGTAGATGTCAGGTGTTATACTGTTGTGATGCTGAAGAGATGAAATTGAAAGTAATAATTTTATTTAATGGAAATGTTTAAAATGTTGAATAACGTATTGACAAGTTACATGAATTTTAATTTTTTTTTTTTGTGGTATTATTTTTATAATGATTAAATGTAGTTAAGCTGAAGCCACTTGGTTGCTAAATTAAAAAATTAAAACCAGTGTTAAAACGTCACTAAAATCGTAATACATAAAATTGAGAAACTTAAGTTGATTTTTTTTTATATATTTACGTAATTTAATTTTTATTTATTTTAAATGAGAATTAAATATATATAAATACAACTTTCTTCTTTCTTTTATAAACTTGATTTTTTATCAAACAAAAATTTGCAATGGAATATCAACTCAAAGAATTTTTATTAAAAACTGAGAAATTATAGTTGGAAAATTTAGAAAATTTGGTGAAATCTTTTTATAGAAGAATAAAAAAGAAATTTCAAATTTAATGATTGAAAATTCAATGAAATTGGGAAATTATCGAAATTATTTTTGAAAAGAAATTGGAGTTATTTGCCAGTGATTTGAATTCAAACAACAAAAATTAAGATTTTAGATGATAAAGATTTAAAAAATAAATTATTTTTATTTTCGTTGATACAAATAATAAATGATTTTCTCGATTAGTAATCTTAGAAATCATGACTTAGAAGATTTCGTCCACTAAAAATACAAGTGGATATATAAACCCTCGAAAATTAATTTCAATGTAATCAATTAACTTTATATTTTGTTAAAAATTTATTTAATTATATGCCTTATAATTTAATACCTACAATTAAACTAACTGGCATATTCAATTAATAATTACATCAAATGATTAATCAATATTGAAAGCTTAAATAACAATTAATTATAATATAAACAAATTCATTTATAACACGTTTTTTAATAACAACATGACAAACCAAACAAGAAACATTAAGATATTCAATTACCTGAACAAAAAAAATTTAATTAATTGAAAATTCATTGATTCTTGTTTTTTTTAATTTATTTATTTTTTATAAATATAATTTCTTGTTTTTATTTTTGTAAAATTCCTGACATTATTGGCCTTGAAATATGATCATAATTATCAGAGCATTGATGATACTTTTCTTTTGACGGCATGTACATATAAAAAAACAACAAAATCACGTGTTGAGATGAGACAAGTACAGCAAGAATATTATATAAATAAATATAATAAAAATACAAAAGAAATAAAACAAATAGTTAAAACCTCAAAGGTGTCATCCATCAAGAAATTGAAGACACACACAGTGTATGTATCTCGATAAAAACAAATTGACAAGGACATTTTTATACAGTTTTTTTTTCCAACTGTATGACATATCAATTTATTCAACAATAAAAAATCTAGCATAATAACAGCTATAAAAATAATTGTATAATATTGTTTAACTAGAATAAAAAAAATATATAACCTCATGATATTATTATCTAAATAAATTAACAAGAAAATTTTTTATGAATAAAAAAAGAAAATTTCCAGGGATATATTCTAACTGCATTCGTCTATTATAAATGAGTCCTTGTAGAAAAAAATCAAGTTATTAGTCACAGCATTTAAACAATTTTCTAGATAACAAAAAAAAAAATTTCCAGGTAAAATTTATTAAAGGTTGATGAAAATATATATTAATAATAGAAATTCATTCTAAAAATAACACTTTTGTCAAAAATTTGCAAAATTAATTTAACCAAGGCAAATTGAAGCAAGTGTATGAGAAATTTAAACTCAACATATATATTCTAAATATATTTTAAATAAATAAAAAATAAATTAAATTAAAAATTTATAAAAAGCCATATGAGAAGAAGAAGAGAATTAACCAAATGCCGTCTTAACGATGCAACAGACTACTTCGTCCCCTTTGGCATCCGGTCTAAGACAGATTCAAAATAGAATTAGAATAAAAAAATATATATATAAAATCTTCTAATGAAAAAAAAATAAATTTATTACATACTGAGTGAAAAGTACCACGAGGCGTTTATGATAACAAAAAATACTTACTAATATATTCATTAAAAAAATATACTAATAATAGTATTAATTATTATTTAGAAAATTAAATTAAAAATTTTTAAAATATATATTTATTTTTATTAAAAAAAGAGTCATTTTATAGTAGAAAATTTTTATTTTGTCAAATGAATTGATGTGATTTCACTATTTCATAAAATGGTTCAATGGATCACAAGATTTAGTCTGGATGTTGGACCAGTAAAAATTGTGTTTCAACAAATTATAAGTCTGTGAAGATTGTTAATTTTTTTAACATTATGAAGGATTTATTTGATAAAATTAACTAAAGATGATGACAAATGAGTCAACTCAATACTTTTCAATGAAAGAAAAGTAAGCTTCAGATGATTGGATCACCTGGGACTGACAAACTACTTAGTGTTACCAGAAAATTAAGCTAAACTTTAATTTAAAAACCAGATATCAATAAAATAATTTGTAATATTAATAAACAAATAGATAATTAATAGTATCTTTTAGAAAATTAAGTATATTCGTTGTTGAAAATTCCAAGAATAACAGAGGATCAAAGTATCAATTTTTTTTTTAAACTACATTTTTGTGATGGTTTATATTTGAGAAAGAAAAAAGAAAAATAGATGCTGATTAGTCAACCGAGCTATTTAGATAAAAATATACAATATTTTTTTCTTTTCATTTGTGAAAAAAAAAAATGAAAAAGAATAAAGAAATTGGCACCTGATAAAAGAGAAAGACGAGGAAGATGATCCCTTCGATGAATCTATTATGGCATTCATGAATTTTCAGGTAAAAAAAATTTACCTTTGAAAACCAGTTTTAAAAAGCCACTAAAAACATATACAGACAATAAAATCTTAGTTGTGTATAGTACTAGTGTAAATTTAAAAAAAAAAAAAGTCTTTCCCATCATCCTGAAAAAGGATCCAAGGATCCAACAAAACACACACACACAGTAACTTTTCAAATCAAAACACGAAGGCCACATTGTGATTCTAAGTCACGAGGTCAAACATTACAATAAACGCTTCTAATTTTTCAAAATTTATTATTAATAATAATAAAATTTCATGTTAAAAAAAGTACTTAAAAAAATATTGAAAATTTCAACACTTTATTAAGCATTTAACACTTTTTTGACTACTTTTTTTCAACATAAAATTTTTTTAAAAATTTATTTATTTAGCTTCAAAAAACCCTGCAAATTTTATCTAGAACTTTTTAAATATTTATTGTATTTGTTTATAAAAATTCCCTAGGTTGTCATAGACACCAAATAAATCCAAAATTTCTAACCTTAAAAATAAATAATTATTCTTAATATTTAAGAAAAAAAAATTCACTCCAATTTAAAAAAAAAAAAAAATAGATATAATTTTACTCCACAATCACATTAATAAAATAATAAATAAACACAATAAAAATATTCACAAAAAATCTAAAAAAATTATTATCAATTTAATAATAAACAAATTTAGGTTAGTATTATTAATTTATAAATAAATCAAAAAAATAATAATTTTTAGCATAAATAATATGACAAACTACCGTTTTATAATGTCAATTATTATGAACATTTAATAAATTTAAAAAATATAATTAATATTATTTATATTTATTTATTTAAATAATATATAAAAAAAATAAATAAAAAACATACATATCGCGCATATGGCGAGGACGCGAGCGTTGTCGTACCGTCGCCCCGCCGTAGACTGTGGATGCCTGAACAACAGCCGCCCACCCAGCCGGCTTCAAAGTCCCCTCGGTTTTATAAAACGACGCTTCGTCGGTATACCGAATACTTCGTATATATTTCCGAAGAACGAAATATTGTATATATATAAATATACTCTCGCGCGTAAAGTTTTTCGTTAAAAAAAAAGAGAAAAAAAAGAGATAGCTCTAATCATTAAAAGTTTGTTAGAAAAAGATGAACAAGACATGAGGAATCACCAAAGGCGCATGAGAGATTCGAACCTAGACGAAGCCAAAAATTTATAAAATACTCTTTTTTTTATAAATATATCTATGTATATATATTTATATTATTATTTTATATATATATATTGCTTGAGGCATATTATGCTTTTATATACTGACGAAAGCCGGTTGCCCATGCCGGCGTGATCATCTTGAATTTTTAAAATGTCTATTTCGTGACGAAGTAACTACACTCTGTCAATTTTATTATATGACAGAAAAAAAATTATTATTTATATATTATTTTAATATATAATGAAAAAAAAATAAATAAATAATTTTTACAACAATTTTATATTAGAAAATCGTGAACAAATTTTATTATTATTTTATTTTGATTTCTTTTTTGTTTTTTTTTTTTAATAATTTAATGTTGTTATTGTGTTTCAAGATCAGTTAAAGGATATTATGGTGATTTTGTTTTTTTATAAATATATTTTTAAGGTTTCAAATTATGTGAATGTTTTGTCTGGAGTTTCAAAGTTTTAATATAGAATCAACAGGTAAAAAATGAATGGGTTGTTGGAATGTGCTAAGGTGCAACAATAAAAAAAAAAAAATTTCTGTTTGTATTTTTATAAGGTTACATGACAAAAAAAAATTTTCTATGAAAAATTGCGTCAAAAAAATTTAGGAAATACAAATTCCGACGAGAAAAAAAAAACTTATGACAAAAAAATTTTTAAATATTTAATTCATATAGAACATAGAATATTCTGTAGGAAATTTTAGGTTAAAAAATTAAGGAAGAAGAGGAGCGGGGGGGAACCCTCTCAAATATAAAAAAACTTGAGATATATTTGTGGCAATTTTTTATGGAATATTTTTGTTGTCATGGAATCATTTATAGTAATATACAAACAAGTTTATCCTGATAATATTTAAATATATTTTTTATAATAAAAAAAAATTGTTGTCATAATAATTTGATGTTTCTTTTTTTTTTTTTTACAGACACATATAAATAAATAAATAAAATCTATGCAAGATATAAAAATAATATTGCCAAGTCAAGTTTTCACATCCGGTATAAATATATATACATGCTGTTATAAACTTGAAGAGATTTTGAAAAATATAAAATTCAGAATGAGTATAATAATATATATGAGTATTATGAATTTTTTTTTGTCACTATAGATAAAAAAATAACAAACAGACAAAAATAATTTGAATACATAATCGTAAAAGTGTATGTATATATATAAGTGACTCAAACGAGAGACATACTCGACAAATGGAAATATATTCTTGGAAATAGTCTATTGACATTCATACGATGTCATTAAAATTAAAGAGTGCCAAGAAAAGATATTAAAAAAAATTAAAATAAAATAGATAGATGGTAGAATCATTACTCATGTCAGCGACAGGTTATGTTCATTACACGATACAATTTCTACATATGTATTATTTTGCATCACATTAATATTAAACTACTAAATTTTTTTATTTACTTTTATAATAAACCCAGTAGTTAATATAAAACCTAATACATTATTAAAAAACATACAGCTTTTTTTTTTTTTTTTATCTTTAAACATCATCAAAAAATCAGACGTTGAATCATTTCCGTTTAAATTATCTTCAAGATATATAGTTGGGAAAAAAAATAAAATAAATTAAATAAAAAGAAAAATATAAATATAATAATATATTTTTAAAAAACAGACTATTCATATATAAATATCAGTTTGATTTTGCTTATTTCACATTTGCCAATTGAGTAAAGATAAAAAAAATATATGATAAATTCTTGATGCGAAAAAAAAAAATGTTTAAATTAAAAAAGTATGTTGTGAGAAAAAAAAAAAACATCAAAGCGGATACAGAAGAAACAAGTTTGCATCAAGAAGAATTAATTTATTAATTTATTTATTGTAAGAATAAAAATATCTGTAAGGTCAATCATGTAATTAAAAATATCGAAAATCTTTAAATATATGATGCTGAAAAAAATTGAAGAATTTTGTTTATTTGTGTATAGATTTTATTATGTTTATTGATTTTCGAATGGAAATATTAATTTATTTCAGCTTTTATTTAAATTAATTTAAAGCAGTCAGATATACAAAGCTAAATACCAATCTTAACATACGAGATATTTTTTCTTTCTGTCAAAGAGATATTTATCTTATCACCAACTTTTGTAAACTTTGTTTTACTATCTAAAACTTGAAGATGACTAGTTGATGTATGTAGAAATATTATGAGTTGTGACTGTCGATTTAAAATATACTAACACATTCGAAACGTTTGTTACAATTATAAATGTATTTAAATATTAAAATATATATCACTTCTACATAAAACGATTACAAAAAGATGGTACTAAAACAGACTATAGTCATGATTATTGAACCGTCAAAGGAAACTCCAGTAACTGCAAAATGAAATTAATATTTATGGGAATTGAGAGCAGAATCATGAGTTACTATCATTGTCATATATTTACTAACAATTTCAGTAGTACTAAACATTGAAAAAAGACATATATCATCAGAAAATTTGTATAAAAAAAAGTAGCAACAGCTACCTAAAAATTTGTTGATAAAGAAACATGAATTAAAAAAAAACATCTTTTAGTTTAATCTGCCAATTGGCAGAATATATTGATGAATAAATTTTTAAAATAAAAATCAACAATCGTCATTTTATATCATAGTTGAATTATTACTCCGATTTATTCCACCGTCGTTGTACAAAAGTAACCCATGCGGAGAAAAGTCGAAGAAAAGAAGTATAGCACAACTTATCAGAAAAAAAAAAAAATTAATTTAAACGTAGATTGAAAACACATAAAAAGCACATAATTTTGGTCAAGAGTTCATTGGAATAAGTTAATTAATAAAGAAGTTGTGTTAACTTAACATTAAGGTAGCACAACATTGCATAAAAAAAAATTTTAAAAAGCACAAAAATCGCGAGTTTTACACGAAAATAGCACAAAAAAAAAGCATAAAATTTTAGCTCTAACTATATTAGTTTGTGCCCATTGTGGTGTGCTAACTTTCTAGAGGTAGACGAGAAACCATTTGCATAAATTTTGGACTTTACATCTTATCATTAGACAAAATGAGTTATTTTATTGATTAATTCATATTTTTAATTTTGCAATAATAATTTAATTCTTGCGAACATTATTATTCCAAGAAGCCTTAATAGGGTTTGTGAACTCAAGTAGGTTAATGGCCATGTACATGTTTTATTTTATTCATTTAAAAAATAAAAAAAATTCATGTTAGGTGTGTCTGTGGTTTTGTGTATACATCGTAATACAGAATTGCAGGTAATAATCTACACGTTCATCAATTTTGTCAAACGACATACATATATAACATCATTTTAGCTATTGAATATTATTGCTTATATAAATAATGAATGCACAAACAAATAAATCTGAGAAAACCACTTGAATATTATTTTTGATATTATAAAAAATAACAGCAAAATACCACATGCATTAAAACAAAAAAAATAATAAAAATTATATTTGAATAATTAAACTGACATTTAGTATGTGGCTTTAATTTTAATTTATATTGAGTTGTTGAACTTGTTCAATGAAAAAGTTTTATTAAAAAACAAAAAACAAGATGCACATTTTTTTTTTATTTTTTTATCGATAAAAAATTTATTAAAAAAAGTAAAGATAAAAAAATCAAGTGCGAATACTCTTGGTAAGCTTGAATCGTGATCGAGGGCAAGAAGCTTGCATGGCCAGAATGTCGATGAACCCCACTCGTTCACATTTCTAACTGTATTTAAACAAGTATGAAGACAAAAAAAAAAATTAAGAAATAAAAAAATTAAAACTTGAAATATACCAGGGTGATAACCAGATGGATATTGCAGTCCTTCAGTTGCAGGACTGAGTGCAAGAATATTACATTGACAATATTTCCATTTCAATATGGATTTACCAGTACCGTAAGACATTCAACAATAGATAAACATACATACTCTAATTTTTTTAAAGTGCTAAAGTTATTTATAACTGTTTATTTCCATAGAATTGGTTTACATTTAATAAGATCAAGTCAACCTATTTGGCTGTCTTATCATAATCATCACGATCACCACCATCATCATCAACATCAGAATATCTCTGGTGCAATTACGTCTTCATCAGTATCAGGTAAGTCAATAAAATTATCAACATTTGCTTTTAACTTTTGCAAATATTAAATGTTAAACTCAACTTCAGTGTTATATTATCGTAATATTCAATAAAAATTTCGCGCTTTTTATTTTTACGTTTGAAATTATGTTATCATTTTTACTAGAATAATTTTGTAGGTTGAATCGCCATCTGTTGTTTGTTTCTACCGTTATTAGATAAGACACTTTTTATTACAGCCGATAAGGTAGATCAGTTTAATTAAACCCTTTTAAAATGTATAGAACACTCCAATCGATTAATACTTTTCCAAGGCTTGATAATGTACTTTTTTCTTATCAATGAGAAACAAAAATATAAATTTATATTTTTTTTTATATATAAATAAAAAAAAATTAAAAAATCAGTTGTGAGTGAGCTTTGTCTAGATAAAGGTGTTGAGAAAGTAATGAAGGAAAAAAAAAATCAGCTAAGCAAGAAAATTAAGGATGTGAGAGAAAGGCGGAAGAGCAGACAAAAATAAATAAAAGATAAAAAAAATAAAATAAAGGTGATAACCAAACCGGAATAAAAAAAAAATTTTAAAAATAATATAAAAGATAGGAGAGTCAGGGGCATTGAACTATGACCCGACAAAGCACCTGTTGCGACTTCCTTCACCTCAGGCATTAGGTATAGATATAACCTGCCCAACCTGTCTACAGATACATTTAAATGTATAAAAGTGTGTATACGCAATTATCATTAAACAATAGTCAATATACATACACACTTGCATAGAACAAAGTATAAGAAGAACAGATGTTTGCAAATTAACAAAGACACAAGTGACTGATGATGCCCAATGAAGCATAAAAATATTTATAAAAAAAATCACTATACTTGTTTGATTTTTTGTTATAAATTATCAATGATTTGATGTGAAACAAATAGCTAAGGGATTTTTGGGCAAATGGGAAATTTTTTTGTAAGAAGTTCAAATCCAGGTTCGGACCAGGTTGCGGTTAATAGAATTTCACCTTAATTTTTGAGGTTAACACTTTTCAGTGTTGGCTTTATCAAAAATTTGATAATCACTTACTTCTGATGATATTAAACAGAAATAATAATAATATAATAATTAATGCTTTTTTTTAATACAAAAGAATATTAAGTTTTTTAAGGATTAGTGACAACAAATCCGTAAGAAATCTAATCTGACAGATACTACCTTAAAAAAAAAAGGTAATATATCTAGAAACAGATCAAAGAAAAATAATAAATTATTTACTTTAATAAGACGGTATAGATTAAAGAGATTATTGCAAATAAGAGAACGCAATATATATTTCACTTACTTCATAAAGTTCGATAAACGGATAAGAAAAATAAATATATTTTAATGATAAATTAATTATTAAAAAAAAAAAAAATATATATACATGTAAACAAATATATATAAATGTATATAAAGTAGTTAACCTTTATTTGTTCAAGAACGACCCAATGCTAAACAAAGATACTTTTTAATAAACGATATAAATATATTCAAAAAAAAAAAAACTAATTACAGTTATGTTTTATATAAACAGCGATAAAAATGACTTTGAAAATAAGATAAATGCTAATTAATTAGAAAAAAAAAGTGAATTATATAAATAAATGATGATATATTTAAAAATAGAATAATTGTAGATTGATAAAGAGTTTGATAGTTGATATTTCATACATGGATATAATAATTATAAAATCAGGTCACGTAGCATCAATAAAAACATCTTGTGTCGCCTGGATGAGAAGACACTGTTGGCGTCAGTGACATGATGCATCAAGGAATGTTGAAAAGTCATTCTTGATATCTCATCTGATTCTATATTTGTATTGAAACGAGATGATGATGATG
Organism: Lysiphlebus fabarum; assembly: GCA_011426435.1. NCBI lineage: Eukaryota > Metazoa > Arthropoda > Insecta > Hymenoptera > Braconidae > Lysiphlebus > Lysiphlebus fabarum. Next base: position 497,826 of record WSYQ01000045.1, on the reverse strand, counting down.
ATGATGATCAAATGATATTTTTAAAAAAACCTCAACATTGTTTTATTTTTTTATTTCTTTAAAAATCATCAACCACTTGCGTTTTTAGTTTTCATTTTTTTTCAATTTCTATTTTTGTTATTGTCTGAATTTATATACGAAAAAAAAGATAAATTGTTAACTGGTAATCATGAAAAAGAGTTAGTGATTTTGATAGGAAAGTTAACAACTTTGGATTTATATCTTTGAAATAATTGTACAATTGTACATCTAGCTGTTGTTGTGGTGTGTGATATAATTTTCTATCAGCTGCAATCCATGCAATCATAATAAATTGGCACTTTGATAGGTCAAATGAATCAACAAAATTAGTTGAATTAAATTATTACCCAGAAGTAGTACATTGCTTTGTAAAAAATAGAAAAATAAAATTCATTTTAACTGTTGATTTTGATCAAGTATTTAGTATATTAATATAAAAAAAATAAATTTGAAAATTTTTTCCATTAAAAGTTAAAATATTAAAATATTATTGTACTTTGGTAAAAGTATGAAATAATAAAACAATTGCCAGACTGTAATCACGATGTGTTCGTGAAAGCAAAACAATAACTTTCATGGAAATAAAAATAAAAAAGTAAAATTATTATTCAATTTAAATTTATGATAAAAATTAAATTTTCATATTTTCTTTTGATAATTTTAATAATAAAAAAATTTAATAATTAATTTATATAAATTATCATATAAAAAATAAGGTCAAGAACAATAATTGACATTTAAATATATTTAATTTTAAACAAATATATTTAACCCCAATTTAATCATCAAAAAAGTTATAAAATTTTAATTATTTAAACTTCAATAAAACAAGTTCATATCATTTCAAAGAATCAGCAGTAACGTTAACAAAACAATCTGCATTTTATAAATTAACAACAGCTAATTTTTTAAAATAAATAAAAAAATAAATATATATTTATAAAGATAATACAAAAATAAAAAAATTTAATAGAAACCTTGACCCATGCACCAATTTACCATCATCAACTATTCAGTATTTATTTATTATTTTTATTTTGCAATCACGCAACTCGTGATTGTACATCGTAAATTTTGACCTTAACACCTTTCTTTGAATTTAATAATAATTTAGCTCATCATCTAAATCTCAACTGTATATTTTTTTTAAAATATAAATTTACAATTTAAATTTATTATATTTAAAAATAATAAATATATATTTAATTTTTTTTTTTATAATTTAATTTTCAATGAATTAAAATTTATATGAGAAATGATGATCAATCATCAGGTAGCTTATAATATTTATCACTTCAGGCGATTGCAAATGATTATTGAGCAGGGTCAATGACGCAGAAAATAAAATTAAATAAAATAAAAAAAAATTTAAAAAATATGTAAAGGAAGCTCGTGCGAGACTTTATGAATGGAATCGACCTGTCGACTTCGCCCACATTTCTCAACAAACTTATCGTCTGACAATTTAAAATAATTATATTTTTTTTTTTTTTTCGTATAAGATCTAGATGAATATAAAATAAGTTTTAAAATATAATAAAAATTCTATTTAAATATTAAAACTTTAAATAATATAATAGCAAAATAATTTGAATAATTTTTTATTATTAACATAATAATAAAAATGATGAATAAAATAAACTCAGTTTAAAAAAAAAACATATTAAAATGCAAATAATAATATTACAAAGAGTATGTTTATCATTTTTTAATTTTCAATTTGTTATGTGAGTTAATGTGGGTGTTGAATGACAAGAGTAAATGATTTAATTAGTTGCGGTTTATATAATTTTATGGCTTTAACAAAATTTTTTTTATTAAGAAAAGAATATTTCCATTTCAATCATGAAAATGATAATTTTTATTTATATGCTTTTTTAAAAGTATTAAGTTTTAGACAAATATTATATTCTTTTTTTCAGTACATCATTTTGAAAAATATCTATTAATTATGGAGCTGAAGTTGACAGATCAAATAGCCAGACAAATCTGTGCACAGAATCAAGACCCTGCAGTTGAAAGATTTTATATAAAAAAATCAATTAAAAATGAGTAATAATCAATAATATTCTGGAAAAATCGTGAGAAAATTTTCAAATGTTACGATAATATTTAAAGGGTAACTCAGAATGGGTGGAGTCATGAATTTTAGCTTTTTCATGATTAAAAATTTATAGCACAATCATTGTGGATTTTTTTTTTCTTTCTTTTAATAATATTATTGTCAAGTATGGCTTAAACATAATGACAACTAAACATTTATTAATTTCTATAAAAAAAATTTCAACTCATGGCTTAACGTTAATTACATAATATAATTAATCTTAATTAATTTTTAAAAGTTAAAAATTAATAATTTTACAAAATTATTATTGTAAAATTATAAATGAGATATGAAAAACCTGGACGTATATTTTTTTATGTTTATTTAGTTTAATATTTTTATAAATATTCTAATGTATCCGGTAAATAACAACTGCCAGGTCAAACGTGACCTTTCTTTTTATTTTTTTTACTTAAAAAAAAAAAATATTTTTATGATTCTCATAGTAGTAGTATAGTTATTTCCGGATGGTTGGATGAGATATATATCATACAAATGAAGGTCTTTCCATATTCCATCAGCAAAGAATGAATTAAAATTTTATAAATATGAATGAACTTTATCAATATTCAATATAAATAAATATTGAATGACGACTTGTAATTCAATACATTGCGAAACAGATCGGATTTCCCGATCTTTCATACTTGTATTTAAAAAAATAAAAAAAAACAATTTTTAAAAAAACAGTAGGATGATAATGAAATCCCGGAAAAGTCATTCAAAAACATATCATAAAAAAATAGACCGATAATTTAAATGAACTGATAAACCACACCTTTAATTTTATATTAATTTTAAAATTTAAAAAAAAATGCAGTATTTATTTTAACAAGTATATGACTCATCAACAAAATTAATTATAAAAAAATAATAAATGTATTTTGATAAAATTATTATCTTACTGTGTCAATTAATTTATTTTTTTTTTATTAAAAAACATTCAGAAGTAAAATATATATGATAACTGTATCGGTAAAATTTTTATTTTACTTTTATGATTAATAAATAAAAAAAAAAAAAGCTAAATATATATGTACGACTGTTTTTGAAGGGTAATTTGTATAATATTTCATAGAAAATATAAGTAACAGACACGCAATAATACGAGGGTTGTTTTCCCCTTGAAAAATTTATTTATTGACCACTTGAAAAAAAATATCAACCAACCAGTGAAAAATAATAAATACAAAAATATAATTTAAGAAAAAATCAAAATGTTTATATCAGCTTTTGATATAAAAATAAATCAATGATGATAAATTTTTATTTAAAAAAATATATTATCAAAAAGACAATAAGATAGTAACATCTTAATATAGTAAATTCTTTAATTCATTTATAAATGATTTTTTTTTTATTACTCTAATTATTATTGTTGTTAAAATAATCAAGCTTAATTGATGTTTCATGAATGAATGCAAGTGTATTTATTACAACTATGTCAGGAAGTCATTGTTTTTTTTTTTTTTCAAAACAATCATTGTATTAAAAACAATGATTAACTTTTTTGTTTTATTTTTCTTTTAGAAATTAAAAAAAAAATTATAGTATTATTGAATAAAGTTTGAAAATTTCAGATATTAAAATTGTTATATTTTTTTAAATTTTATTTTGTTTATAATATTTTATTTTTTTTCAAATGAAAAATCTAGTTGGGAACCTCTGTTTATTAACTGAACAATATATACACAAAACTTATTATTTATGGTAGTGGTAAAATGGCAGTGGAGCATGTCCACTATACATAATACTCAAGCATCCTGTTATATTCACTGTATATATGTATAAAATTATAAAAAAAATATAAAATAATAATAATATTATAATATACTAAATACATGACACATTTTATCACGTATAAATCAATCATCAGTAGCTGAATGCATATATATTTTTATTTATCAACATCAACATCATCATCACCATCATGATGGTTGATGTGAATCAATTGATCAATAGTTTTGAAAAAAAGATCATAAAGTATTTTAATTACATGAAAAAAATTTATGATTGAAGAACGAATGAACAATTCAATTATTTATTGTAAAATCAATTTAAATTAACAACAAAAAATAATAGAAAATATTTAATTTGATAATTAGATTTTGTAGAAAAATATTTTTGATTGTTGTATTTAGTCAAGTTAAATGTCAACTTGTGTGTTATTTTTTTATATTAATAACAAAATCAAGTCAACATTTCAATTAACTTGATGCAAAAAATAATTTCAATGAAATTATTATTAATTTAAAATTTTTGATTATATTTTTTTATCTTGTCTGGGACATGTCGTGTGTTTTAATTTTTCACTTAAATGATATCATCATCATCATCATGCAATATTTTATTATTTGTTTGAAAAAAAAATGTCATAAATTATTTTTAAATTTGTATTTAATTTTACAAAGAAAATCATAGATATATTTAAATTAAACTTGAAATTTTTTCATCATCACTTCTTGTTAATATCTATTTATTATTTCTGTTATCATAATTAACATTATATTGCATGTCAAGAGTCGATTTAACCTCATTAAAATATATCAATAAATGTATATGTTTTATTAAAACACTAGAATAAACGATGCGTACAATTTAATTTATCGTGATGATTCATTTAACGAACAGTGTTTTCGCGAAAAATCAACGCTCGATTGAGACTACTTGAAATACTTAAAAAAAAATATACATTTTATACACTTGATGGTACTATATTTAACACCAAGTGTACTTTATTAAAATCGCACTTGTAATTGCATGTCTGAATATTCAAAAAATTAAAACATTATATTTGCTCAAAATAAATATACTTTTAATTATATTTTTTTTCATACAAATTTTAATTAAATTTGAGAAATTTCTTTCAACGGAAATGATAAATTTAATTTTCAAAATATATATATAAATATGATTTTAATGATTTATACATCATTTTATTGAAAATATCTATGATGAATCAAAAAAAAAATGAAAAAATGTATAGATACGGTTGAGAAGTTTCCAGTTTTACAGTACACGAGGTAATAAATGAAATAAAAGTTGAGACAAGTTGTGTGTGAGAGAATTAAAGTTGAAAAAATAAATATAAATCTAAAAAAAAGTGAGAGAAAAAGTTAAGATAAAAAAGGAAAACAAGGTCTTGGACACAAAGGACTTGTTCAACTCGTGTGTTTTATTTTAACTCATGTCGTTGAAAGCACTCTTCAAAAAGGGGGTGAATGAGCCAAAAAAAAAAAAAAAAAAAAAATTACAAAAGACAAAACAATATCTTGGATTTCATAAAATATCAAAATGAATTGAAAAAAAAAAAAAAAAATAGAAAATAAATAATTATTAACTAAACAATTCATGATGATAAATTTTGAATTTTTTTTTTTTTTAAAAGAAAATATAATCAATTTATCAATAATATTTTTAAAATAAACAAACTAATATTATTTCCTTTTAATAATAAATTATTAATATAAAATAACAAACAAATAAAAATTATATATTTATTTATAAAAACTTACCAGCAATTCGTAGTACAGCTCTATCAGCTGGATCCAACTGCAAAATACTCAATGGTTTATCCTTGGCCCATTCTTTTAAACTTCCATCAAGCTCGAACTCCATTATTTCATTTAAATAATATTTTTTTTATTTATAATTTTTATAAATAAAAACATTAAATTTATCTGTATTTTCCATTCACTGTTAACTTTTTATATTTTTAATTTAACAATTCACTTTTTTCACTGTTATTATCACCAACAAACAAACAAAAAAAAAAAAAAAAAAAAAACAATAAATTATTAATAATAATTAATACTATAATTAAATATGATAATTAATTATTAACACCCACGTGTTGTAATTTTTTTTTTACAACATAAAAAACACTGCCAACTTGATAATTTTACTAAATAAAATTAAATATAATAATAATAATAATTTTACATTATTTAACTTTCTTTTGTTTAATAAATTTAATTATTTATTGTTACACTTAATTTATTTATTTATTTATTTATAAATATTTTATATATTGATTTTATGATAGCTATGTGAGAGAAAATAATATATTGCCGGTTTATAAAACGATAATAATAATAATAATAATAAAAAATAAATATGACTGTGTATTTATTCAACAACGGTTTGCGTTTGTTTGTTGTTATCATCGAGTATCTACAGTGTATGTATGTACATCGTCATCGTTGCAGACAAGAGTGGTTATTTTAACTGACGCCAGGGGCACTGTACACCCCCACAACAATATATATGATAAATTTACACGGATTATCCCCACTAATAATATAATACCGGTCTCTGTTTAAATTTACATTGTCATTGATTATTTAAAAAAATATATTAAAAATAATAATAATTATTGTAAATGTAATAATCTAAAAATGTCAAAATAAAATGTTGAAAAATTTAGGGAAAAATATCAATTTTTTTGTTTTAATTAATAAAAATAATTTATATTTTTTATATTAATTAATAGATATGTTAATTATAATATTACAGGGATTTTTTTTTTATTTTTATTTGATAATTTACATGTAACTTTTCAAAGTAAAAAATAATAATAATATTTAAAAAAAAAAATGCTTAAATAAATTATTTTCCAAATGTTTTTATTGTCATTGCACATGTTGATTGTAAAATTAAATATTTTTTAAAAATAATTATTTGTTTATTTATATTTTTTTTTTTTTCACATGGGAATAATAAAATTGACGTAATCTAGTACATTTCCTCAATAAAAAAAAAAATTTCTCAAGTTATTTAATTTGTTTTATTTTTATTTATACTAATAATTATTTTTTACAACTTTCACTATTTTTTTGTTTACTTATTTGATGTTATATATTTATTATCTATAAGTAAGTGATATTTATTCTAAAAAATATACACGTTTTATTTCCGGCATCATTGTTAATGTCTAAATAATATTTGATTTGATTTATTTATTATTATTTTTTAAGGAACAATATCTTTCAATCATTTTACGATAAATAATCAGCTGGCTTATCAACAGATTGTATTAAATTGACACACGAATCATATCGAATTTTACGTAATAATATATTGTTGATAACCCAAAGTTATAATCATTCATAACCTCGAACAATAATAAATTGTAAAAAAAAAAAATTGCCAAAATAAAAAAATTTATCATAAATATATTTTTTCTCTAATCTTTAATTTCAAATAAAGCAACAATTGAAATTATTTTTTTTTTTAAATGTTATGTTATTAATCTACTTTGATTCAAGGTTTATTGCCTTTTTTTTAAAAAAAAAAAAAACAAAAAAAAAACTATAAAATCGAGTGTAAGCAATGACTCATTATTTACACGCAAAAATTCTCAATAAAAAAAAAAAAAAAAATGTATTTAATTGTCAAATTTTACTAATAAAAATTTAATAAATAAATAATTAAATAAACTAAAATTTTTTTAATAATATTAAAATGTAATTGTTACCTTTGTTAATAACAATATAAATTAAATCCAATAATTATTTATGTTTTAGTCAGTATTTTGGCACAATCAATGATTTAATAAACCAGTTAAATGACGAAAATGACATTTTACGATCATCTGGTGGTATTATGTAGTAATAAAATATAAAAAAAAAAAAAAAATGAAAAGAAAAGAAAAAGAAAAAATCAATGACCACCGGCTGAATTTTTAACACTTTTTTTTATACTGACAATAAACACTGACAATAAAAAATTTTTTTATTAATTATAATAACTATTTACAATATACAATAATTATATATTAATATCACATTATAATTAAAAAATATTAAACAATAATTTATCAATTGTCAACATAATATTTTTACGTCACACACACACGAATACCCGGTTGCAAAAATAATAACGATATGATCATGATGACTACACGACGACGCGCCTAGTGCTCGACATATTGCTTTTTTTATTTCCGAGAGTAAACGATGATAACCGAAGTCAATCGAGTATACACACTCTTCATCCCCTTTGTGTGAAAATAAAATTGCAAAGGGAGAGGGAAAAAAAAAGGGGTAATTAAAATTAGCGGGAAATGTAAAATTTATTTAAACAATAAAAAATTGTTGATTTAATAAAATAGATAAATGATAATTATTTAAGATGAAATTTGTGATTTTTTTTTTTGCCAATTAATAAAATAATAATTGAATGATTATAAATAATTAGAAATTAATGACTATTTGATATAATAAAATGTTATTTATATAAATTTATAATAAATATTGTGAAATATTTGAGATAGTGAATTTGAACCTTGGAGCACATGATGACCCACTTGAATAATTTTTACTTATTATTTAATTTTTTTTTATTTAATATTATTTGCTACAATATACAAACACTTGTATAAATTTATTCAAAAAATATATTGAGTATTCAATACACGTTTTTGAACGAGTTGACATTCACTATGAATAAATTATATAAAAAAATATAATAATTTTTTTTTTTAATTTGGAATAAAAAAAAATGAATAAATATAGATATAAATTAAAAAAAAGTACTTGTTATTGTTGTTATATATTTTTTTTTTAAATTATTCAGAATAATTTTCACACTTGTATTTATAATATTTAAATAAAGTATTTTATGTTTTTATTTTTTTTTTTGTGATATAATGTTAAAGGTGAGTTGGTAAGTATGTAAATTATTAAAAGTATATGAGATCATTGGATTATAATAGATGTGCCTTTGGTATCAGTGATAAAAAATTTAGAAAAAAAAAAAAAAAATGACAAACAGCCTTCATTTACACTTGTGTTTGTGTTGATGTCACCACTAAATGAACCAGGTTGATGATTACCAAACAAATAAATAAATAAATGACTCAACTTATAAGTGAATTTAAATATTTAAAAACAAATTTATTTTTATATTTAAATTAACAATGTTTTGTTTAATTTAAAGACTAGATTAACACTGAATATTATAAATATTTATTTATTATTTATTATTTGCTGTTTTCCATATTAATTCTAAATTATTTTGTGTTGTTAATTTTTCACGTTGTAATTTACCAATAACATCTTCTTTTTGTTTTATTAATTTTTTTAATCTTTCAATTTCATGATGATGATCTAATTTTGTTTTTCCAGCATCATTTTCTTGACATTTAATATGTTTTTCAACTGTTTGTAATTGTACTTTTGTATCTTTTTGTACATTTTTAAGTTGGGTTTTTAATGTACCCATTCTTTGAACAATATTATCACCAATATGTTGAATATTTTCATTTTCTTTTTGTTTTTCTTCTAGTAATTTTATTAATTTATTATTTTCAGTTATTAATTTTTCTTGTTCAATAACTAATTCTTCACAGTATGATGTTGTTTTAGATAATTGTCGTTTAAATGAATCTCTTGATATTTGAATTGATGAAATTAAATTTTGTAAATATATTAATTTTTTTTGTGTATTTTTAAAATTTTTTTCTATATTTTTAATATTATCTTTTAATTGTTTATTTTCTGTTGTTAATATTAATAATTTTTGTTCATTATTTGGATTATCTTCTTCATATTTTTTTAATTGATTAATTAATTTTTTTTTTTCATTATCATATTGATTTTTTAATTCTTCAAATAATAATTTACATTCTTCAATTGATTTATTATGTACAGATATTGGCATTGTTTTATCAGAACTGTTTTTTAATTTTTCATAGCCTTCATTTAATATTTCATATTTTCCTTGTATATTACTTAATTCAGTTTTACAATTAACATAATCATTGTGTAATTTATTATTATCTTGTGACATTGATTCAACTTTTTTTTCATAAATTGAATGAATTTCATGAATTTTTTGTTGATTTATTACTTGTTGACGTGATAATAAATTATTTTCTTCTTTTACTAAATTTGCATCTTCCAATATTATTTTCATTTCTTCAGATATTTTTTCAAGCTGAAAAAAAAGATTAAAAATTTAAAATTAAAAAGCAAATGTTAATTTATTATTTTGAAAATTATTTTTAATTTCAATACCTCAGATTTATATTCATCAATTTTTTTATGATATTCATTATTTTCAGCAACAATATCTTTACATCTTCCACCAAAATGATCAATTTCATGAAGATATTGTTTTATTAAATTTTCTTTTTCTTCAATATTTTCTTGATAAGCATCAAGTAATGGAGCAAGAACATGGCTGTTGACATTTTTCCATGATTCAAAATTTCGTTTGTTTTCAACGACTTGATCAACATTTTTATCATCAACATTAATCTGTCTTAACTTGTCTTGATACCTTTCAATTTCTACATTCAATTTGTATATTAATACTTTTAATAATGATACATCCTCATTTAATTGTAAATTTTCATTTTTTAATTTATTTATTTCAATTAAATTTGTTGATTTTTCTTGCTCAAATGATTTGACTAATTTTATTAATTCTTCATAATGGAAATTTAATTCAATAAATTCATCTTCACGTTTTTTAAGTTGTTTTTCTAATTTTAATTTTTCATTTTCATTTTCTTGATATGATTTTTCTAATTTACTACAACGATTTTTATATTTAATTAATTTATTTTCTTTTTCACTAAGTTCTTCAGTAAAACCTAAATAAAATAAATTATTATTAAAATATATTTTAATGTATCATTATGATGAAATACAAATTGAAAAAATAAAAAATAATAAATACCAGATTCAGGAGTTGCTTCTAATTTTGATATTAATTTTTCATTATCAGTTAATAATTTATCAACTTCTTTGTGTTTTTTGTATTTTAATTTTGGTGATGAAATTGTATCATCATTTGTCTCATTAGTTGTAATAAATAATCTTGATTTTGATGATCTTGTTTTTGATGGATGTTTTCGTTGTCGACAAGCATGAACTTGTTCCAACTGTAAATCATTTGTTGATACTTTTCTTCTGTGCTACAAATAAATTATAAAAATATTTTTAAATCATTTTAATAATTATTTTATCAATTAATTTAATTCATACCTTTTTTTTAGTGTGACTATCAGAACTAGTTATTGGAGTTCCATAAAAATATGACATGGTAAAACATAAATTGTACTTTGTTTTTTTGGTTATATATACCTATTTATAAATTATTAAATAAACAACATGATTATAAACACTGATTTTTTTATATAACTATTAACTACTATTATTAATAACACAGTTTTTTTTAAAAAAGGTTTTAGATGTCAAATGTCTGAATGAAAGGTTAGTGTACAGTTGTTTTTATTGACATTGTTTATGGTTGTCAAGCAACCACAAAAATAAGATGATTTATCATTTTCTAACTTACCAATGTTTTATGGTAAAAAAAAAATTTTTGATGAATTTAAAAATTTAATACAAAAATTTTAAAACTAGGACACGTATAATGTATATTATTGTAACAGTTATTTATAAATAAATAATATGAGAGCATAAAAAAAAAAATCAATTAATATAAATGTAATCTATGAAAAAAAAAATTAAAAATTAGAGTTTTTATTTGCAACAAATTAGTTAACAGCATAACTATAAAGTATAACAATCAATTTAACAACAAATAAAGGATAATAGTTATTTATTGCTAATAAATAATTAAAAATTTTACATTTCTAATCATTAGTTTGGAATTTATTTGAAATTTTATATGTTGAATTGTTTTATTTAAGCACATTCAAAGAATTCAGTTGGATAATATTACAAAATTCAAATTTATTAATTTTTATTTCATTGAACAAAAAATTAAAGTATTTAGTGATTTACAAAATTTAAATTTTATATTTTTATATAAATATATCTATTTTAAAAAACGAAGAAAAAATACATTAGAGTAATTAGACTGTTTATATTAATGTTTACTTTTCAATATTTATTTATTTTTTTGGATACAGAATTAAAAAAAAACTCAAAGGTTTTAAAATTTATCAGTATATAAGTTATTTATATATACTTGATTTCAAGGAATGTCATTAGTAGCTACGACAGTATTCTCAGCTCTAGCAAACTGGATAAACAACTGCTCAAGTGTTGATGAAAGTACTGCAAAATCATCAATACAATTATAATCGCTTTTCAATGTATTCATCAATTGATACATCACGGTCCATGTTGCAGCAGGATCAGTAACATGATATCCAAGAAAACCAACATTTTCATCCATCAATTGACATTTGATAGATGACTCAATGGTTTCTTTGATGTGTTGAACATCCTCAGCTGATGATATTGGTGACATTTTGATGTGAATATTGTAACCAGCACCAAATCGTTGTTTTAATTCTTGAACTGCACCAACACATACTAATTTTCCATTCACCATGATGACCAATCGATTGCAAAGAGCTTCACATTCTTCCATACTGTGAGAAGTAAGAATGATAGACTGACCAGAGTTTTGACAATATTTTAACGTACGCCAAAGTGATCTTCTTGCTGCTGGATCAACTCCAGTTGTTGGTTCATCCATCAAAACTAATGACGGTTTACCAATTAATGCCAAAGCAATATTAAGTCTTCTTTTGTTACCACCACTGTATGTTTTACTTGGTCGTGAAGCACAAGCACTCAAATTTAATCTTTTTATCCAACCTTCAACTGATGACTTTATTTGTGATTCTGGTAGTCCTCTTAGTCTAGCAAATAGATACAAATGATCCCAAGCATTTAATGTTTCAATTAGAGCATCATGTTGTGGACAATATCCCATTTTTGATAGATACTTGTCAGGATTGTCATGCATGTTAATCTCTTCCAAGTACATGATACCATGAGCAGGATTTTCTTGACCAGTTAACATTTTAAAAGTTGTACTTTTTCCAGCACCATTTACTCCAAGAAAACCAAAACATTCTCCTGATTTAATTCGAAAACTAATGTCTTTTACAACTTGTAAATTACCATAATTTTTTATTAATTCATAAGCCAAAAAAATATTTTCATTATTCTGCTCAACTGTTTTAGTCAGGCGTTTTTTTACTTCTTCATTTACAATGGCTCTTTCTTTTTGAACCAATTCATCTGTTTCAATTATATTAGTGCTCGTATTTTCTTTCTTGATTTTCGTTAATACTTTTTCTATTAATTTTTGTTCAACAATAATGATAATCCCAAGAAATAGTATAAATGATATTACAAAGATGATTAAGCAATATGCTAACGTTGGCATGTTTAATTCCGATAATATTGTGTCAAATTTATTCATGAATATCATCGTATCCAAATAATATATAACGATTGCATATAAAAGATTAAGTTGTGGAACAAATAATAAAGTCTTTAACATTACGATAAAAACATAATTTCCCGAAGTCATTGCGAAGCTCACAACAAGACCATATAATATAAAGCATACTATTGTAATTACAAAAGGAAAAGATATCAAAATGATTTTTGATACAATTTCTGACAAATTAAAACAACTACAAACGTAAATTTTAAACAAACCAGCTAGACCAAATAACACCATAATTAACAAGTACATAGTAATATTTGATGCTTTAAAAATTTGTGTGTCAAATAAATTATCAAAGAATAATAATGATGCCAATGACAGAATAATAGTCATCGTGTAATGACCGAAGTCAACCAGAAACATAGATCCCCAATATGCAATTTTCGAAGCTCCAGTCATGTCTTGGAGATGTTTTATACCGGTCTTTCGTTCACTTAGTGGGTGACTGATATAAAAAGGTATAAAAATCATCATTATTGACATAGTTATTACCATCATAACACCCAATGATGATTTTTTGATTACATCAACGATACTTTTCGAAAAATTTTCATCAACAACTTGTTTAAATGCTTGAATTTTTAAATTTGAATTATTACTATAAATTTTCAGCAAAGTATTATCAACAAAATTTACAATTTTAGAATTATAAATGTTCATTTTATCAAAGTTTTCTAAATCATACAATTGTATAGCATTGAATGTTTTAATAAATATATTTTCATATTGAGCAGTGATGAATAATTCGTTTCCAGAAATAAAATCTGTATTTATTTTATCAGCAGAATTTTGTTTTGATGTTTTCCATTCGTTGTACAATGAAACTGAATCATCATTAAATGTCAAATCTATTGTTTCCAAAAATAGTTTTGATATTAATGTTATAAAAAAGAATAGAATTGCGATAGTTAAGCAAATTATTAAACAAGGAAGAATAATTCTAAGTAAAAAACTCCATGGACTTTTCATGGCATAAGCACATTTTTTCATCAAATATCCCCACAAGCTCTGCATAAAGTAGTTTAATCCTGTATTTTTATCAAAAAGTGCTGTGTCGTTATCAATTTTATTCGTTGTGCCATTATTATTAAAATCAATTTCTTCAGTGACTTTAACAAAAACTTGTTCTAAAGTAATTATTGATGCACTTATACCAGTTATACCCAAATTTTGTTTCCCAGTTTCTAATTGATCCAATAATTCAGGGAGTGATTCTGAATTAGGAATCGCTAATACAATTGAATCGTTACTTTTATCTACAGTTTTAACATCTCCACCAATTATCTCGAAAATTTTTGAAGTATCACAGTCAGATTCAAGTGAAAGTGTAACTTCCACTTGGCCATCTCCATGTAACTTTTTCAAAAACATGGGAGTTCCATAGCTGTTGAGTTTACCAGAATGCATTATGGCAATTCTATCACCAAGAATATCTGCTTCTTCCATATCATGTGTGCTGATTAATATTGTCTTATTACCTCTCATTCCTAATATAATATCCCATACTTGTCGTTTACTTTCAGCATCCATTCCTGATGTCGGTTCATCAAAAATTAAAACATTTGCATCACCAATTACAGCCATTGCCAAACATAGTCTTCTTTTTTGTCCACCAGACAATTTATCTGGTATACAATTTTTTTTATCTTGTAAATTAACTTTTGAAAGTAGAGTTTCACAATCTTCTTTAATTTGTGCTGAAGTTTTATTTTTACCACGTAATTTAGCAAAAAATAAAATTTGTTGATAAACATTTAAATCTGGTACTGTTACATTAACTTGAGGACAAAGACCAACATTATCACTGATTACACCATGATCATTTAAAATATTTTTTCCATTAATAATGACATCTCCACCTGATGAATCAGTTAATCCAGATAATATTGACATCATTGTTGTTTTACCAGCTCCATTGTGACCAAGTAATGCTGTTATTTCACCATGATAAAAATCAACAGATACATCTTTTAATGCATGAAATTTGTTTTTATTAATAAAACCTGTATTATATATTTTTTTGAGTTTTCTCATTTGTACTCCTGCTCTAAGACTTCCAGCAGGTATTTTTTCAAATTCTTTTATGTGTTCAAGTTCATCAGAGTCTAATTGTCGTTGATCATCTTCTGTTTTATTTTTTTTTAAAAACCATGCAAATGGATGTCGTTTAACACCATATTTACCAGGTCGAATTGCATGAATGTATAGTGCCATGTAGAAATGAAGCATTGCTCCCAATAATATATAAATCATAATCATCCCAATTGATGTTAAGATTGATTCTGTATTTTTTACAGTCGAAAACATATTTCCAAATCCAATGCCTATTCCTAAAAATTACAAAATAAACATATTTTATTATTTTAAAAAAAAGTTTCGAATATCAATAAAATTATTTCCTGCTTACCATGTCTTTCATGTATTTCTACTTCATATAAAACTTTATCTAGAAAAAAACTGGGACTGATCATGCTAACATATTTTACAACTTGATTATAACCCAACACTTGTAATATTGATTGTCCAGTGCTCATTATACACAGGAATGAAATTGACGTTACTACTCCCTTCCAAGCTATAACAATTATTTAATATTGATAAGCAAAATAATAAATAATAAACGATTGATTGTTTGAATTAATCAATTGAGTATATGTACAATACTTACGTTTGTGAAAATAAGATGCAACATGATATCCAAAACACAAAAGATGTGCAATGTATACTGTTAGTGCCATAAATATCAATAATGGATTTCCATTTGGCATAAATGCACTTGCTTCTGGGACCAAGGATATTTTAAGCATTAATACAATTGGCAATATCAGCAATGAATTCCAAATAACACCAGTAACAAGCCAGCTTAACAAATTCATCCAGTTTTCAACTCCATTCAATGACATCAAAGCCTAAAATATTATCATCAAATTATAATTACAGACGTACATATACTTTTATAAATTTATAAATGAATTTTTTTTTTTCAATATAAAATTTTTGTTAAAAAAATATTTGAACTTACATTTATTCCAACAGTTTTTTCTTTCGCTATATATACCATTTCAATTGAATAAGTAATTATGAATACCAAAAATATTGTTGAGCAAAAGGAACCCATTAATTTATCGAATGGTTCAACTATTCTCTGATTTATTCGTGTATATTTCAATTTCAATGATTCAATGTTGATATCCACATCAGTGATTTTTTTAATATAAGATTTATCCAGACAATATTGAGAATGTTGAATGTTCATACCAAGGCGAGGTCTTAATTTATATTCCAAACCATTTTTAATCAGGTTGCTATTACTGTCAACCTTAAATACAATTCCAAGACTTGGTCTAGAGTCGTTATTGTTTACCATTGCATCAAGCATTTGCGTTTCATTTTCATATGGAAAAATAATGGCATTTGAACAATTTTTAAATAATTCCATTAATTGATTAGTATCATTAGATTGTGGTGTATATCCGATAATTTTGGGAAATCCCTGCAACTCAATGGGATTAGATTGTACACCATCAGGTGCTGTTTCGTTTCGTATTTTCATAAAATCTCTATTCTTGCCTATTATACTATCAAGGTTTCCAAAAATCATCAGAGCACATAATAATACAGGTATCACAAGTTGACCAAAAATCGATATTCCCCAATGTTTTTTGCGAACTTGGTAATTTTTCCATAACAAAATGTTAAATTTTCTCATTAATTCACCCATTGCACAATTTTAATTGAAAAGTCTACAATAAAAATGGCATTGAGATGAAAATTCAAAGCTTGTCAACTTTCAATTAGCTATGATTCATCTACAACACAAAAAAAAAACAAAAATTTAAACATGTATATACAATAATATTTTGCTTTAATTGGATAATCTTTTAAATAATGTCAATAAAAATAATAAGAAAATTTACATTTATTTTTATTTATATATATATATATATATATATATAATTAAATTTTTTATTTATATTAATTTTTCAATAAATTAAAATTATAAAAAAATGTATATAATTATTATTGTTAATAAATAATAATGATGATTCATAATAAAATCATTAAAATAATAATTAATTAATCAAAATTTTAAATAAATAATAATTATTTATAATAAACAATGATAATAATATTAAATGTTAAAGTAGAAGTTATTTTAAAATCCATATGAAGGACATTAGTGAAAAAGTCAAAGCGTTGATAAATGGTGTCAATCAAAACTTTGATGATTATAGCTTCTCGATAATATTTTTATTATACGTGTCATTAAAGAATAGATGGATAATAAAAAAAAAAAAACAAATCTTATCAGTTCAGTAAAATAAAATAGAAAAAAAAAATACAAATGACTCAACAGGCATCAACACAAAATATTTTTAGCCCCATGAATTGTAATGACCCCATGAATTGTAATGACCAATGATTATGACGTCGAAAAATTTAATAACAATATTGAAGTTAATAAATATTATATAACTATATAAAATTATTGTGTTTTTTTTTTTTTTTCTGAATAAAAAATATTTTTTTAAACACATTAATTTATATATATAGAAAACAGAGAAAGATAAATGTATAAACGTTAATGACTTTTTCAAAAATTAAACAACAAATCAATTTTATAAATTTAATAATATCAAATAGAAAAAAAAAAAAAAAATACATTCAGGGCCGTTCTTTTTTTTTTTTTTTTTAAGCTCGTTTAAAAATAAAAAAAAAAAAAAAAAAAAAAAACTAATGACTCAACAGGTGACACGAGATATTTTTATCGATCGATGATTCATAATGACTAATGTTGAATATATAATCAATAAATACATATATAAAAAATAAAAAATTCTAATAATTAAATTTATAGTTATTATTATATTTTAAATTATAAAATTTATATTATTTTAATAAAAGATATTTTTTCAAACATATACAAATTACCCACATAGTTGCACCTGAGTCACGTATTGAAATTAAAATATTTCTTTCTCAAATTATACTTAAAATTATATTGTCTAATTATATAAAAATAATACAAAATAATACAGCAAATTTAAAGAGAATAATTACTATTTTTTTTTTTTTTTATTAAATAAAAAAACAGCCTTGATATATAAATTAATTAAATTGGAAATTTTTATTTCAACCCTCAAAGTAGTTTCGTAATATGTCGCAACATAGTCAGTTCTATATTTTAATATCCATACTGTATTTATAATACAATGATAAATATAAAAATAGATATTGTATTTTATAAAATTAGTAAATACATTTTTTTTGTCAAACTACGTGAATAAATCAAAAATAAAAACTATTCGATAACATTATTTATGTAATAACTTGTTGATCACGTGTAACTCGACAGCAATTAAGTTGTTGATTAATTTATATATATTTTTGATATTAAATAAATAATTTTATTTATTCATAAAATAGATAAATAATTAGGTATATAAAAATATTTATATGTAATTATATTTACCAAAATGAAGAAACAATTTTCGTTGTTCGATTTTGAGATGTGGCAGTGAAATGACCAGAGCAACTTTGCTCGACGAGGACACAATTCAGAAGAACTATTCTACAATAACCCATGTGACTACCAAACACTACTAAACTGTACTAAACTATCTACTGATAGCCGAAGAAAAAAAAAAAAAAAAAAACGTGTCAATCGCTTTCATAGAAATAATTTTTAGGCATCGCGTATTAGAAATTAGAACTAATAATATGATTCGTGTTACGACTTATACATTCTCTGCTTTTCGGCTATTCAACATGGCGCATTTATTTCTGATGAAAATAATCAATTGTGATTCTGGTATTTCTCTTAGTCTAGCAAATAGATACAAATGATCCCGAGCATTTAATGTTTCGATTGACACATGATCATGTAGTGGACAGTATCCAATTTTTGATAGATACTTGAAAATAGAATCAATCAGATCCATGTTATTATGAATAATTATTTTAATATATTAATGACAACTGATATATAGTCATTTGAGAATAAAAAAATTTTCAATGGCATAATAGGTACGACTTGTAATTGATATTTGATTTAGAATTCATTCAAAAATTTTTATTTTGCATTTAGAGAATGTAGTTGGAAATATTACAACATTAACGAAATTATTGTATATTTTATTTCATTACAAAAAAATTATAGTAACTAATGATTTATCAAATTGAAGTTTATATTTCGTATTTTCTATACATTGATCCTGAAAACAATAAGTATAGATGATATAAAACAATTAAAGATAATAGAGAAGAAGTAACAAAGAAAAAATTAAGCTAAAAGATGCCTAATTTAATGGTCTTTGATACAATTAGGTTTTTAATAATTACTTTTAATAATTTATTTATATCTTTAAATAAGAATATAAAAAAAACTCAAAAGGTTAACACAATAAAATTTATCAGTATATATAAGTTATTTATATATTCTTGATTTCAAGGAATATCATTGATAGCTACGATAGTATTCTCAGTTCTATCAAACTGGATAAACAACTGCTCAAGTGTTGATGAAAGTACTGCAAAATCATCAATACAATTATAATCGCTTTTCAATGTATTCATCAATTGATACATCACGGTCCATGTGGCAGCAGAATCAGTAACATGATATCCAAGAAAACCAACATTTTCATCCATCAATTGACATTCGATGGATGACTCAATGGTTTCTTTGATGTGTTGAACATCCTCAGCTGATGATATTGGTGACATTTTGATGTGAATATTGTAACCAGCACCAAATCGTTGTTTTAATTCTTGAACTGCACCAACACATGCTAATTTTCCATTCACCATGATGACCAATCGATTGCAAAGAGCTTCACATTCTTCCATACTGTGAGAGGTAAAAATTATAGATTGGCCAGAGTTTTGACAATACTTTAACGTATTCCAAAGTGATCTTCTTGCTGCTGGATCAACTCCAGTTGTTGGTTCATCCATCAAAACCAATGATGGTTTACCAATTAATGCCAAAGCAATATGAAGTTTTCTTTTGTTTCCACCACTGTATGTTTCACTTGGTCGTGAAGCACAAGCACTCAAATTTAATCTATTTATCCAACCTTCAACTGATGAATTTATTTGTGATTCTGGTAGTCCTCTTAGTCTAGCAAATAGATACAAATGATCCCAAGCATTTAATGTTTCAATTAGAGCATCATGTTGTGGACAATATCCCATTTTTGATAGATACTTGTCACGATTTTTATGCATGTTAATATCTTCCAAGTACATTATACCATGAGCAGGATTCTCTTGACCAGTTAACATTTTATAAGTTGTACTTTTTCCAGCACCATTTACTCCAAGAAGACCAAAACATTCTCCTGTTTTAACTCGAAAACTAATGTCTTTTACAACTTGTAAATCACCATAATTTTTTCTTAATTCATGGGCCAAAAAAATATTTTCATTATTCTGCTCAACTGTTTTAGTCAGGCGTTTTTTTACTTCTTCATTTACAATAGCTCTTTCTATTTGCACTAATTCATCTGTTTCAATTATATTGGTACATGTCGTATTATCTTTTTTAATTATTCTATAAACTTTTGATATTAATTTTTGTTCCACAATGATAATAATTCCAAGAAATATTACGAATGACATTACAAAAATCATGTAGCAATGTGATAATTCTGGCATGTTCAATGATAACATTTTTTCTTCAATTCCGTTCGGTTGTCCTGAGAACAACATACTAATAAATTCCAAAGTGCATGCATATAAGAGATTAAATTGTGGAACAAATATCGAAACCTTTAACATTATGGTCAAATATGTTACATCAACGAAATTAACCATGGTCTTTTCTTGGTTATTCACAATAATAAAAAATATACAGCCAGTTATCAGTGTTAAAAGAGGAAACCCTATTAAAATGACTTTTAATACAATTTCTGAAAAATTAAAGAAACTAAAAAGGTAAATTTTAAACAAACCAGCTAGACCAAATAATAACATAATCAATAAGCCCGTAGTAATATTTGATGTATTAACAACTTGAGTGTCATATAAATTATCGAAAAATAACAATGTTGCTAATGACAGAACAACAGTTGTCAAGTAATGACCAAAGTCAACAAGAAACATAGATCCCCAGTATGCAATTTTTGAAGCACCAGTCATATCTTGTAGGTGTTTCATACCAGTTATTCTTTCACAATGTGGTTGACTAATGTAAAAAGGTATCAAAATCATCATCATTAACATTATTATTACTATTACAGCAGATAAAAACAAACTTGTTCCATAATCTTTATCTGTTGACTTATTTGTAACAATATCCCGTTTAGATACTTGAATTTTTAAATTTGAATCATTAGTGTATATCTTTAGCAAAGTATTATCAATAAAATTTATCATTTTTAGTTGATAAATGTCATCATTATCAGTGTTATCTACATTAAGCAATCGTTTAACATTAAATGTTTTATTCAATATATCACTATATTGTGCAGTAATAAATTTTTCGTTTCCAGAAATAAAATTTGTAACTATTGCATCAGCGATACTTTGTTTTGACATTTTCCATTCGTTGTACATTGATACTGCGTCATCATTGAATGTTAAATCAATTAGCTTTAAAGATGGTTTTGATAATACTAATATGAATAAGAATATTAGTGCAGTTATTATACAAGGAAGAATAAGTCTAAGGAAAAAACTCCATGGACTTTTCATGGCATAAGCACACTTTTTTATCAAATATCCCCACAAGCTCTGCATAAAGTAATTGAATCCTGTATTTTCATCAAAAAGTGTTGAGTCGTTATCGACTTTATTTATTGTGCCATTTGTATAATAATCAATTTCTTCTGTGACTTTAACAAAAACTTGTTCTAAAGTAATTGTTGATACACTTATACCAGTAATACCCAAATTATGTTTTCCAGTTTCTAATTTATCCAACATTCCAGGCAGTGATTCTGAATTAGGAATTGCTAATACAATTGAATCATTCCTTTCAGCTATAGTTTTAACATCTCTACCAATTATCTCGAAAATTTTTGAAGTATCACAGTCAGATTCAAGTGAAAGTGTAACTTCCACTTGGCCATCTCCATGTAACTTTTTCAAAAACATGGGAGTTCCATAACTATTGAGTTTACCAGAATGCATTATGGCAATTCTATCACCAAGAATATCTGCTTCTTCCATATCATGTGTGCTGATTAATATTGTCTTATTACCTCTTATTCCTAATATAATATCCCATACTTGTCGTTTACTTTCAGCATCCATTCCTGATGTCGGTTCATCAAAAATTAAAACATTTGCATCACCAATTACAGCCATTGCCAAACATAATCTTCTTTTTTGTCCACCAGACAATTCATCTGGTAAACAATTTCTTTCATCTTGTAAATTAACTTTTGAAAGTAGAGTTTTACAATCTTCTACAATTTGTGCTGAAGTTTTATTTTTACCACGTAATTTAGCAAAAAATAAAATTTGTTGATAAATATTCAAATCTGGTACTGTTACATTAACTTGAGGGCAAAGACCAACATTATTACTGATTACATCATGATTATTTAGAATATTTTTTCCATTAATAATGACATTTCCACCAGATGATTTAGTTAATCCAGATAATATTGACATCATTGTTGTTTTACCAGCTCCATTGTGACCAACTAATGCTGTTATTTCACCATGATAAACTTCAAAAGATACATCTTTCAGAGCATAATATTTTTTTTTCTTTATAAAACCTGTATTGTATATTTTTTTGAGTTTTCTAATTTGTACCCCTGCTCTAAGACTTCTAGCAGGTATATTTTCAAATTCTTTCATTTGTTCAAGTTCATCAGAATCTAGTTGTTGTTGATCATTTTCTGTTTTATTTTTTTCCAATAACCATGCTAAAGGATGTCGTTTAACACCATATTTACCAGGTCGAATTGCATGAATGTATAGTGCCATGAAGAAATGAAGCATTGCTCCCAATAATAAATAAATCATCATCATCCCAATTGAATTTAAAAATGATTCTGTATTTTTCACAGTTGAAAACATATTTTTAAATCCAATTCCCATTCCTGAAAGTTACAAAATGTAGACAGTATATTAATTAAAAATAAAATTATTTCCTGCTTACCATTTCTTTCATATGTTTCTATTTCATATAAAATTTGATCTAGAAAAAAACTGGGACTTAGCATGCTTACATATTTTATGTCTTGATTTTTATCTAATTTTTTCAGTATTAATTTACTCATGAATATAAAACCTAAGAATGAAATTGATGTCGCCACTCCTTTCCAAGCTGTAACACATATTTAACATTGATCATCAAAATCAAATCATTAAGGTATACAACACTTACGTTTGTCAAAATAAGATGCAATATGATATCCAAAACACAAAAGATGTGCAATGTATACTGTTAGTGCCATAAATATCAATAATGGATTTCCATTTGGCATAAATGCACTTGCTTCTGGGACCAAGGATATTTTAAGCATCAACACGATTGGCAATATTAACAATGAATTCCAAATAACACCAGTAACAAGCCAGCTTAACAAATTCATCCAGTTTTCAACTCCATTCAATATCATCAAAGCCTAAAATATTATTATTAAATCATAATCATAGACGTACATTTAAAAATGATTTTTTTTTTTCAATTTTAAATTAAAATTAAAATATTTGTACTTACATTTATTCCAATAATTTTTTCTTTTGATACATATACCATTTCAACTGTAAATGTGATTATAAATACAAGGACAATAATTGTGTAATAAGAATTTAACATAACATTAAATGGTTCTACTATTTTCTCATCAAATGTCGTATATTTTATATCAAATAAGTCAATGTTGATACTTTTATCGGTAAGCATTTCAATGTAGGATTTATCCAGACAATACTGAACTTTTGTACTTTCCATATCAGGTCCAGTTTTTAATTCATATACCAAGCCATTTTCAAAAAGGTTGCTTTTACTATCAACCGTAAATACAATTCCAAGACTTGGTCCAGGCTTCCTTTCGTTTACTATAGCATCAAGCATTTCTGTTTCATTTTGATATGCAAAAATACTTGCATTTGAACAACTTTTAAATAATTCCATCAATTGAATAGTATCATTAGATTGTGGTGTATATCCAATATTTCCAGTTAATTTTGGTGTGTCAAACCAAGCAGGATAAGATTTTACATCATCAGGTGCTGATCCTCCTTGTTCTTTCAAAAAATCTCTTTTCTTTTCTTTTATATCCTCAAGTTTTGTAGAAATAAACAGACCACATAATATCATAGGTATTGTAAGTTGAACAACAATTGATATTCCCCAATGTTTTTTACGAACATGAAAATTTTTCCACAATAAAATGTTGAACTTTCTCATTATTTCACTCATTGCACAATTTTTATTTGCAATTTTACAATAAAAATTGCATCAATGTGAATAAATTAGAAGTTGATAAAATTTTTAATTATTGATGATTCATCTATAACAAAAAAAAAAACTGTTTTTTTTTATTTTAATAATTTGTAAATACTGTAAATAATAATAATAATCAAATGTATATAGTTATATTTACATTGATAAATAATTAACATATGTTCTTTTGGAATAGCTGTTACAAATTAAGTCGAGTACTTTGGATTAATATCAGTCTGAACGTGATACATACGCCAATATTATTAATGATTAAATTTATTCAATGAGTTATTATCATCAGTCAAAATGGTGTCTCAATATGTCACATTATAATGCCACGTCTTTATTTTAATATGTCCACGTTTACGTTGATTATATAATTAATATGCAATGATGTGATAACTTGTTGCTCGTGTTGAACTCGACAGTAATTAAGTTGTTGATATATATGTTTTTAACCAATAATTGTAAAAGTAATTTTATTTATTTATTAAATGAATAAATTATTGTATATATTTACCAAAATGATAAAATATTTATCGTTGATGGATATCGAGTTGTGGTGAACTTATCTGCGCTGCTTCTCTCGACGAGGACAAAATACAATAGAACATCTAAGAACCACCAAACGGACCACTGATAGCCAAATAAAAAAAAAATAAAAATAGATGAGTCGCTTTCATAGAAATAATTTTTAGACGATGCAGATTTATTTTATATTGACGTGTAAATTAAAAATTAATTTACATGTATTTGTGTTATCCATGTATGCCAGTTTAACACAAACATATATAGTTACAAATAAAACTTTATATCTAAACAAATATGTCGAGCTAGCGAGCGATACTTACTAATGTCAAAAACATAATTATATATACATTCATCATTCAGTAGATCGCAGTCCATGTTACCACAGGATCAGTAACAAGTTATTCAACATATTGTCATTTATTAATTGACTAATGATAAATGATTACAGTTGATGGTTCATCCAACAAAATGGTTAATTTACCAATCAATGACAAAGCAATATTAAGTCTTCTTTTAGGATGTTTCACTTGGTCCTGAAGCATAAGCACTCAAATTTAAATTATTTATCCAACCTTCAACTGATGATTTTATTTGTGATTTTGGTATTCCTCGTAGTCTAGCAAATAGATACAAATGATCCTAAGCATTTAATGTTTCAATTAAAGCATTATGTTGTAAACAATATACCATTTTCAATATAAATAGAAAAGTGAAAGACAAAAAAAGAAAGAAACAAAAAAAAAAAATAATTCATCTAAAAGATGTTTAATTTAACTGTCTATAATACATTTACATTTTTAATATTTACTTGACAATACTTATTTATTTCTTTGCATACAAATTTAAAAACAAAAATTCATAGAATTAACAAAAAAAAAAAAAATTAATAAGTATATATATATTATTTTAATATACTTTATTTCAAGGAATATCATTGGTAGTTACAACGATATGCTCATCTCTAGCAAACTGAAGAAAGAGCTGCTCGAGTGTTGATGAAAGTACTGCAAAATCTTCAATACAATTAAAATTATATTTCAATGTATTCATCATTTGGTACATCACGGTCCATGTTGCAGCAGGATCAGTAACATGATATCCAAGAAAACCAACATTTTCATCCATCAATTGACATTCGATAGATGACTCAATGGTTTCTTTGATGTGTTGAACATCCTCAGCTGATGATATTGGTGACATTTTGATGTGAATATTGTAACCAGCACCAAATCGTTGTTTTAATTCTTGAACTGCACCAACACATGCTAATTTTCCATTCACCATGATGACCAATCGATTGCAAAGAGCTTCACATTCTTCCATACTGTGAGAGGTAAAAATTATAGATTGGCCAGAGTTTTGACAATACTTTAACGTATTCCAAAGTGATCTTCTTGCTGCTGGATCAACTCCAGTTGTTGGTTCATCCATCAAAACCAATGATGGTTTACCAATTAATGCCAAAGCAATATGAAGTTTTCTTTTGTTTCCACCACTGTATGTTTCACTTGGTCGTGAAGCACAAGCACTCAAATTTAATCTATTTATCCAACCTTCAACTGATGATTTTATTTGTGATTCTGGTAGTCCTCTTAGTCTAGCAAATAGATACAAATGATCCCAAGCATTTAATGTTTCAATTAGAGCATCATGTTGTGGACAATATCCCATTTTTGATAGATACTTGTCACGATTTTTATGCATGTTAATATCTTCCAAGTACATTATACCATGAGCAGGATTTTCTTGACCAGTTAACATTTTAAAAGTTGTACTTTTTCCAGCACCATTTACTCCAAGAAGACCAAAACATTCTCCTGTTTTAACTCGAAAACTAATGTCTTTTACAACTTGTAAATCACCATAATTTTTTTTTAATTCATGGGCCAAAAAAATATTTTCATTATTCTGCTCAACTGTTTTAGTCAGGCGTTTTTTTACTTCTTCATTTACAATGGCTCTTTCTTTTTGAACCAATTCATCTGTTTCAATTATATTGGTACTCGTCGTATTATCTTTTTTAATTATTCTATAAAGTTTTGATATTAATTTTTGTTCCACAATGATAATAATTCCAAGAAATATTACGAATGACATTACAAAAATCATGTAGCAATGTGATAATTCTGGCATGTTCAATAATAACATTTTATCGTGTAATACATTTGACTGGCTTGCATTTAAAAAACTAATAAATTCCCAAGCGCATGCATATAAGAGATTAAATTGTGGAACAAAAATCAAAATCTTCAACAGTATGATCATAAGTGTAATATTACTATCACTTATCCCGTTATACACGTGATCTTTTATCTTAACAAAAAATATAAAGCCAATTATAAGGCTTACAAAAAAAAAGGCTATTAAAATTGTTTTTACTACTATTTCTGACAAATTAAAAAAACTAAAAAGGTAAATTTTAAACAAACCAGCTAGACCAAACAATAACATAATCAACAAGCACGTAGTAATATTTGATGTATTAAAAACTTGAGTTTCGAATAAAATATCAAAAAATAATAATGATGTTAATGACAGAACAACAGTTGTCAAGTAATGACCAAAGTCAACAAGAAACATAGATCCCCAGTAAGCAATTTTTGAAGCACCAGTCATATCTTGTAGGTGTTTCATACCAGTTATTCTTTCACAATGTGGTTGACTAATGTAAAAAGGTATCAAAATCATCATCATTAACATAATCATGATTATCACGGCTGGTAAAATCAAATTTATTCCAGCAGCTTTATCTTTATTTTCATTAATGTATTGTTTAGATACTTGAATTTTTAAACTTGAATTATTACTGAATATTTTCAGAAAAAAATTATCAATGAAATTTATAATTTTATATTCATCAAAATCACCATCAGCCATATTTTCTAAATCATTCAATTGTTCGAGGTGAAATGTTTTATTCAATGTATTGCCATATAGAGCAGTAATAAATTTTTCGTTTCCAGAAATAAAATTTGTATCTATCCCGTTAACAATATTTTGGTTTGAGATTTTCCATTCGTTGTACATTAAAACTAAATCATCATTAAACGTTGAATCTATTGGTTTTAAAGTTGGTTTTGATAGTATCAATAAAAATATAAATGAAAATATTAATCCAGTTATTATACAAGGAAGAATAAGTCGAAGAAAAAAACTCCATGGACTGTTCATGGCATAAGCACATTTTTTTATCAAATATCCCCACAAGCTCTGCATAAAGTAATTGAATCCTGTATTTTCATCAAAAAATGTTGTTTCGTTATCAATTTTATTTGTTGTGCCAGTAGTATTGTAATCATTTTCTTCTGTGACTTTAACAAAAACTTGTTCTAAAGTAATTATTGATGCACTTATACCAGTAATACCTAAATTTTGTTTTTCAGTTTCTAATTTATCCAACATTCCAGGCAGTGATTCTGAATTAGGAATTGCTAATACAATTGAATTATTTATTTTATTTGAAGTTTTAACATCTCCACCAATTATCTCGAAAATTTTTGAAGTATCACAGTCAGATTCAAGTGAAAGTGTAACTTCCACTTGGCCATCTCCATGTAACTTTTTCAAGAACATGGGAGTTCCATAGCTGTTGAGTTTACCAGAATGCATTATGGCAATTCTATCACCAAGAATATCTGCTTCTTCCATATCATGTGTGCTGATTAATATTGTCTTATTACCTCTCATTCCTAATATAATATCCCATACTTGTCGTTTACCTTCAGCATCCATTCCTGATGTTGGTTCATCAAAAATTAAAACATTTGCATCACCAATTACAGCAATTGCCAAACATAGTCTTCTTTTTTGTCCACCAGACAATTTATCTGGTATACAATTTTTTTTATCTTGTAAATTAACTTTTGAAAGTAGAGTTTTACAATCTTCTGCAATTTGTGCTGAAGTTTTATTTTTACCACGTAATTTAGCAAAAAATAAAATTTGTTGATAAACATTTAAATCTGGTACCGTTACATTAACTTGAGGACAAAGACCAACATTATCACTGATTACACCATGATCATTTAAAATATTTTTTCCATTAATAATGACATCTCCACCTGATGAATCAGTTAATCCAGATAATATTGACATCATTGTTGTTTTACCAGCTCCATTGTGACCAAGTAATGCTGTTATTTCACCATGATAAAAATCAGCAGATACTTCTTTTAATGCATGAAATTTGTTTTTATTAATAAAACCTGTATTATATATTTTTTTGAGTTTTCTCATTTGTACTCCTGCTCTAAGACTTCCAGCAGGTATTTTTTCAAATTCTTTTATTTGTTCAATCTCATCAGAGTCTAATTGTCTTTGTTTATTTTTTGTTTTATTTTTTTTTAATAACCATGCAAAGGGATGTCGTTTAACACCATATTTACCAGGTCGAATTGCATGAATGTATAGTGCCATGAAGAAATGAAGCATTGCTCCCAATAATATATAAATCATAATCATCCCAATTGATGTTAAAAATGTTTGTGCATTCTTTACAGTTGAAAACATATTTCCAAATCCAATTCCCATTCCTGAAAGTTACTAAATAAATGAAATTTTTGATCCAAACAAAAAAGTTAAATTATTTTCCAGCAATAAATCTATTCTCTGCTTACCATGTCTTTCATATATTTCTACTTCATATAAAATTTTATCCAAAAAAAAAGTGGGACTCATCAGACTAACATATTTTAGAGCATTGTTGTACTTTAATTTTTGTAATACTAATTTACTAATGCTTATCAAACACAAGAATGAAATTGACGTCACCACTCCTTTCCAAGCTGTAATACATATTTAATGTTGTTCATGAAAATAAATCGAACAAATAATTTTTTAAACAAATGCATTGAGTATATATATAATAAATTTCATAATAAAACTTACGTTTGTTAAAATATGATGCAATGTGATATCCAAAACACAAGAGATGTGCAATGTATACTGTTAGTGCCATAAATATTAATAGTGGATTTCCATTTGGCATAAAAGCACTTGCTTCTGGGACCAAAGATATTTTAAGCATCAATACAATTGGCAATATCAGCAATGAATTCCAAATAACACCAGTAACAAGCCAGCTTAACAAACTCATCCAATTTTCAACTCCATTCAATGACATCAAAGCCTAAAATATTATTATTAAATCATAATTATAGACGTACATCTAAAAATGTTTTTTTTTTTCAATTTTAAATCAAAATTAAAATATTTGTACTTACATTTATTCCAATAATTTTTTCTTTTGATACATATACCATTTCAACTGTAAATGTGATTATGAATACAAAGACAATAATTGTGTAATAAGAATTGAACATAGCATTAAATGGTTCTACTATTTTCTCATCAAATGTCGTATATTTTATTTCAATTAAGTCCCCATCAATACTTTTATTTGTGAGCATTTTAATATAAGAATTATCTAGACAATATTGAGGTCTTAGAATTTTCTTTCCATCATCTGCAGCTCTCAATTTATATTCCAAGCCATTTTCAAAAATATTGCCTTCACTATCAAGCTTAAATACAATTCCAAAACTTGGTTTTGGCCATCTACTTTTTAGCATAGCATGAAGCATTTGTGTTTCATTTTGATATGAAAAAATAGTTGCATTTGAACAACTTTTAAATAATTCCATCAATCGAATAGTGTCACTAGATTGTGGTGTATATCCAACATATTTAGTTAAACGGGCTGACTCAAGCGAAACAAAGTCAAATCTTACACCATCAGGTGGTGTTCCTTCTCGTATTTTCATGAAATCTTTATTTTTATCCTTCATATCCTCAAGTTTTGTACGAATAAACAGAATGCATAATAATGTAGGTATTACAAGTTGAACAATAATTGATATTCCACAATGTTTTTTACGAACATGAAAATTTTTCCACAACAAAATGTTGAACTTTCTCATTAATTCACCCATTTTTTCACCAATTTTTTTTTCCAATAAAAATGGCATTTTTAAGGTTAATCAACTTTTAATTATTGATGATTTATCTATAACAAAAAAATATTAATAAATAACTATTGGAATTTTATTTTTTTTTATTAATTCAATATGGCGGTTGTAGTTTAGTTATGGTGTCGACACGATGAGTGGTCAATCGTGGTGCCATGATGTCTAGCGACAGCATGACATCAGTCAAAAAGATTTTTTTTTAATTTATTTTTACAGACACCAATATTATGAATTTACCATTTAATAATCATTAATCAGTATTTAATGATCAATAATCATTATTTAATGATCATACATATATATACTTAATAAGAATCAGATGAATTTAGAAATATTATCAACCGTCAAAGTAGGGCGCCCTTGTTTCTATTTTAATATCCACGTTATGTTTATTATATAATTAAAGCAACAATATGATAACCTGTTGCTCACATTTAAATCGAAAGTAATTAAGTTGTTGATTCATATATATTTTCAATTAATATTTAATTATAAATTGAAAGATGATTGTATAAGTATATGTATTAACCAAAAATGATGATACAATTTTCGTTGACAAATTATTGAGCTGCGGTGAAATTACCTGAGCATCCTCCCTCGGTGAGGCCACGATGCAAAAGAACTTTTACGTTTTTACAAGCCACCAACTGACCACTGATAGGCGAAAAAAAAAAAAAAAAAAAACGTGTTAGCTAAACTAGTCGCACTCATAGAAATAGATTTTAAACAGTGTGTATTTGTTATATAAATACTTGAAAATTAAAAACTAATTTATATATGTATATGTGTGTGTTATCTATATATAACACATATATATGGATAACATATATATGTATGTATGTAACTTATACATCAATATATATATAGAAACAAATATGTCGGAAAAACGAGACATTTACTAATAAATAATTGCAAATAATATCATAAAAAAAACAAACCTATATTTTTATATACTTATTTATGTATGTATTCTTCATCTACTGGTACATCAAGGTCCATGTTGCAGCAGGATCAGTAACATGATATCCAAGAAAACCAACATTTTCATCCATCAGTTGACATTTGATAGATGACTCAATGGTTTCTTTGATGTGTTGAACATCCTCAGCTGATGATATTGGTGACATTTTGATGTGAATATTGTAACCAGCACCAAATCGTTGTTTTATGTCTTGAACTGCACCAACACATGCTAATTTTCCATTCACCATGATGACCAATCGATTGCAAAGAGCTTCACATTCTTCCATACTGTGAGAGGTAAAAATTATAGATTGGCCAGAGTTTTGACAATA
Organism: Lysiphlebus fabarum; assembly: GCA_011426435.1. Lineage (NCBI taxonomy): Eukaryota > Metazoa > Arthropoda > Insecta > Hymenoptera > Braconidae > Lysiphlebus > Lysiphlebus fabarum. The sequence goes on along the minus strand of WSYQ01000045.1, from coordinate 465,273 downwards.
CTTTAATGTATTCCAAAGTGATCTTCTTGTTGCTGGATCAACTCCAGTTGTTGGTTCATCCATCAAAATCAATGATGGTTTACCAATTAATGCCAAAGCAATATGAAGTTTTCTTTTGTTACCACCACTGTATGTTTTACTTGGTCGTGAAGCACAAGCACTCAAATTTAATCTATTTATCCAACCTTCAACTGATGATTTTATTTGTGATTCTGGTATTCCTTTTAGTCTAGCAAATAGATACAAATGATCCCAAGCATTTAATGTTTCAATTAGAGCATCATTTTGTGGACAATATCCCATTTTTGAAAAATACTTGTCAGGTTTGTCATGCATGTTGATGTCTGCCAAGTTTATTTTACCATTACCAGGATTCTCTTGACCAGTTAACATTTTAAAAGTTGTACTTTTTCCAGCACCATTTACTCCAAGAAGACCAAAAAATTCTTTAACAGCTCTTCTACTAATCCATTTGTTTTAGTTATATTAATCTTAATTATTATCTAAAATTTTAGAACTTTAAGGCAACCGTAATTGTGTGTTACTTGTTACAAATAAATTACTGTCATTCAACATCTTGATGATAATATTTTTTCAATAACTTGGACACACTCAAGACCCAAGATCCAATTTAAAAATTTACAACAAGGTGTCAAATAGAACAATCAAAAACAATTGATAAACATATCAAATGTTAAAAATACAATGTTAAAAAAGTAAAATAAAATAAAACTGTTATTGTAAATTTGAAAAACCAAAAAAATTACTAAAAAAAGAAGAGAATGTCTATCCTAATTTCGATTCATAAAAATATTAACGAGTTTATTATCAATATTTTTTTATATTAATCAATTAAATATAAAATCATCAATTAAAGTGATCAAGACATCAAGAAGAAATATTGTCATCTGCATCAATTATTTCTTCATATATACGTGCTCTTGTAATCAAAATAATGCTAATATTTATGAAAAAAAAAATCATCTACGTTGATATTATCATCAAAACAATATCTACAAAACATGTTGAGATGTTAAATTCATTCTATCTACCCTCATCAAAAATATTATTATTAAAACCCAATGACACCGTTTATTAATAATCAAACAATAAAAAAAAATAGCAAATTACATTTTGATTAAAATAAAATGTCAAAATATGATACATATATAAAAATAAAAAAACAAACACACATGTTACTTAATTAAACAAAATATGTAGCCTTGAAAAATTTTTATCAAAAAATCATCATCAGGAAATATCAACATGATAACATCTTTGCCATAATATATCTCAAAAAAAAAATATACATCATTGCCTTCAATGTTATAAAAACAAGGAAACAATAATAAAAAAAAAAATAAATATAATGTTTTTTTAAACTTGGAAAAATTTTTATTTTATCATCATAAATTTTATGATTTGGAAAAATAAATAAATATACAAGAAATTTTTTTGTAAATTATTAAGTAGGCTACTGATAACGTTTTATTTGATCATTTTGTGACATCAAAGATTTCTATAAATCAAAATGTAAACACACGTGTAATTGCTATTAATTATAAAATAAAAAAATAAAAAATAAAAATCTGAATTTAAAACATTTTTAGTAATTTTATTTATTTATTATTTATTTATTTTAAAAATTATGTTCTAAGTTTATTTATTACTAGTAATAAATTTTACATTCTAAAAAAAAAAATTTACATTAAAATATTGATAATAATAAAACAAATTTTTTATTTAACTTTGTTATTTTTATTTTAAATTTTTAAATAAAAAAAAATATCATAGTTAATTATCAAAAAACAAATATAACAATAAATTAAATTTTGATATTACTAAAAATTTGTTGGCCACATAGAAACACTAAATCATTTTTGATAAATAAGCAAAAAATAAATAAACTGTTTTTAAAGATAGGCAAGAATTGTCAACAGTTAATAAAAAAAAAAAAAAACATATAAAAGGCGTTTTTAATTTTTTTTAATATCCAGTTTACAAGTGATGCTAATCATAGAACACTAAATAACGAAAAAAAATAGAACAAAAAATATTTAAACAATCTACAAAATTCACAAAACTTTCAAGATGTTGTGTAAGTATTTTTTTGTAAAATAATTAAATAAATTATTTGATGTATAAAATTAAATAAATATAAATAAAATTGTTGTTATTTTTTAAAGGGATTATTGTATCTTTGATTCTATTTGTGAATCTTTTTGATGACAGTGAAGGAACTTATGGATATGAACGTTGTACATATGATACCAATGTTTTACCAGGAAATTATTATCCTTTTTCAAGTGAAAATTATCCATATGGTAATTATCGTGGAGGCTACAAATGTAAATGGACTTTTCACAGTCAATATCCAATTAAAATGAATTGTACAATTAATATTCCTAAGGTAAATCAAACAATCAAAGAGGTAAAAATTAATTTTTAAAAATTTTTAAAATATATATTAAATACATTTCATTATTTTTACTGAAATAAAAGTTGAATAATTTTTTGAACAATTGGCTATCAATTAAACAAAAAAAAAAAAAACATTCGATAAATTTTCTTTATAAATTTAAATTATTAAATTCAATGGAATATAATTCTTAGTAACTTGAATCATTTTTGTATTTATCAATTAATAAATTTTTCAAATGATTAAAAGATTTATTAAAAATTTATGCAACAATTTTTAATTTTACAATTTAATTCATAATAATTATTAATCAATCAATTGAATAAATTAAAATTTTATTATCATTAAAAAAATTATTACAGAGCAATGGATGCTCTAAAGATGCACTTTCAGTATCAACTGATGATTTAGATCCTCAAAAATACTGTGGTTATGGAGAAGTAAAAGTTGTATCAAATGATGATAACTGGATTAATGTCACAATGGATGCTATGCAATATTCACCTGGTGGAAAATTCATGTGTACAGTATATACAGTTGAAGAAGATTGTCAATGTGGTTGGCATAATCAAGTAAATATAATTAAATAATTAAACTTGTTAATATAAAATAAAAATTTAATAATTTTTAATTAATTTAGGGAAGAATTGTTGGTGGAAATGAAACTGGAATATATGAATATCCAATGATGGCTGGTTTAGCTCCAAGAACACCAGGACCACATAGTAGAGATCAAATTGATTGTGGTGCAACAATTATTAATAATTATCAAGTAATAACTGCTGCACATTGTATTATTGGAAGAGATATTTCTTATTATATTGTTGCAATTGGTCTTCATAATACAAAAGATTGTAAGATGATTAATTTAATTTCTTTTTTATGTTAATTTTACAATTTCTTATATTAATATTGTTAAATTTACTTTTTATACAGCAACAATGACAAGTGAAACAAAAGTATTTTCAATTAAAAGTTATGTTATTCATCCACAATATGATGAAAATATGTATTTAAATGATATTGCAATTGTAACAATTGACGGTTTGATAACATTCAATAAATATATTGGACCAACATGTTTACCTTTCCAACACAACAAAGATTCATTTGCTGGAAATCGTGTTAAACTTTTAGGTAAATTTATTTATTATTTTTTATAAATATTATTACATTTTTAAACAAGTATTTTTTAGGATGGGGAACACAATCATTGGCTGGTGTAACATCAAATGTTTTACAATATACTGATGTCAGTGTTATAACAAAAACAAATTGCAACATGAAATATCCAAATAAAAATATTGATGATACACAATTATGTACTTATGCCCAAGACAGAGATTCTTGTCAGGTAATATTTACATTTGTTGGTAGAAATATTTCTACACCTTTTCTCAATTTTTCTTTGCTATTTTTCGAACCATTTTCGAAAAAAAAATATAGAAAAGTTATTGAAAAATCAAAATAACATTAATTAATATAAATTTAATTTTAGATGGACAGTGGTGGACCAGTATTATGGAAAAATCCAACAACAATGAAACTTGTACTTGTTGGAATAATTAGCAATGGTGATGGTTGTGGAGGATTAAAACCAGGTATCAATACACATGTAGGATCATTCATAAAATTCATCGAATCAAACAATCCTCGAGGTAATTTATCAACTAAAATTATATTAATCAATGATAACTAAAAATAAATTAATTTGTATTTTCTTTTTTCTTTTCATCAGGATATAATTATTGTAAATCAGAATAATTTTACATTTCTTTCTTGATGCATCAAAATCATTATCAAAAAGGAACATGATTTTCTCAACTCAACTTGAAATAATTAAATCATATTTTTTTTTATAATTTATTAAATTACGTATGTAAAAAAAAATATATAAATAAATATGATTTCATTAATAATATTTGATTTTTATTTTATTTAATCTTTCATGAAAAATTTATTTATTTAACAAAAGTTTATGTCCAATGAAATTATATTTGTTCACATGCAAATAATCAGTTAAATACCAGTGTTGCGATAAAAAATAAAAAAATAATAATAAATCAAGTGTAAGAGTTGTATTATATGTTTCATGTAAAGTAATTTATTTTTTAGTATCAGAATATACTTAGTAATAGCAATATGTTAAGTAAGTATTGTCTGAAAAAAAATTGGATTTATTTTATTTTATTCTACCAAAAAATTAAATATCAATTTAAAATATATCTCTTTAATTTAAAATTTAAAATAATTAATTTTATTAAAAACATATTGATCGTTAATTTAACAGTTTAATTATTTAGTTAAATAATTAAAATTTATTATTAAAAAAAAAATAAAAATAGTAATGATTTTGTTGTTTACTTTTTGATTTTAATTGAAATGTTATTATAATTTTGTCAATGAATATTAATTATTTTATAAATTTATATTAAAATTATCATGTGATGTGTTAAGGTGTAACAAATAAATATATATCAACTGAAGTTTTTTTAATTATACTTATGATTATTTATTTAATATGTGCATTAAGAGGATAAATGTTGAACTACTTGCTTTTCTACAAAGCCACCACTTGTAAAAATGGATGAAGCGTTCAGTACACCTGCATTGAAAAAACCAATGACAGGGTTCGCATTGAAATTTAGTTTAAAAAAAAAAATGAAATTGATAATTAGTAAGTTAATTATTGTCTTTTTTTTTTAAGTAAAAATAATCTTAAAGTTGTTTTTAAGTCTAAATGTAAATGAGCATTTATTTATTCTTAAAATATTTTTGCTATTCACTGATGAATTGTTGGCAGTATGAAGAGTCTAGCATTTTACGACTTTGACACTAATTATCTAGACTTTAACAGAGAAGAAAAATAAAATTAATTTACCAAATAGATAATTATTTCTAATGAATAAAATCTAATGAATTAATTTGATATGATATTTTAAATTTTATATATTTTTTTTGTTTTTAAGGAGTACTAGCACCACTTACATTGTTTCTGGGTTTCATTGGAATTGGTGATGCTCAGTATGGTAACTGTGATTATCGTCAATCAGTTTTATCTGGTGAAAAATTTAGTATATACAGTCCTAATTATCCAAGCAGTAATTATGCACCAGGTTCAAATTGTCGATGGACATTTCAAGGTGATAGTACCTTAAAAATGAATTGTACAATTAGTATACCACAGGTAAAAAAATTTATTAATATAGTTATACATTTTTTGTATAAATAATAATCAAAATTGATCTTACAGAGTGATAGATGTTATTTGGATGCACTTGCTGTTAAATCTGATGATGATCCAGCTCGTAAATATTGTGGTAATGGTGGTATTAATGTTGCTTCTGATGATAATAATCAAATTATTGTTACAATACAATCATCAAGGTCATCTAGAGGTGGACAATTTTTATGTGATATTGTTGCTGATGATGCTAATGAATGTTCATGTGGCTGGCAAAATCCTGTAAATATTTAAAAATATTTGTTATTTTTTTGTTTTGTTAAATTAATTGATATAAATATTTGTAAGATTGTTTTTAAAACCTTTTTTTTTTTTTTTTTTATTAATTTAGTCAAGAATTGTTGGTGGAAAAGAAACTGGAATTAATGAATATCCAATGGTTGCTGGTATTGTTCATCGTCAAAGAAAAGAAATAATTTGTGGAGCTACAATTATAAATAATGTACAAGTTGTTACTGCTGCTCATTGTCTTTATGGTCAAAGTACATCAGGTTTTCTTGTAGTTGTTGGTGAACACAATACAAATATTGGTACTATTTATTTATAATTATATTTATTATATTATTATACTTATATTTATTATTTCTTCAACTCAGTTTTTGTGTTATTTTTGTTTTAGAAAATGAATCAAGTGCTACAAGAATTTACAAAATTAGAAATTTAGTTACACATCCAAATTATGATCCTAATGGAGAAATTAATGATATTGCTATAATTACGATTGATGGTGTAATAGAATTTAATCAATTTGTTGGACCAGTATGTTTGCCATTCCAACATTACCGAGACACATTTGCTGGGAACTACGTAAAATTATTAGGTAAGTTACAGTATTTATACAAGTTTTAAAAATTTGTTTTTTCTTTGTTCATATATATATATTGAGAAACTATTCATCAAGTTTTTGGATGACACCATAACTGCCAAATGACAGACAACTTTTACTTTTTCATCAATGACTTTTAAATGACTGCCAAAATGATTTTCATTTTGACAATTAATATTATTAATTGTTTATTAATAATAGTAATTATTTATTTATCAAAAATATTAATTTATAATTTAACACTAAATAATTGAATAATAATAAATAATTGACACAACAAATGGTAAATTTATCAAGTCATTTTAATGATTTTATTAATAATAATTATTATTATTAATATTTTTGTTTAATTTTATAATTTTAAATTTTGATATAATCATTGAATAATAATAAATAATATTGGTGTATGTAAAAATAAATTAGGCTGGGGAACAACTGGATTTGCAAGTGCTCCATCAAGTGTTTTACAAAGTACAGAAGTCAGTGTGGTAACAAACAGAGACTGTAGTTTTCCTCAAATTCAAAATACACAACTGTGTACTTATGCAAGAAATAGAGATTCTTGTCAGGTTAGTATAAATAAATTCATATTATCAATGATGTCACTGGAAGTATAACAGTGCTATGTTTTATTATTTTTTTAAATTAAATATTATCATTTTTATAGATGGATAGTGGAGGACCAGTTTTGTGGAAAAATCCTTCAACACAGAGACTTGTTCTTGTTGGAATAATAAGTAGTGGTTCTGATTGTGGAGGTGCAAGTCCTGGAGTTAACACTAGAGTTGGATCATTTATGAATTTCATTTGGGATCAGAGACCTCAAAGAGGTAAATTTATTTTTTTTCTAAGTAGACTTATATATATTTTTCTATTATAATTTATTTATATTTTTTTTTTTTAGGATATCAATACTGTGAAACAGAATAATTTGATACTATATTTTACTTGTAATATTTTAAAAATTAAAAAATTAAGTTTAAGTTTGAATGTTAGTAATAAAGATTTTAAAAGTTAATTGTTGTTTTATAAATGAATAATGTAATATATATTAATTAAATTCAAAGAGATTGTTTATGAAATTATATTAAACTAACATTAAAGTTTGAAAAAATTTTAATTTTATTCACAAATTCTATGCAATAAATTTTTCAAGATTAATTGTACACATAATCAAATTAAATACCTATGTATATATCAATTTTTGAAATTGATAAATAAAAATTACAATTTGATTACTCGTTGCAGATAAACACAGATTGTGGTTTACGTAAATAAACAATTTTCTTCTTTGAAATATTCATTTAATTTTTCTGCAGCTTCTGATCGACAGTTGATTTTAATCAAATTTAAATCTTTGATAATATTTTTCTTCAAAGAATACACTGCTTCTTCCAGCTTTAATGTATTATTAATCATCAAAGATTTTTCATCAACAATACGTTGAATATCAACTTGATTAATTGGATTTTTGCAAGAATTTTCAAGAACTTTAATTTTATTAAAATAATTTGTATCAAGCTGAAACAAAATACACATTTGAATTAATAAATAAACAAATAATAATTAATATAAATTAACAAAAAAATATATGTATAATTACGTTATTTGAATTAATTTTATTTTCAAGTATTGCTTGCGCAATTTTTCCATTGGTACATTGTTTTTCTTGATAATCATACTGATTAATATTATTCATGATTTTTTGCTGGCTATTTGGACATTTTTTTGTAAGTTTGTATAACAAATCTTTAATATTTATGTAACTATTGTAATAAAAACTATCAAAATAAATCTTAATACTTCCGCTGGATTCACGATAATCTATTATTGGTCTTGTATCATCATGCATACTAATTTTTAACAAAACTAATTTCTCTTTCTCCCAATAATCCATTATCATTTCCCAATTTTTCATCATTCGATACACAACAATGCAGCTATTATCCTGAAAAAAATTTACAAAAATAGTTTTATTTATTAAAAAACAAATATAAAAATTTAAAATATATATTTTATAGTGTTATTAAATAGTACTTACAACAGTCCAGTTTGTTGGAGGTTCATACAGTAAATGGCTCAAACTGTAACTTTTATTATCTACCAAAAGTTCATCTTGATTATTGTCAATACCATGAGTTACATTGCAAACTTCAAATATGGAATTTAGATCAAATACATTATCATTTTTTGTACATCCAATTTTTTTGCATTCTCCATTTATACACATATGATCATCATTTGCACAAAAAGTTCCATCAATAACATCTCTGATAACAGTTGAATTTTTTGAGTCTCCATTTGTTCGAAAAGTTAATTTACAAAGTTTTTCTAAAATATCATCAATAAAGTTTATATTTAAAAATCAAAATAAAAGATTAAACATCAATATAAATAGAATGTATGTAGAAATTAATAATATAATTAAGAAATCAAGTAAGTAATCATCAGGATTGTAATGATTGCAAGTTCAATTCCAGCTGAGGTCACTTGTTTTTATATCCAACAGTGCTGGTTACTAAAATTGCAGGTCCTATTAAACTTCAATTTTTTCTTATTTGCTACAAACTATTTTTAAAAATACCTTTTGATTCATAAACAGCAGTAAAATTCCTAGTCTTATCATTAAATTCAGAAAATTGTTGTCTGTAAATATAAAAATGTAAATGTAAATTTAATTCTTAATAGTCAAACCATTATATTTAAATCAATAATCAAAAAATTAATTAAAAATTTATATACCTAAAATTTATTTCCATTTTGGGACATGGTACAACACTGCAAATTTCAAATCGTATTTTTTTTCCAACACAATAATCTCCTCCATAATCTGGTTGAGGATTGTCACAATTTCTACTGGCTTTTCTAATACCAGTACCACAACTTTTAGAACAATTACCAGTTGATCTCCATTCACCCCAGCCTCCATGAATAGGTTTTAATTGAGTATCTTCAAAACAATCACCATCATAACATATTTTTCCAATACCACATGGTGTGAAATCAAAAATTAGTCGATTATCGGGTAGTATTGATGAAGTTTCATTTGATAACTGACATCCAATCAATCTACATTCTGTTCCAATCATTACGTTGAAAAAAAAAAAACAAATTTTCAAATATTGTTAATATTTTTGATGAATTATAGTTTAATTTATATAAATATTATAATAAAATATACGTACGACTGATTGAATCATTTCTTGCTTGATCATTGATGAAACCTAGATCACTAAACATTTTACATTGTTCATCAGCTGAATAAAATTGTATGTATGGTAGTTCTTGTCTGAGATCAATGAATTCTTTTGGTTTATTTAGAAGATGATTATTTTTTCTATTATAAAAAATAAATATTTTCAAGTTAATAATCAAGTCAAAAGATGATTACAAGTTATCAAGTATTAAACAAAAAGAGAATGAAGCTGGTACCTCAAAAAACGAGCTATGAAATTTTGTGAACAGATGGACCATCTAAAAGGATAATTTCCATCATTTGCCATTACAAAGTGTGCTTCACTTATTAGTATATTTTTTTCATCACATTTATCCCAATCAAAGTCATGCTCTGCTCCAAGACTGTATAACAAAAATCATAATAAATTGATTTATAAAAATTGATATAAAATTTGTAAAATGAGACAAATGAAATGATTACTTACGCATGTCCAATCTCGTGAACAATTATTGATATTGTTAAAGTACCAATATCCAATGCAACAATATATTTAGGAAAATTATGAGGAGTTGTCATACCTAAATGACCCCACATGTCTTTTTTTCTAGAAAAATATCAAATTTTATTGAAGGCTGATACCGAATTTGTTGTGCAAAAAATTTGGGTTTGGATAATATAAAAAAAACATAAAAAGAACAATCCACTTTCAACTTGGATTTGATGACAATACTTTACCTTGTAAGAAGAATGGCAACATCGTAATTTTTCAAAGAAACTGGATCATGTTCAGCTGATTCAAAATCAAATAAAAGTTTATGATAACTAATTAGATTTTGCCCGATACTACTTGGAAGATAATCTTTCATCACTCTAATATCTATCAAGACAAGGTTAATTGACATTTTCAAAGAAGGATGCTTGATAATATTTGAAACCTAAAAATTACAAAAAAAAAATATTTAACTTCATTATTTTAATTCAAATTAAAGATAAAAATAGAATTAATATTTTTTACTTTAGCCATTATCATTTTTATGTATATTGTCAAGTTTTTTTTATGATATTTGACCATTGATGGATCAACAAATACAGCAATTTTGATATAATAAGGCATGGAGTAAAATTCTGAGGCAAATAAATATTCCGGTGTTGAAAATAGTTTGTTAGCAATTAATCCATTATCCAAATTTACAATGAAGCTATATCCTACAAAAATTATAATAATAAAATTAAGATGAAAACATGTTGATTTCTAAAAAGTCAGATAAATATTTCTATCAGAATATTATTATATTATAAATCAATATTGACTTACGATCGTAATATCTAGTCAATAAAGAAAGTTTGCATTTTTCCTTTCGACAAACATAAAAAGTGTCACTACAAGATGTACCATCAATTACAGCTCCATAATCATCTATTGTTTCATCAAGTTTATCATCAACAAAACAATACAATCTGCATGGTTTATCTTTTAATTTTATAAAAGGTTTTAAAAATTAAATTTAAATGTATAATCTATAAATATTATTATATCAAAATATTGTATTTACCGGTAAAAGTATTGAACTTTTAAATTTAATAAATACCTTGGGAATAAAATGACGTCATGTTACGATTATTAACATCAACTCGAGTACATTGTTGATTCCTGATAAAATTTGAAATTATAATTAGTAAATTTATTACTTTGTTTATATTAAAATTATTTATACTTTGAAGTTTTAAATTTCCTCAAAGAAAAAATCTATTACCTTGTAATTGGTTTCAAGTAATCAGAAATATTTGGACACTTATGATTATTACAAGTTTCATAACGTGATATTTTTATAAATTTAAAATCAAATTTTGTTTGATTACGAATGGATTTTTGAATACCACCACCACAGCTTTTGTCACAATCTCCAAGTGTCATCCATGGACCCCAGTTATTTTCACAGTTACCACGATAACAATATGATTCATTGCCACATCTGATGCCATCTTGACTTTTTACAATAATAAATTTTTTACCACATAATATTATTGATCCACAACCTGAATAATTAAAATGAATGAAAAGCAATAAGATTTTTTCATGACAGATTTTAAAAAAATTAGAGAAACTAAAAAGATTTTCAAGAGATTTAATTTTTTACACGCAAGATACATAAAAAATTTATATTTAATTAACTTTTTATCATAAATTAATTAATATATTATTAAACTCACCATGTGAAGATAAAACTGGTGGATATTTTAAACCATAAATAGTTTGACATATTTCACTAACATTAAAAAGAAAAGTTTCACTCAAACTAAACATAAGTAAGGGCTGATGTTGCACACTGCAGTTTTTATTTTTCGTTAATCCTTGATCTACATTCAATTTTGATTCTGTATACATGTTTAATCTATAATATTCAAAATGCTTTTACAATATAAAACTGTATCATAAACTTTATATAAATTTGATAGTAAAAAAATTTTCTACAAAAAATTTACAACAAAATTTTACGAATAGAATTTATACTTACAAGTCACTAACCACTTGAAAAATTCTTGATGTAGTATTATCATCATCATCAACAACAATAGCACATGGATTTTTTAAATAACATAATGGTCCTTTGAAAATATATCCTCTACACTTACTACTGTTGTTATCATGTATACACATATTTTTTCTGAAACAAAACAATCACTCAATTATAAATATGAAACGTTAATAAAAACAAGTAAGTATATTAATGAAAAAAAAAAATAATAAAATCAACCTGGTTAAAAGTATTGCTACATCAAATGCATTATCATCAAAAAATAGTTGTTGACTTTGCCATTCACAAAATTCATCAAGATATTCATTCTTGTTTGAATGATTTTTCTTTGTAAATTCTTCTGTTACGATTGTGATTTCTGACAGAATTATATGAATTGAATGATCAATGAAAGAATATTTAAGCATTTCAAATGTCTGGATGCCATAGTTGGATATAAAAAACATAATTAAGTATATCATGATTAAAGTAATAAGAATAATAATTATAAAATAATTGTTCAATATTTGATCACCTTATTCATTTGTAGCACAATGTGTTTTGTAACATTTTGTTTATGATATTCAGTAGTAGAATTGTCAACAAATACAGCAATATTAATAACAAATGAAGCATCTGTAATTAATAATTATAATAATATATTAAAGCAAATACATAGTGATGTAATTTATACATTTGTATTTGAAAATTCCAACTCACCATTGTTATTTTGACTAAATGAAAAAGTCAAATGATTTGAAATAATTATAAGCCCAATTGATACAAGACAGATTGTTTTAATCAGACTCCAAGTTTTTAACATTTTACAATTAATTTACAGTTTTTTAAAGATTAAAAATCATAAATTAATTTTGTATAATAAAAAATACTAATTTTATAATCAAATGAGGAAATAAAATTGAAAAAAATATTTAAAAATTTAAAAAACTGAGTATATTTATTTCTCGTGATATGGTAATCTCAACAAATCCAGCAAGATGATAATCTGATAAATTTTTGTTGTGTTATAAAATGTAAAAAATATTTTTAAAAATAAAAATAATTTTCTTAAATTAAATAATAATATACGACGATCATCTTGATATATAACTGGGTCAATTGTTATCTGAATAAAAGCAATAAAAAAATCAACATTTTATTTACAATTCAAAGCAAATACTCTAAAAAAATAACACAAAAAATATATCTTCAAGCTAAGAAGACTAGAAACCTTCTAGTCTTCTTGGTTTTATCCATTTGTATAAAACGTCGCCATCTAGTGGAAAAATTGGGAACTGCCACCAAAACAAACAAACGAATCTAAATAAATTTGTTGTTATTAATATGTTTTTTTTTAAATATATGATCATCAAATTTGTTCATAAATAAATGATATAAATATTATGTTTATAAATTTTATAAACTTGTTATTATTAATGTTTATTAAATGTAAGTATAGTCGGTAAGAGGGAAAGTTTGAGCCTACGAGAGATCAGGTGGGTTTTATCCGTTTTATCCTGTTTTAAACGTTTTAAACGTTTTATCCATGGATAATTGTAAACAACTCAAAAACCCTCCATTTTAACAACCCTGGTTGTTAATTTTTTTAAATTTTTTTTTCATTATCTTTATCAAAATTTTCAAGTAATTATAGCATTCGTATTGCTTGCAACATTTACTGTCTATTCATAGTAATTATATTATTTTTTTTTTAATAAATAAATAAATAAAAAATTATTCAAAGGCAAGTTGTAAACGCACCTTAAAGATCACCCTGTTTGGAGCGTTCCAATCAGTTCCAATAAACGCTTGATCACAACGTCTGAACCAGTCTGAACGCAGCTGTCAGACAGCCGGCTCAGACGTTTCTTGGAGACCATACCTTAAGCCATGTACTGCAGTACAGTTTATATGGTATTAAAATAAATATGATATATGAATATACAGGTAATACAAAAATAATAAGATTTAAAAGTTGAATGTTGTGTTGAAAAATTAACAATGATTTATTCAGATTAATTTATATTATACAATTAAATTATTTATTTTCAATTAACATATGGTATTTATTTTAGATGTTGCCAATTGACGAAACAATATTTTATTTGATTATACAACAAACTGTTTGTGGTTTGAATTTTATAATTAGTTTACTTTAATTCAATTAACGTATTTTATAATTTTTGAATAAAAAATACAATTTGTTATCTTTAAAATGTCATAATCTAAATGTGAATATTCTGATGTATTTATGATATATATTACATAAAATGCTGCATGTAAAGTCAGCTGACGTATGTCCAATTTTTAATATAAAAAAATGATTTTCCAGAAAAAAATGTAACCGAAATTATAACTATAAAAAAAAACATAAAGTATAAAAATTATTTTAATTTATAAAATTTGATTTTAAGCATTTTGTAATATAGAATTAGACATACGTCTCTTTTGCGTACACAAAGCCATTTCTGGCATTCATGTCTTCCTGACAATGAAGCAATAATAATAATCATATTTAGTATTTTAGAAACAATCAATAATTGTTGCTCCATACCGAATAGAAGACTTCATTTTGCCATCGCAAATTTGAAGGAATAATTGATTTAATTAGCCTATTTCGCTTTTGCCTGATCGAAGTAAATTACACTACATTCCAAAATTCATTACTTTTTTAAACTACGTTTTTTATACATATATATATTTTTTTTTATTAATATTATATCGTTAAATATTAAATGTTGTTAACAATTTTTTAAGAAAAACATTGAACTTTGGAAGGAAGCGTAATTTACCTCGCCCAAGGAGAAGCGAAATAGGCTGACTAAAACAACAATTCCTTCAATTCAACAATGGCAAAATGGAGTCTACCATTGGTATGGAGCAATAATAATCGACTGTCACTAAAAAAATCTACAACATGTCATTTAATTGGCAAGTATGTATGAAGTATTGAAGTATGAAATTCAAAGTCTTTGAATTATCATTTTATTAGTCTCTCTGGATTTTTTGAATAACAGCAATCAACTTTCAGCCAGAGGTGGATTCGAACCTGTCAAAATAAAAAGAGAAAAAGTTGAATATAATAAGCTGAGTTTCCAAATGATCAAAATTATATTAAATATAGTAAGTTGATGATAATATAATATAGTAAAATTGATTGGACTGCGCTATATTTTTTCTCACAAATTAAATACTTTTTACAATAAATGTCTGTTCATCCACTGAACCCCTCTTGGTTTTTTTTTTTTTTTTGTTATCTCCCGTTTTGAAAAAGATTCACTTTAAAAATTTATGCTCAAAAAAAATTATCTTCACATTGAACATCTAACTATACTGTGAAAGTTTCACGCACACGTTTTTTTAATCTAAATTTTTTTAAATATAATTTTAAAAAACGAAAAAGTTTTAAAATTTTATTGCCTTACATTTGGTAAATTTAAGTTCGACTCCAAGCAAGTGCATTACTATTATTTTATAAAAATTTCTTCTTACCTTCAATGTGAATGACGCAACTCCTTCATTATTGCAATGCAATAACCACGTGGTTTTTAGAAATTGATGAAAACCTTGATTTTATTTCTTTTTTTTTGCACTTATTTTTGTAGCAATCAACACACATCACTTTATCAATATTAAATTTATAAAATTCTTTTCATAAACTTAGTAAATTCATGAAATTAACTAAAAAAAAAATAAAAATGTAAAAAACAAATACCAAAAAAATAAATAATTTTTTAATTAAAAAAAAATATTTTTTGATTAAAAAAAAACTGTTAAAAACACTTGGCAAATGTCACAATTTAATTTTTTAAATATTTAAAAGTATATTAATAAATTTTTATATACTTACTGAAATAAAACGATCCAAGTATGTAATTAGTAATTACCCCGGTAGAAAAATAAGCTCAGCCTAACTTTATACAAGTTTAAAATCAGGTTTTACTTAAAAATTTCTACCGGGGTAATTAAAAAAATTAATTTAAAAAAAAAAATTAAAATGAAAATACGTATTAACAATTCAAACTCAGATCGATAGATTCAAATAGAAAAAAAAAATCTATTGCCAAGATTTTAAATTCTATTATCACTCACAACGATCTGAAAAGTTAATGGTAAATTACACATGGATGAAGGTGTATTTATATGCTGTGAGACAAATTCCACTTCTCTTTTACAAAATCCCTCCTCTTTGACAAAATACCGTTATTCAAATTATAAAAAAATTTTTTGTGTCCCATTGTTATTGCTCTAAAACTTATACTTTGAAGTTGAAACTTCACTTTGCTTTACTGCTTCAGAAGTTTTGCGGCAAAAAAATAAAGTTCTTCAGTAGTATGTGTGTGTCATGAGGGTACACGCACACTAAAAAATAAAATTTCGTATCAACTTGAAAAAGGGCCCTATTTGTTGTTATTGGTGAGACCAATAAAACATCGCCGCCTGCATAGCTCAGGGGCAGAGCACTGGTCTTGTAAACCAGGGGTCGAGAGTTCAATTCTCTCTGGAGGCAAAATTTTTTGTTAAATTTTATTTTTTTTTATTGGATTTATCCAAAACTTTTGATTTTTTTTAACCTGCTGTTCTGGAGAAAGCCTGCATAGCTCAGGGGCAGAGCACTGGTCTTGTAAACCAGGGGTCGAGAGTTCAATTCTCTCTGGAGGCAATATTTTTTGTTTAATTTTTATTTTTTTTTCTATTTGATTTGTCCAAATAGTTTTATTTTTTTTTAACCTGTTTTTGCGAAGAAGAGCCTGCATAGCTCAGGGGCAGAGCACTGGTCTTGTAAACCAGGGGTCGAGAGTTCAATTCTCTCTGGAGGCAATATTTTTGTTAAATTTTATTTTTTTTTCTATTGGTATTATCCGAAAATTTTTATTTTTTTTTAACTCTTTTCTGATGGGTTGATTAAATTTTAATTTCAGAATGATAATTCTCATTTTTTTTTTTAGACAAAAAAAATTATTAATGAGAATTTAATGTTGCAATGAAAAAGTCGAATAAATTTCCAATAAAAAAAAGTGTATACTAGAAATTCAAATATAAAAAACACTCATCACGTTGATGTTTTTTTTTATTTTTTAAAAATTGTTTTATCATAGTAAAAATGATTAAACGAACGTTAAAATCATAAGCAGTGATTTTTAAAATTTTTATTATTTTATTATTTAATAGAAAAAAAAAATAGAAATTTCTGAAAATCACTGTGCATGTGATAATGTGGACTTGAGTTTGTTCGTCAATTGCAAGGTAGAATATTCCAAGATAGCAGCCCTCCATCTGGTTATCTCTCCTGGAAAAATTAATAAGTACCTTTGTATTTTCATGCAAACGAAATAGAAATTTCGTCAATCAATTAATCAATTGATCCAACAATTTTGTTTGCATAAAAATATACGATTTTAGTACGATGTAACTCGATCTAGCTTTGAGGAATGATCAATCAGTTGATGGGTTGTGCGATATAAACACCACTTGATTCAAGTTTAAGAAAAAATAATTAATAATATTTTATTATCTTTTAGTAAACTTTATCCTAAATTCAAATAAGTTCTTCTTTTAAGAAATTAAATAGTTTTTAAAATTAAAATTTTAACAAATATTGAAATTAACATTTAAAATAAAGTATAGATCGATTTTGACATCAAAAGAATAATCAAAATTATGCAATTAGAATCTAAGAATTATTCTAAAAATTTTTTTATTAAATAAAAAAAATAAATACAGTTAAGTATACATAAAAAATTTAAATACCAAGATTTATTTTTTTAAATAATTTTTATTTAACAAATTAAAAAATAAAATATAAAATTTTTTACAAAAATCAATTTATTTCGATTATAAAATTGTTTAAATACATATTTGCAATTGTAATTATCAAATTTTAATTGACAAAATTGTTCATTAACATATTACGAATATTTTTTTAATTTTTTAGATTTTTTTTTTTACCAAAAATCTACAAAGTTATAAATTAATAGCCAAACTGCAACTTGCAAATGTTGTAACAGATATTTTTACAAAAACTTTTATCCATATGAAAAAGTTTATGGATATATGGAAAAGCAAGTTTTCCACTGACTCGACTATTTAATTTTTTTTCTTTATTTTTTTTTCCCCCCGCAGCTTATTAACTTAATCTATCCCTGGAGATGACCTCAAACTTTAAACAATCAATGCAAAATATTATAGTTGGACCATGTGTTTCCACAAGATTTATATACTGTTTTGTCTTTCTTTGTAAATATATAGACATAAAATATATGTGCATATATGCATACATGCCCATGGGCATAAAAATTTCAATAGAAAAAAACTTTCGAAAAAAACTGTTTTCGGTGCCATAAAAGGTATCAATAATCTGTCAATTTCTATTCTTTCAAATTGCCTTTTTATTTTTATTTAACAATAACCATGTCAAATTTCAATGTTATAGATTTTCTTTGAAATTTATTTAATTTTTATATATGAATTTTTTTTTTTTCTTCTCTTCCTTTTTCTAAGAAATAAATAATATGTTTGCACAATTTTTATATTTTATTTTACAAATTAAAAATGTAAAGTTTACAAAATAACGTTATTTGCTAATATTATTACATAAATTTTTCTATATTAAATAAATATATAAATTAAAAAAATAATTTAAAATTTTTTATAAATTTATCTTAGTTTAAATTATTAAAATTAAAATTGACAAAATTAGTTGCAAATATAGCTGATCATATTATTACGATCATAGAGATCAAGTGAATGATTGTTCACTCAATCCATGCCAAACTATTTTGCCTTGATAATAAATACATCAAGGATCTATTTGCTATTGAATATTGGGTGATTTATTAGTCAGTTACAAATGTACATGTATAAATATGGCACATAAATAGAATGCAATAGAATGACCCGTTTCAAAAACCTAAGAATTTTTTACCGGGATATAACGGTATATTTCTTTTTGTTCTTTTATTTACGATGAATTTTCCAGAATGGCTTTCTTTTTTTTTAAGCAACATGTATTTATAAAAGAGAGCTATAGAAACACAATTTTACAATGTCGGTATATATCATGGTCAAAGTATATAATATAATCAAAAACAATACAGTCTGAGCAATCGGAAATGATCAAAGCCGTTTGTGATTTTCCACTATAAAATTTGCAAGAAAAGTTTACAGGGAGTAGTTGCATGAACTCAGTGGTACCATTGATGATTTTCTTTTTAAATGTGATGATTATTTAAGTGAAACATTTACAGATGCGTCTATTGTCTAGATCTTTTTTTTTGCAATTTGATTTCAACTCCTCCATATGATGACAAAGTAATGACAGAATAATAATTAACTCTTAAAAAAAAATTATGAAATTATGTAAAAAAAATTATAAATACAGGTGTTATGAAATTATAATATTTTTACCGTTATTTATTACTAAAAATCACTTAACTTTTTATCAACAGGTCCTGGTCTTGGTCTTGGTACTAGTCGTGATGATGATTATGATAACGATGTTAATGATAAAAAATAACTAGTCAATATTGATTTTGCAAAAAAAAAAAAAAAAACACAAAAGGAAAATATTCAAGTATATTTATAAATATTAATAAAAAAAAAAGTCAAATATTTTAAATTTATCAAGAGATAATAATTCTGGATACGTTTTAATAATTTATGGTACCACAAAAAGATAAAAAAAAATATTCAAATAACTTAGTATTAATTAAACCTCATAAAAAATGAGCTATAATTTTTTTAGATATAATTAATTAATTTTTTTTTTAGGTGTTTTACACCTGTACTATATAAAATTTTTTTTTATGACCACACGTCATACCTTTTTTATTCTCAATATTTTTTCTAAAGTTAATATGTATAGAAAATAAAATTTAAAAATTTACTCACTATTGCAACAGGCGTTACTTGCCAAATAGAATAAAGTCAGGTAGATCTACCTGAACAAGAGATGCTCAATAGGAGGTGCTGAAAGTTAGCCTCAGCTAAACATTTACAAGTAAGTTTTTGGATTTCTTTAATTTATAGTATATAGCTATGTCTTTCTTCAAAACGAAAAAAAAAAAAAAAAAAAAAAAATCAGAACAAAATTAAATAAAAAAAATTTACTTCTAAATTGAGTGATAAACCATAATCATTTGAAATATCATAGTCAATAAAAAAAGATATTCTTAATTTTTTTGATGATTTTTTGCAATTATTGACTGACAAATTTAAAACAACTTGAATTTTTTTTTGTATAATTTTCTTATCAAAATCCATTCTATTTTTATTTTAAATTTGCTTGTATTGTGTTAATTTTATATTATTAACATGTCATTACTATATTTTGATGATCCCGTGTAAAATTGTCTTCATTGTGACTTTATAATGATTTCATATGAAAAGAAGTCACATTTTACACAAAAATATGATTTAAAGTATGATTTTCACAGTACAGTCATATAAAATGAAACAGTTATAACGTTAATTGATATAATTAAATAATTCAATATACTCGGTAAGTTTGAGTAGGTACTAAAAAGAGGGCACTTTCAACTATCATACATTTGCTACAGTATAATACGTATGATACGTAAGTTGTAAGATACATTAAAAATCTTCAAATTATCCATCTCTGTACTCAATGTTTTGTTTGCGCAGTTCTGCGCAGCTCTCTTCTCTTTTTTTAACCAATCAAACTCTTTATTTATTTTTTCTGTTTAACACGCAATCGCTATATGCATGTAGTGTTTTTATACATGTATTGTACTGATGAATATGTATTTGTAAACTGTTGAGCATGTTTATAAACAATCAGAGAAAAATTAATAATTTTCTAAAAACAATAAAATTCAACAAGTAAATTATATCACGTTATAACAATTGAAAGGTAATTATAATAAAATCAAATTTATTCTATAACATATTTATATAATTTTGTCAAATTTTTCAAATTTTAATTCATAAATTTATTTGTTTCTAGTGGCTTTAATATGAAGTGTGCAATTAAAAATTGTAATAATGTTAAAAAGCATTATAAAAACAGAAATATTGGATACTACAAATTTCCAACTGATAAAGCTAGAAGAGATGTTTGGTTAAAAGCATGTCAACGTGATAATATTGACTGGAAAAAAGGTAAAAGATATTTATATAAAAACAATAACAAAAACAATAACTATTTTTTAATTTGCAGAAAAAATATGTTCTGTTCATTTTGATGAAAATTTATTTAAAAAAACAACAAGAAAAAACAAAATAACTGCATTTAAAATTGGAGCTCCAAATGGCAAAAGATATCTTAAAAACGATGCAATTCCAACAAAATTTTTACCCTCAAATTTAACTGAAAATAATTGTCAATATGAAACAGAAACTGATAATACAAAAGATAATACTTCTTTCATTAGTAATTTTCAAGATGAGAATTTGTTAAATGTCAATAATCAAAATCTCAATAATGAGAATGAAAGTAACAAAAATAACATTGCAAACCATTCAGTAGTGAATAAAAAAATCGTATTAAAATTAGTACAATTAAAAAATGTCAAAGAATATGATAAAACTTTGATAAATAATTATTTGCAAAATCGACAATTTAAACCAAAAAAAATCAAATTATTCATCTATAACCGAAAATAAATGGATGAAAAAAGAAAAACGATTGAAACGTCATTCCAAAGAATCAGCTAAGATTGTTGAAAAAAAATTCTAAAACAATAAAAACAATCGAAATCAAAGTATGAAAAACATTTAGAAGTATAAAAAAAAAAAAAATTAATTAAAAGAAAATTCTTGGAGTAAAAAAAATATAAAAATTAAAAGACACTATTGATCAGAATGAAAATTTTATGTCTAAAATAATTACTTCAATTTAAATCCAAATACTTTTTCGAGGTAAAAAAAAACGGTTATCGAAATCTTAAAAAAAAAAATCTAAATTATCTTTTTTGTTTGACAAAATTTGTGTACAAATTGCTATTACATTTTATCTGTGTTACCAAATGAGAATCAATGAAAAAAAAAACAAGTAATTCCTACACGTAACAATTGTCAATTCATCATGACAAAAACGGTTGTTTTGTTAATAAAAAAAAGGTAGCTTAATTAATCACTTACCAAAGAAATACTGCCAGACAGTAAAAACGGTACAAAAAAAAGATACAAAGTTGTTACTTTTTGTACATTTATTAAGATTAAAGTACAAACTAATTTTAAGTATTTAAATTATCAATTAATTTAATAAAAAAAAAAACTAGATAATTTATGACAGCCAGTAATCTTATAAAATTTTAGATAAATAATTTTAATCTATGATATTCTTGATATAATAGATAAAAATTAACAAAATAAATATAATTATTTTTCAATTTTAGATATAAATTTATGTGTATTATGATAACCACCAGGTTTCTACGAAAATAAAATAAACACACCAGTGTAAATAAACATAAAAATATTTTATTTTCAAGTGTATAAATTCTGTCTGTTATACAGTATATATTTAAAAAAAAAAAAAAACACATTGCGGTTTATCAGTTGACTTGATTCATGATCAAAAATATCACATTACCAATTAATAAATATTCTGTTCATCATAATAATATAAAAAAAAAAGAAATAATAATCATTAAAATATATATATATATGAATTATAATTATCAATGAAATTATTTTATAAAATAAAATAATTTAATACATTATCATTTGTATAATAAAAATACTTTAACAATTGATTGTCATAAAAAATAAAATAAAATCGTTGATACTGGGGAAATGATTCGACAATTCAGTCTGCATGTTATTCGATATCATATCATAACATGCAACATAATATTAACACAATTTTTTAATAATTTTGTTATTATTTTGTTTTTGTGATGCTGAAAAACGATATATTACATTCATTATTTAAAACGTCCTTGACTTTTATTGACTTTTATTCTTTCTCGTATTATTATTTCTACTATTTTTATTTTTTATTATTTTTTATTTAACATTACTATTATCACGACAGGTTAAAACAGTAACTCACGAAGATGATGAGGTTGTCAATAGCGACGATGACCACAACATCGTGGCTCTACAAAACTTTAATAATTTTACAAACATAAAAGTTCATCATATTTATAAAAAAAAATTAACATTTAGAAAATTAATAAATATAAATTATTAATAATTAAAATTGTTCTAGTTATTGTGAAAATTATTATTCAATTTTAAAGGAAAAAATATATATTTTTAGTTTAAAAAATCTATTGGATGTGAGTTTATTTTGTTATAAATCGAAATTACGAATTTACAGTGAGAGAAAAATAAATATATATATATATGTGGGGCAAGAGTTAAACTCCATGTCAGTAGAAATAACTTAACCTCGAACGAAATTTCGACAACGAAATTATATTACTATGATAGAAATAAAAAAAAATATTAAAAATTTTATTGTTATTTGGAGTTTATTTAAATCAAATTAATACAACAATGATATCAAGGTATTTTAAAAATTTTTATTAATTAAAAAAAATTAAGTAATATTATTTAATTTTTTATTTATTTTAAATGTTAATATTGATTTCTCATGTGTATACTTTTATTTAATTATACAAATATTATTTTTTTTTTTATTTTCATTTAATTTGATTAAGTGTAATTGATTATTGTGTACTTTTATAAATATTATTTTATGAAAAATAAAAAGTTTATTGAAGTGCTTCTTCAAGATTTGTAATTCATGAAATAAAAAATAAAAAAAATTTAATAATTAAAATTACAAATATTCAAATAAAAAATAAGTAAATATTCTTAAATTTAAATAAAAAATATATATATTTTTCTGATTAATTATCTTAATTAATTAATTTTAAAAATAATATAAATTATTGAAAATTTTGATTTAAAATTTTTTTTATTTTTCATTTATAAAGTGTTAAAAATATTATGTCAAGATAAATGCATTATTTAACATGCATTTAATGTGTCATTGTTTGTACATGATTCTATGAAAATTCACATGAAGATGATAAGGTTAAAAATATTTATTGGTCATTGTGATTAGTTAAAAATAAATGTGATGAACGTTTATAGTGAAAAAAAAAAAAAAAAGTCTGTTCTGATAACGACACCTGATAAAATCACCTGATGATTTTTATATATATAAATATTTTATAAATTTAAATTAATAGATTTATAATGATTTTAGATAAATATTTAAAATAATCATCAAATATATATTTAAAAAAATTTTCAAATATATATTTAAAATAATTTTTATAATGTCAGCTGATTGTTTAAGTAAACTTTGCTTATTAATTAATCAATAAATAGTAATAAAAAATTTATTGACAAATTAAATATGTAAAAAATGTATGAGTTATTATGTAATGCTTCTATTATTCTTTTGATAACTTATTTTGTTTATTTTTTAATTTAATTATTAATATTTAACAATATTCAAGCTTTTTTTTTTACACAGCTTTTTTATTTAAATATTTCAATAGATATTATTTTTTATTTTTCAACTAATTTATAATATTATTTTTATATTAATGACTAATCTGAGATAAAAAAACATTTATCACTTTTTTTTAAGTGATAAATAATGACTGACAATATTTTAATATATCCAAAAAAATTAATTAAAAAAAAAATATTTTAGATATTATCATTAACAAAAAATAAATGTGTCATCTATTTTTAAATTTTATTTTTTTAATTATATTTTATCATAAAATAATATTTAATACAATCATTATTTTATGTTAAAATTATGTTATACGGTGTATTGATTTTCAGGGCGTGTAATTTCAACGAAAAATGACGTCAATACATTTTATGTTATTTTCCTTAAAAAAAATTCCATAAAAAAAATTAAAAATAATATTTTATGTCATTATTAAATTTACCTATATTGTTAAATAATAAATGAAACAAAAATTATACATTCATAAATAAAAATAGATATTTGTCATTGTAATTTTGAGGTCAAAAAGATAAGAATTTACGAAAAAAAAAAAAAGAAAAAAAAAGAATAGAATTATTAAAATATAAATTATTTCATGCAAACTTTTCTTATCATCAAAAAAAAAAAAAAAACCCAAAGAATGATCTCACTGATTGTATTTCTAAGTATACGTATATTAATTATATAAAAAATAAAAATAAAAAGATACAAAAAAGAGAAAGAAATATTGACACTTGTCGAACAAACAATTGTTAAAAAAATAATATAATAATAATAATAATTAACAGTTTATATTTGAGTAAATATATTTAATTTATTTTTTTTTTTTTTCATTTTAAAAATAAAAATAATGGTGATAAATAAATGTCGACGTATTATATGTTTACGTGGGTTGCAAGTCTAGTCGAGGAATCAAACAACACATCAAGTCAGTTTGGTTTAAATCTTCGAAGAGTTACGAAGTGTTAATAAAAATTTTTTTTTTTTTTTGTTATTTTATTTATTATAAATAATAAGACTGTTTAAATATTTATTAAGACTGTTTGATACTATCAAATATTCCATTATTAGTATTATCATAATTAATTTTTTGATAAATTTAATATTCAATTGATATTAATTTATAAAATAAAAATCAAATAATATATTTTCATATAAATGGTAAATATAAAATTAAAAATTTATAAATTTATTTTATTAATTAATAATAATTATTAAATATTGTGTCATTTTTTTATAAATTAATGTTAAAAATTACATGAGTATGTCAAGTTTTACGTTGACGGAAATATAGGCCATGTGCGTTATTTAATAATAGTTTAGTTGTATTTGTTTGTCCTTGATCATAAATATCATCACATCATTTAAAACACGGAAGAATTATTTATTATTTATTGTTATTTATTATATTATTTATATTGTTATTTATAGTATTATTTTTAATATCAAAATTTCAGGGGTGAGTTTTTTATGTTGATTAAAATTATTGCTTTTTTTTTTGTTATTGAAAAATATATTTTAATTGGTTTTGCTTGAATAATTTTCATTGAATAAATTTTTAAATGTTTTTTTTTTTTTTATGTTATTTTTTATAATAATTTATACAACAAAGGTTTATCATAATTTTTTGAAAGTTTAATAAACATCTGGTTGATTAGAATGTGTTGAAAAAAAAATAAGTAAAATGGGTTTTGTTTTTTTTTTTGTTTTATTTGTTGTTGTTTACAAATATGATTGATAAAATCTTAAAGTATTTATTTAGAAAATAATTTAATATTTTTTAAAATGTTATTTTTCTTTTGTATTATTATTTTTATTTAATTTTTTAATAATTGAAATATTTAATCCTTTAAAAACCACTTGTTGTTACTTGTTGAATTGACACATTGTTTATAGATTTATATATTCAAATTAAAATTTAAAAATATATTTTTATACATTGTAATAAAAAACAATTACAACACTATAAATTTATACATATATAATTTTTAAAAAAATAATGATCTTGACTGCGTGTTAGTATCTTTTAGCTAAAATTATTCATAGATTTCTCTTGCGTCATATAGTTCTAGTAATTCTCACGTATCTATTTGTAGTTAAAAAAAATTATAAAAAGTTTAATCAAGCATCAAAGTAGTCATAAATAAAACAAAAAAAAAAAAAAACAAAAACAAAAAAATACAAATAAATGTCCTATAAATTAAATAAATTATAATAAAAAAAATTTACAATGTCATTTGATTCAGAAAAAAATAAAAATAAACTTGTAATAATTTCAGGTAACTGATGTCAAATAAAATATAACAAATAATTGTTACTTAATGATGATATTTTATAAATTAAAATACAAAATATTTTGTTATTGTTGATAATAAAAAAAAAACAAGGTGATTAAATTAAATAATTACAAATATATTTATAAAAAAAAAAAGAAAATGATTCCAAGGACAATAGTTGAGGATGAAGGATCAACGAATAAAGTGTTATCAAATTATGAAAAAAATAATAATGATGAATTTTATGTTAAATATCGTGGTAATACATATGAGATAAGCAAATTTTTAAAAAATCATCCAGGTGGTAGTAATGCATTTAAAGCTTATCGTGGTTTAACATTGGATAAAATACTTGATGATGTACCACATTCAAAAGCAGCTTATCATTTATTTAATGAATTTGAAATAAACAATAAAAGGGCCTATGATGATGTTGAGGTAAATATAATTTATTTTAATTATTAATTAATATATAAAAATAAACCAAATTAATTGTTTAATTTTTACAGAATTTAATTGACTGGAATGAACCACTTCTTGGACAAGTTGGTTCATTATCAAATAAATATTGGGAATGGGTTAATTTACCAGTCAATCGTCCAATAAGATTATTTAAATCAGATATATTGGAAATATTAACTGTAACACCATGGTATCTTGTGCCTACTGTTTGGATTCCAATATCAATGTATTTTATGATTTATGGCCTTACAAATAATGTCGTTGGTTCTATTGGTAATAATTAGTTTATTAATGACAATGACATTTTGAACTTTTAATTTTATTATAAATTTTTTTTTTTAATTTGATATTTTATTGATTAAAAAAATTAGTTTGTTTGTAATTTTTATCAGTTTCAATGATGCATTGTTAAATTTACAACATTATGTCATTTTTTTTTTTAGTATTGTCTTTAATTTTATTGTAAATTTTTATTTGTAACTTAGATGTTATCTTAATTATTACAATGTAAGTATTTTTTATTTAATTAAACTTCATTTGTTTACTTTTTTAAAATTTAATTTAATTTTTTAAAATGTTAAATTATTTTTGTTGTTAATTTGATAGTCTTTGATCAATATTATGCATTAATTGATTTAGTTTTTTTAACTTTTTGTTAACAATAATTATTTAAATTTATATTTACAGAAAGTTCTTTACACTTAATTATATTGGCATTTTTTTGGGGTGTATTATTATGGACTTTTCTTGAGTATACACTTCACAGAAAATTGTTTCACTTGAAACCACCATCACAATCAAAAATACTTATTTCATTACATTTTCTTATTCACGGCCTACACCACAAGGTAAATAAATTCATTTTATATTTTATATTTCTTTTTTTTTTTTTTGTAATAAATTTTTTATTTGTTTTTTTTTTTTATTTTAAAGGCGCCTTTTGACAGTCGTCGATTACTATTTCCACCAGTTGCTGCTGTGCTATTAGCATTTGTATTTTATAATTTATACAAAATTATTTTTCCAGCAGCATTTATTGATATTGTTGCATCTGGAACCATGACAGGTACTATAATTTATTATTATTATTTATTTTATTTGATATTTAATTTTAAATACTAACTGATTTATTAATACAACAGGATATTTGTGTTATGACTTGATACACTATTATTTACATCATGGAACACCAGAGGATAAAACTTATTTGTACAATTTAAAAAGATATCATAATTATCATCATTTTTCACATCATGATCAAGGTAATAATTAATTTTATTATAACAATAAAATAAAACTAACTAACTTGAAATATAAGTATATTAAATAAACCTGTTAGAAAATATTTGACAAAGATAATATCTATTAGTAAAAAATAATCAACAGATTTATCAAATAAACAAAATAATCTTATCAATACAATATTTATCTTCATACTTAAATTTAAAAAAATAATAATCAGTCATTACAATGAGATGTCTTATTAATTATTTTTTTAATTGAATAGATTTAAATGTTTCCAAGAAATATGATGACAGTAAATTTATAAATTGATTATTAAATTTAATATTTATTCATTGTTTATAAATTGTTGTCATAATATTTTAAATACATTTGAAATTATATATATATATTTCTACATTTGTATAATTTTTATAATGAATTAATGATTAATTTTAATTGAAAAAAAAATATCTACTATCTTTGTTATCATTACAAGCTACAAAGTAATATTTTTTGTGTTTGGATATTATCTACCAGAATAATTAATTTCTATAAATAATAAAATCAAAACATTTATGCTTATAATATTTTAAACATGTTCAATTATGAAAATTAAATAATTTTTATTTATTTATTTTTAGGATTTGGCATAAGCAGCAAACTATGGGACTATGTATTTGGATCACTAATTGCTTTGAGACAATTAAAAAGAGCAATTATATGGTAAAAAAAAAAAAAAAGTTTGACAAAAAAAAATCTAAATTTATTGTTCTCAACAAAATGGCTATATATTAATTATTTATTTTATAAAATAATGATAAATAAAATAAGCCGAAGCTGTGAATCGTTGTACAAGTTAATAATATAATAATAATAAATAAATAAAACATTTTCGTTTTTCATAAAAAAATTGATTATTTATTGATTATTTATACCCATTTTATTTAATTTATATAAATATTATTTATTTTATAATATTGTGGTCCCAAAGAGGAGTAATATTACTCAGCTTTGAATATGCAAACATTTTAGCATTTATAAACTAAAAAAAAGTAATTTTTTTTTTGTTTTAAGTACATTGAAAATTAAAAAAAAAAGTTTAGAAGAAGATATATTTATTTTCTTTTATAGAATAAATAAAGTCTAG
Source organism: Lysiphlebus fabarum (assembly GCA_011426435.1). NCBI lineage: Eukaryota > Metazoa > Arthropoda > Insecta > Hymenoptera > Braconidae > Lysiphlebus > Lysiphlebus fabarum. The sequence continues at coordinate 435,536 of WSYQ01000045.1, read as the reverse complement.
TAGATTAAAATGCAAATAATTATAATTAGATATAATTTAACACTAAAAATAAATTTTATTATTTATAAAAAAACAAATTTTTTTTTAATAATTAAATTCGTTGTTAAATTGTTTTTTTTTTTATTTAAGTACTTTTTACCATAAATATATATTTTTTTAAATTCGTATGCTTTAAATTTAAATAAATAAATGTAAATAAATTTTTTTTAAAAATATGCATCAACAATATTTACATGTATTTTTAACAATTTAACAATTTTTCTTTTTTTTTTTTTAATCTAAATTTTAAATGCAAAAAAGCAAATGCAAAAGCTGATAATATATTTATTTAAAAATTTAAAAATTGTATTAAATTTAAATTTAATTTTAATATGTATACTTATATAAAATTATGTTGTATCAGTTTTAATATTTTTCCTTCCCATACTTAATTGTGGAAATGTACTTTTAGGTTGTACTGGATTTAATTTTGATGATAAATAAATAAATGGTTCATATAAACTTTCACGTATCATAATATTAACTTCAAAATGCTTAATTTTTTCTCTTGTACACCAATTTGTTGCTTTACTAATAGTATTTTCAAGACATTGTGAATTATTATTATCAATTAATGTTTTATTACCAATAACAATAATTATTATTTCTTTTTTATCTTTATTTTTATCAATATCTTTTTTAAGTGGTAATAAAACATCAAGTGATTCAGGTTTTGAATTATCATAAACAAGTATATAACCATCAGCAAAACCAAGATAATGACGTGCTAATTGTTGATTTTGTAATGCTTCAAGACCAGCTGTATCATAAAATCTTATTTTTTCTTTAGTACCACGATCAGTTTCAATATTTGCAACATAAATATCTTCAATTGTTGAATGAATTTCCTAATTAATAAACTTATTTTTAATATATTTTTAAATATAGGTATAATTATATTTATTATTTAAAACATAACCATTAATACTTACACTATTTAATGTGACATTTCCATAAATAAGTTGTTCCAATAATGCTGTTTTTCCAACACCTTTCATACCACAAACAACAACTTTACTTGTTTTTCCCATTTTTTTTTTAAATTATAAATTTTACTATTTAACTTAATTTATTTATATCTAACAATTGTTACATTTTTTATAAATTTACAAACATTACATTATTGTTGTTTTTGTAAATATAGAAAAATAAATAACAATAACAACTGATTTTTACGCCCTCTTCTGGAATAAAAATCCCACACTATTGACATTGATGTCATTGATGTTGATGTGTGTTTATTTTTAGTGCCACGACGAAAACATATGAGATAAATGTCATAAAAAACAATTGTATAAAAATATTTTTAACATAAAATTTGTAAAATGGTTGAAAAAAGTCAAAAAAATGTTGATAAATATTCAATACTTTTGCCAACTTATAATGAGGTAGAAAATTTACCAATAATTGTTTGGCTTATTGTTAAATATCTTGAAGAATCGTAAGTTTATTATGTCTAACCTTTTATTTATTTATATATTTATATTTATTAATTTTTAGTTAATAGATATAATGATAAACTTAATTTTTAGTAGTTTATATTTATTATTTATTTAATATTTCAGTGATGTACCATTTGAAATAATAATAATTGATGATGGATCACCAGATGGAACACAAGATATTGCAAAAAAACTTCAAAAACTTTATGGAGATGATAAAATATTATTAAAACCAAGAGAAAAAAAACTTGGTCTTGGTACAGCATACATTCATGGAATAAAACATGCAACTGGAAATTTTATAATTATTATGGATGCTGATTTATCACATCATGTTTGTTTTTTTTATATTTATATAATTTTAACTGATGATTAACAAAGTTTTTGTTGATAATATTTTTATTTATTAATTATATTTTAGCCACAAGCAATTCCAGAAATGATTAAAGAACAAAAAAAATGTGATTATGATATTGTATCAGGAACAAGATACAGTGGTGGAGGTGGTGTTTATGGTTGGGATTTTAAAAGAAAACTTATCAGTCGTGGTGCTAATTTTTTAACTCAAGTATTACTTAGACCTGGTGTAAGTGATCTTACTGGAAGTTTTAGGTAATTTTTATTAAATACAAATAACTTAAAAATATTTTTTTTAATTACAAGAGAGTTTGAATGAATTAACAAAGTTCTTTTATCATGATATCAACATGTAGGTGAAAAAACTTTGATAACAGATAATTGAGATAATTAAAAAATACCAATTGATATAATCAATGTAATCTTTGATTGTAAATTATCAATTAAATTATCTTCTTTAACATTTATTATTTCTTAAAATTAACACAAGAATTTTTATAAAATTAATATTTACTTTTTGATGTCATTTCAACTCTCTTAAATAACAATAATATATAATTTATAAATTAATAAATATATTTGTTTTTTAGACTCTACAAAAAAGATGTTTTACAAAAATTAATTGATGCTTGTGTATCAAAAGGTTACGTATTTCAAATGGAAATGATTGTAAGAGCCAGACAATTTAATTATACAATTGGTGAAGTACCAATATCATTTGTTGATCGTGTTTATGGTGAATCAAAATTAGGTGGTTCAGAAATAATACAATTTGCAAAAGGTCTATTATATTTATTTGCAACAGCTTAAAAAAATATTATTTCATTTTCTTTTTTTTTTCTTATCAATCAATAATTTATAAATCAATACTTAAATTTTTATTCAAACAACAAAAATATATACAATCAAACATTCCACCAATATGTATATACCAACAATTAAATATTTTATAAATTCGTTTTTCAATAAATTTATATTCATTTATATTTAAATAAAAAATTAAAATTATATAAAAATTTATAAAACTAAAACTATTAAAATTAATTATTAAATACATTAAATATTCCACGTGTTTAACCACGTGTTTTTTTTTATTTATTTATTTATTTTTTAAATCTAATAATTACCCCACAAGCTTTCAACCCTCCCAACAACATACCGCACCCTATTAATGTACTCCCCTTAAACAGCTTCCACATTCTATATTGATCCAAAAACATGCAGTTTATATTTTGACACAGATTCAAAGAAAATTGCCTCACCCATTTTAGAACAATATTCCACTCCTTTGCTCAACATGACGATCCTTAAAAAAATGAAACAACAAAAATAAAAACAAAACAAAATCAAGCTATTTGTTATTCACCCCAATTAGCTCATCATGTATACAAAAATAAAAAATAAAAAAATAGATAATAATATTATTTTACATCATCATAAAACAGGCTAACTTGATGAAAGAAAATCAATTAAAAAAAGAATAGTCTGGAATAACAAAAAAAAAAAAAAAAAAAGTTATCATAGGGGAATATAACAGAGAGTAGAGAGCTGAATTTATCAAAGTGATGTGCTATTGGATGATATAAATTTGCAAGCAAAGGTACCAAGCCAACCGAGAAAATCAGATGAAGCGCAAGCTCTGATGTGATCATACAGAATAATAAGAAAAATATATATAATTTCTATCACCTCGTGTCTGTTAAATTTCATAGTGTCTTTATTTTTTTTCTTTCAAGTGTTTTCAATGATGATTAATTTTAACAATCACATTTTAAACATAATCAATTTTATATGAGCTTAATAATTATACAATGATTGTGCCTTTTATAAATACACTTATTTTTTATATCAAATAGTATTTTTTTTTTTTTATATACAACTTTTTTTTTAACTCTCAAGTTGAGATTATATATCAAAAAAAAAAAAATGCCAAGAAAAATTGGATTCAATGTTGTATATGCGACAAGTAAGTTATTGATAATTTTTAAACTATTTTTATTTTAATAAATAATTTTGACATTTATTTTATAACCTGTTTTTGCTTTTTAAGTTAATTATTTAATGTTATAATTATTCTTTTTTTAATAGGTGAAGAAGAACGACATTCATCACTTGAATTAAATATTCATGGACCAACTGTACGTGGTTGGCAAAGTGCTAAAAAATGTGGATATCCTCAGGAACTTATTCTTCATTTACATTCTCCAGCAAAATTAAATAGAATACAAGTTCTTGCTCATCAGTATCTTATTCGTAAGATAAATATTATAATTAATAAATATTTAGTTAATTTTTTCTTTTTTTTTGTTATTTAAATTTTGATTGACAACTTGATAACTACTGTAATATAGCTTTATGAATAATATACCTTGAACTAAATTACTTACAAAGTTGTCACGCAACTAAAAACTTTATCAACAAACTCATTATAATACACATATAATTTATTCCCTTATTTAATATATTAAAAATAATTTTTTTTTTAGCTGAAAAGTTGGAAATTTGGACAACAAAAGAAGACAATGCATCAGTTAATACATCATTTTCTTATTTAGGATATATAACATTATCTGATAATGAATCAACACTTTATAAAAGTAGAGAACTTAAAAGTGTTGCACTACCAGAAACAGAAGTTAATTCATTGAAACTACGTTTACATAAACCACATGAAAATGCTCACAATAATCATGAACAAGTATATTTATACCTATAAAAAAAATAAATTATAAATAAACAAAATATTTATTTTAATAATTTATTGTGGTATTTTACAGGTTGCTTTAATTGCTGTGAATATTATGGGTGAACCATTGATACATCAAACTGATGGTTCATATAATCCTCACTATACATCACCCTATGATGATCTTGCATTTGAAATGTATGTTGATCGTGAAGTTGCTAAAATTATAAGACAAATGGAAGCTAAAAAATTACAAGCAGCTGAAGGTAAATTAATTATTAAACCAAATAAAAATAAAACAACAATAATTAATAAAAATAATTTTATTATTTTTTAGCTGAAAGATTTGAGTATGCATCAAAATTAAAAATAGCTATGGAAATTTTACGAAAAGCTGGTGAACGACTTGGTAAATATGAATTAGAAAAAAAATATGCAATTGCACTTGAAGATTATGATCGTGCTAAAGCAAAAAAATCACAAGCTCAACAATATAGAAAAGAAGTATATGATAGTTTAAATGTTGATGATTTATTAGAAATAAATGGTCCACTTGATAAAAATAATATATCATCTGTTGATGATGGAAATGAAGATAAAACAGATGGTGATAATATTATAATAAATACACCAGCAAATGAAGATATATTAACAACATCAAAAATAATAATTAATCATGATAATACATGTTCACCAGTAAATTCAATAAATCATCAACAAATAATATCACCACTTCATCAACAAAAATCTAATACACCAGAAATAATAGAAAGTCCACCAAATGGTATATTAGAAAGACAAAATAATCGTAATACTGGATCATTAAGAAGAAAAACAAAATCAGCTGGACCATCATTACGTTCAAGTTATGAAGCATATGAAGAACGTACAATACCAGCATTACGTCATTCACATACAAATGAATTTACAAGAGAATGTCATGTTGATAGTAATGGTGGTATTATTGATTGTATTAAAATAAATTCAAAATTAAATGATCGTGAAAAAAAACAAGCAGCATTACCAATATCAATATTTGGTATGGATATGGTTGAAAAATTTTATTCAAAACAATTTACTGATAAAGAAGAAGGTCTTATGATGTTAAAAAAAGAATTAATAAATTTTGATATTAAAATAACTAAAAATACAGCAAATAAAACAGCAAGAGCAGCAATATTATTACTTCATCGTGCATTAAGAGATAAAGTATTTAGTGTTTATAGTTTATCAGCACAATTAATTAGAATGTTTTTTTCTGAATTTGTTATTGATAAAGTATCATCTGCTGAAATAGCACGTAGTGTTGATCGTATATTACCAGAATTATTAACAAAATCTGGTGATACAACACCAAGAATTCATAATATGGCTGTACATACAATATTAAGTATGGCTGATTGTAAATGTGTTAGAGATCTTCATATTATTCCAGTTCATTTAACACGACCAGTTAGTAGTAGTACACATCAAAGACTTGCATTAAGTCGTTTAGAAATGGTTGAACAACTTATTCTTAATCATGGTATTTCAACTGAAAAATCAAGTGGTTTAACTTGTAGAACATTATCAGAATTAGGTTCATCTGGTCTTCATCATCCAGCTGAAGCTGTTAGAAAAGTATCTGAAAGAATATTAGTACTTGTTTATAAAGTTAATCCAAGATTAGTAAGAAAACAACTTCCTCCTGATGATGATATTACAAGAAGGAATTTATTATATCGTCAATTGTTTCATGAATTTGATTTAATTGATATTCAGGTAATGAATTAATTTATTTTCAATTATTTTTTTTTATTTGATATTTTTAATCAATATAAATGATTCAAGGCATAAAATAAATTAAGAGTACCTTGAATCTTAAAACTGATTTAAATTAAAAGTATCTTGTTTGTGATATAATATTAAAACTGCCTTATTTTTCCAGAGAAAAAAAGAAATAGAAACAGTTAAAAAATCAACACCAACAAGATCAAAATCAGTTGATAATAATGGTACATCAGTTGTTAAATTTTCATCACCATCAAGATCAAAAAGTCCAATAATATCAACTGAAAGTTCAACAAGTGTAACATCACCATCAGATAATAGTATTGATCATAAAGGTGATAAACATTGTATATTTTGTTTATCAAAAGATCAATCATATTCAGAAGAAGGTTTAAATATTCATTATTGGCGAACTTGTCCAATGTTAACAAGATGTGAATCTTGTAAACAAGTTGTTGAAATATCTTATTATAATTGTCATAGACTTAATGAATGTGATTGTAAAAATAATTATGTTAAATGTGATAATTGTAAACAGCCAGTTATTGAAAAAAATTTAAAAGAACATATAAAAGATAAAAATTGCATAAAACCAATTGATGGATATGAATGTTGTCCACTATGTCATAAAATGTTTAATCAAAATAAATGGAGAGAACATTTAATGGGTGATGATCCATGCACAAATAATTCACGTAATAAATTAACAAAATCACCATCAAAATTACAAAATATTAGTGGTAAATTAACATCACCAATTGAAAAACAATTTTAGCATTTTTTTCTTGTTTATTTTTGATATTTTTACATTTTTTTTTTATCTCAAATTTATTTATTATTGTTAAATAGAATGTTTTTTTTTTTTTATATTAATTTATTTAATATATTATTTATAATAAAATTTTCAATAGCTAAAACCCGTCCTCTAGAAATAATAAGTAGAAAATCCTCTAGATTGTGTAAGAAAATTTTTCTATAAAAATAAAAATTCATGAATAATGTGATTTTTTCTTTTCTACTTACATGGAAAACAATAATTCAATGAATGCAATGCCGTCTTTAAAAATAATATCAACAAATTGCCATTAAAATTAAAAAATAAAACCGGCCATTATAAAAAGAAATTAGGTATTTCAAATTAGAATTAAGATGATCCAAAAAAAAAAAAAAAGAAATGATAATAAATTGTATGAAATAATTGTTTTGTCATAAAAAATTTCAGGGAAATGAAAATATTAAAAATTATAATTAACAATCAATTAAATTATATTTAAAAAATATAAAATTTAATTGAATTTTTATTTTCTTTTTTGTTATTAATTACAAAATATAAATTTGTAGATAAATTATAATAAAATGAACAAAAAAAAAAAATTAAAAATTATGCTCAATATGATAAACAAAAAAAATAAATAAAATTTAATCAGTTTTATCAATTTTTTCACATTCCATATTTTCTAATTTTTCTTCTTTATTTTCTGCAATATTTTCAGCATCGTCAATTTCTTCATCATCTTTATTATTTTTTTCAGCTTCATTATTTTCTTGTTCTTTGATGGCATTTCTACTGACTTCAAATTTATTTTTTTCTGTAAATAAATTAACATAAATTATAATTAATTCCAAAAAATAAAAAACAAAACAAATAAATATTTAAAAACAAAAAACAAAATAATCTTACCATATTTTGAACAATCAGCACCAAGAAGTCTTAGATAATGAACTAAATCATGTGAAGGAATGTATGCCCTCAATGACATTGTTCCTCTCCATCCAACTAATTGCATTTTAAATGGTTCGGAATCATCATTATTTTTATCTTCATACATAAGAATACAACTACCAGATGGTATACCAATTGTTCTTTTTTGTAATTCTGGACTTAATTTTGTTATTTCTGGTGGTTCACGTGGATTATCATTTTCAAGTAATGATATTAAATCTTGTTTATCAATTTTAATTTTTCTTGATTCACCAATAAATGGTAGAATACTATGAAGACCTTCTTGTGCAAGTCTAAATGCACAATATATATTTTTACTATCACAACGTACAAATGTTTTAACACCACTGTTTATCATTTTAACATTATTTTCATTTAATAATAATATATCTCTTATTGCTGGTGATGCAAAATAGATATTTTTTTTTTTACCTTCACGACATCTAACTAGTAAACATTTTGGATCTAATTTATCAGAAATATCATAAAATTTTTTTATTGATGGAAATACATCTTCATTTTCATCTTTAAAAAATACAAATGGATCTTCACGATATCCTAATACACGTTTTTTTTTACCTTGTGATAATGTATTACTATCTTCAAATTTTGGTTTTTTATTTAAATTATTTTTATTTATTTCATCTTTTTCTTGTTCATCAAGTTTACGTTTTTCTTTATTTTCATCAATATTTTCTTCAATTTTTATATCATTATTATCATTTTTTTTTTCTTCTTTTGTTTCATCATTTGTTATTTCTATTTTTTTAATATCATCTGAATTAATAATATTTTTATCATTTGAACTTTCCCAAGGTAATAATTTAATTTTTTCTAAAATAGCAACAAAAAAACCACCAGTATCTTGATGATTTGGTAATATTCTAATGCATTTATCAAGATTATATTTATGAGCATCTTCTGGTTTTGGTGGAAACATTTTTGGGCGTACTTGTGTATGCCATTGTTGTGGTACTTCATCCCAATTATTATAAAATACCATATCTTTAGTACCAGGTAACCAATGTGTTACACCAGGATTACATATTAAACCTGGTACAAATTTTCTACCATCAAGTATTCTAACAGAATCACCAGTTTCTTGAAGAATTCTATGAAGTACAGCTTCATTTTCAATTGGATTTAATGAACATGTTGAATAAACCATTTTACCACCAATAGCTAACATTTCTAATCCTCTTTTTGCAATTCTATATTGTATACCATGAAGATTATTACCATTTGCTGGATTCCATTTACACCAAATATCTGGATTTTTTCTCATTGTACCATCACCAGTACATGGAACATCAGCAAGTATTCTATCAAATTTAAGAATACCAATTGTACCATCATTATTTGTAACTTTAAAATTTGGCATAACTGATGAATCATGATTAGTTATAAGTATATTAGGACTATTAAGACGTTTAGCTTGATGTACAAGCATATAACAACGATTATTATCTACATCATTTGCAATAACAAAACCTTCAGGATGTGGTATACTTTCATCAGCATGAATAAGTTCAATAAGTTGAGCTGTTTTTGATCCAGGTGCAGCACACATATCTAATACTTTATGTGATGGTTTAACATCAAGTACTAATGGTGGTATCATACTAACAACTTCTTGTCTACTAATACTACCAGCATTTGTTTCAGTTATTAAAAAATTATGGAGACGAAAATTTTCTTCTGAACGACGAATATCTTTACGTGTTAATTGTAATTGCCAAGCTAAATTATCTGGATAAAATGGTAAACATTTTGGTTTTAATTTTTCTGTCTCTAATGATGTATCATCATCATTATCATCTTGTTTATCTTTATTATCATCAATTTTTTCATTTGTTTGTTTTTCAAAAAAATTACTTTTAATTATATTAAGAAGTGCTTTTGTTTCAGATTTTGATCCAGTTATACGAAATGCTGCTGGAAGATCTTCTTGCATTTTTTTAATGAATGAATCCCAGTTTGATTCTGGTACAATACCTTGAGTTTTGTAAAATAATTCAAAATCTTTATTTTCACGAACAATATCAACATAATTTTGACCTCTATTATCTCTTCCATTTTTATCCTAAGAAAATTATAACAAATTAATTATTTATCAATTTTATTTTAATTTGGACAAATATCCTGGCTATTTTTTCAAGGTTATGCATCTTTAAAAAATTGTTTATATACCTTTTGATCATTATTAACTTTTTTAGCAGGATTTTTTCTTCCCTTATTTCTTCTTCCTTTTGCCATTATTAATTAGTTTTGTTTATTTATTTTTTAAATCTAACTATCTAATTATTTATTAAATAAGATCTATCAAATACATATGTATACACGTGGATTATGATTTGTTTGTATAATTTTATGTATCAAAACGACGAAAAAAAAAAAACTCTTTTATATGTGTCAAAGTTGGGTTTTTTAGGATTTTCTAATATTATACGCATTTCGTATAATATACGTATTATACAGATAATAACGGATAACATGACTGACTATAGTGACACCATTAGGTCAAAAACAGCGCATGCGCTAAAATTCAATTATACATTTTGGATATCATAAATAGAAGGCTATGAGCCTTCTAATTAAGAAAAATTTGATCACTAAAACTTGAATATCTATTGAAATGCACTGAAGAAAAGAATCTATACATATAGGCTTGAAAAATTTGTATTAAAAGAAGTATATAATGATAAGAAAACTATCGATTTATAATAGAAGTTTTTTTAGCTACAAGAGTAAATGTGTGTTAAATCCTCCCTATCCCTGTATGTTAAAGTTGTCAACTTTGACATCAATTATTTAAAAAACAAAACTCAATTAAATTTTGATAAAATTCATCAAAAATATAATAACGGGAGATTATCTTTACTTTCAACCTGAATATTTAAAATTAAATATTAAAAATTGGAGACGAAAGGGGCAGTTTGTTGTTGGGTGTATATATAGATCTGACCTATACAGCATGGCATCTAAGCCCTACCTATAGGTCAGATTCCTATACTAAAGCAGGGTATATAGTTATTCTAACCTCGTATAACCTTACTTTTTCAAAACGTATCAAGATCACCTCATTGTAATTACTAATTAATACTGTCTGTACAAATTGATTATTTTTGTTGATCAAAATTGATTAGTTTTCGGTCTGAATTATTTAATATGATTGAAGATATAGTTATAAGTGTTTTAGTTGTTTTAATTGCTATAATTGGAACTCGATTTATGTTTAGAGACAATCCTCTTATAAAAGTTTTTATAGAATGGCTCATAAAAATAGTTTATAAACCCAAAATACCAAGACACTTTATTACCAAAAAGCGTGAGAAGGTTAGTTCAAAATAATTATCAATAAACATATACATATATATATCTATTCATATAAGGCACCTGATAGGATCTAACAATAAAAGATTAGAGACCAGAAGAACATCTGACTCGACCACTAGAGTTCAGTCTCGGCACCGTGTCTTTAGTTTTTTTGGACCTGATCTGTAGGCAGGGTTTAGTCCCTCATCGACAAGCTTATATTTTGTAAAATTTGATCTGTGAGACAAATATATGGCGTACACTATTTTCAATATACTCTACTATCTTTTTGACTGCATTATTAACAAATTTTATTGTTAAAAATATAGTTTACTATGGGCGCAAATTGAATATCAAGTTACTAGCTGTTAACAACTTTGCTCAGGATGTATATATCATTTTCTTAGAGTTGCTATATTTGATTTGATCATTTGTTCAAAAAAATTTTGTCTAACTCGTTCAAATGACTTTTTTATTCTTGACTTTTATACACATTTATTATTGTTTTTGATTTCTAAGAAATTTTTTTAATCACTAAGAATTTTTTGTTTTTTTTTTTTTTATCAAATTTAATATGAGAACGGCAATGTTAGTGACAGTGATAATAAATAAAATATGCATCATAACAATATGCATTATATATATATAGATTATAATAATAAACACATGTAAATATCAAATTATTTTTTTCAGAAACATTATCCACCTTATGATGATACATACGCGAAAAATATGATAAATGACCTTCTTAATGATGATTGCCTTGCTCTTATATTCAGTTATATACCACCATGTGAAAGACCAAAAATTGCATTAGGTAAGATATAATTAATATTTCAAATATTTCAACACAATATATTGTCAATAATAATTATTTATTTTTCAGTGTGCAAAAAGTGGAATACAGCTCTTTGTTATTCTTGGTCTAGTTTAAAAAAACTTAAATTTTCTTATTGGAAAACCCTTAATACTCAACATTTATTGAACGAAAATCCAACAACTGATGGAGGACTAGGATATTTGATATCACTATTTGATAAATGTGGTACTTATTTAACAAAATTAGACTTGAGTGCCTATGATAGTAGTGATATAATGCCTTTTATTAATAAATCTTGTCCAAATGTTGTAATAATGCGGTTAAGATTTATTTATATTGATAATCATCACTTTAAAAATGCATTTTCACATCTTTCTAAATTAAAGACACTAAGTATTATATTTGAATGTCCATTTAAACGTATTGAGAAACCTCAAGCTTTGCACCTTTCATATGAGGACGTTTCTGATACATTAACTGAACTTAGCCTGTCATATTGGTCGAGTAACCTTCATTCGCTTGGAATGCCAGTTTCATCTGCTGTTGTAAGTGTTAAACTTTATATACATAAATATTCATCAAAAAAACAAAACAAAACTAAAAAGTATTCTTTTTTTTTTTCTACAAATAAACTTATAATAATAATTGATTTTACTGTTACAGATAATATCTCAACTAAAGGCTTTGAAAAAATTTGAATTATTTGGTTTCGATATTGAATGTAATAAGTACCACGATATTTTCGAGAAAGCTGCAATAAAATTTTATAACTATAGTTACGAAACGATTTGTTTTGAAAAGAATTTCGACAAACTCAGTAAAGTGGATATTGGTGAAAATAGTTTTACAGATGATTCGTTATACAGTCTTGCTAATTTGGCGATAAATATAAAAACACTAATTGGTTCGAGTACATTGGTAACCGATGCTGGTATAGAATCAATCACAAAAATGAAATATTTAACTCAACTTTCTATTCCAAGTGGTAAAATTATGAACCTTATCACTGACTCTCAAATAAAATCACTTAAAAATTTGCAACTATTGCATTTACCACCTAGCAATAAAATTACAAATGATTCAGTCATAAAAATTGTTGAGAATTCACCAGGATTGCAAGCTTTGTCGATTAGAAACACAGGTGTAACTTTTGAATGTATCAACAAAATAGCAGACATAACTAAAAAACATAAACAGTATTTGTTAATATCAGTATCTTTTGATCCTAATATTTGTAAAGAATATAAACTTCTTAATCTTGAAACCTCGTCCAATCCCGCGTGGAAATATATATATGTAAGATATACGTAAAAATGTATCCGACAAATAAATCACAACTATACTAACCAACTCCATTAGTATATTTATAAATAATAAATATTTAAAAATATAATTACACTACATAAAATTACACAATATTTTTCTTTAAAAAAAAAAACGTGTATTTTGAATAAATAATTTTAAGTATCAACTATTAAAAAAAAAAAAAAAAAACAAGTTATATATTGTCAAAAGGATTGAATAAATTTTTTCATTCACTTATTGAGCGCATTTTATTCGTAATCTAATTGATTTAATTTTTCAGCATTTGTTTATGATAATATTTATCTCTCATATACGAACACGTTACTACGTTTGATTTTTCTGGGCAGTTGAAGATTATTTTCATGATTTTATTGTGACGTTGTCGTTGGATCCAGTAAATATGTAATATTTATTAATATTAGTTGGTCAGAATTTTTCGGCATTTGTTTAATGTAAGATGTCCTTATTTGAATACCTCTTTTCCTGTTCTATCATCCTGTTATAATTAAGAATTTTATACCGAAGAATTTTACATTTATGATAAAAGTAAGAAATTTCAAATATAAAAACAGGATTTCGTATTTGTATTCGGAGAATTCTCGGAGAATTTGGTAATGACCAAAGAGTTATTCGAATTTTTTTTTTTCGAAAAAAATTTTTAATTTGTATCAGGCGAATATAATAACCGAAGAGGTATTCAATTTTTTTCGAAACTGAAGAAATTCATTGAAATTTTTTTCGAAATATTTCCGGTTGTATCAGGGTTAAAGAAATCGAAAAGAGGTATTCGATGGATTTTATACTTTTTTTCTGGGATCGATATTTTTCTCGAAAGAAAATTTCGACACCATTAAAGAAAAATCGGATTGTATCAGGGTTATAGAACTCGGAAAGAGGTATATTCGATGAATTCTCCACTACTTTATTTCTTGGATTAATATTTTTTGAATAAGTCATTATGAAGTCTTTATAAAAAATCGGTAATTAAAGTTAACGTACAGCGATAAACTCGATTCAATGAGAATGTTATGAAATTTTGATATGATATAAATGGAATAATAATAATGAATCTGAATGTGCAAATAAAAATATAGATAATATATAATACTCATTATTTTTTAATTAATTTTTAAAGTAGGCCTGTTTTATAAGATATTATATTAATAATTTTAACTTCTTCGCAGTTAAAAAAAATAAATAAATTGCATTTAGTAATTTGTATTTTTAAAATAAAATTAAGGCAAATTTTCATTGATTATTAAAAAACTTGTCGATGATTGAAAACTGGAGAGAGAGAAATTCGCAAACTGATGTACAGTGTAAACTAGCCCAAATCAACAAACAAACAAACAAAAGCCGGGCAAAATAAATATTGTATAATTTATATTAAAATTTAAACAATTAAATTAATACAATTGAAATAATAAAAAATGGAAAATTTAAAAGATTTATTGCCTATTTATTATTCAAGATTATTTCCATTTTCTGAATATTATCGTTGGCTCAGTTATGGAAGTGGTAACCTAAAACAATTTAATATTATTTTTTAATTGTATTAAGTATATAAAAAAATTAATAATAATTATTTTATTTATTTATTAGATGATTTATTTAGTAGAAGAGAATTTTCATTTACTCTCAATGATGATGTCTATGTACGTTATCAATCATTTAAAAATCCAAAACAACTTGAAACTGAAATAAAAAGATTATTACCATTTAAAATTGATATTGGTGCAATATTTAATACAACACCAAATCAAAATAATAAAAATTGTAAAGCTATTGAACGTGAACTTGTATTTGATATTGATTTAACTGATTATGATGAAATTCGTACATGTTGTTCTGGTGCTGATATTTGTAGTAAATGTTGGAAATACATGGCAATTGCATGTAAAATATTAGACACTGCATTAAGAGGTAATTATTATTTATAAAATAAGATATTAAATTGTTAATAATTTTATCTAATAAATAATATTAATGAATTTATTTTTTTATTTTAGAGGATTTTGGTTTTAATCATATACTTTGGGTATTTTCTGGAAGAAGAGGTATTCATGCTTGGATATGTGATTCATCAGCACGTTCACTTGATACATCAGGACGTGTTGCTGTTGCTGAATATCTTCAATTAATAACTGGTGGACAATTTATGAAAAAAAAAGTTAATTTAAATGATAAAATTCATCATTCAGTTCAACGTGCACTTGATATTATATCACCAAAATTTATTGATATATTTGTTGAAGAACAAGACATGTTTGGAACTCCTGAAAGAATTGATAAATTTTTAGGTTTATTACCTGATGATACATCAAGAAATGAATTAAAATTAATACTTAATCAATGTAATAAAAATACTGATTGTTGGAATGAATTTGTTGAATATGTCAATAAACAACCACAATTAAATAAAAAATGGAAATATCGTCAATTAGTTCAAGAAGTTATGATACAATATTCTTATCCAAGACTTGATATTAATGTATCAAAAGGAATAAATCATCTTTTAAAATCACCATTTTGTATACATCCTAAAACTGGAAAAGTTTCAATTCCAATAAATCCAAAATCAATTGATAAATTTGATCCATTTACAACACCAACAATTCATATGTTAATTGATGAAGTTAATGCATATGATGAAAAAGATAAACAAGCTACATCAGATGGTGAAAAAATTGTTGCCAAAAAAATTAAAGATTATAAAAAAACATCTCTTAATAAATCATTACATTTATTTGAAGAATTTCTTAGAAGTTTACAAGTAGCAAGAAAAATTGAAAAAGAAAATCAAAATAATACTATGGATTTTTAATATATATAATTGTTTGTTTTTTCTTATCATAATCATCATTATATTTTTTTAAATAAAACTATTAATTTAATAGCTTTGAAATATTTATTTTAAAAACCTATCCTCTTTTAAATAAATGTTGGATGGAGGCAGTTGAATGACAATGATCAAACTGAAATTGTTGATAAAGCAAAAGAAATTACAGATGATTTTGATGCAGTGGTTTTCAAGAAGACTGCAAATGATGATTTTTTTAAAAAACTAATTAATTGTAGTGATGTAAATTCAATAATTAAATTTTATTTTTGTGTTGAAAAAATATATTTCATTACAAATAATATATACATTTTATGCTTAAATATAGTTACAACTTTTATAAAAAAAAAAATGATTATAAGAAAAATTATCTTAATGGAATAGAGGTATATTTGTAGGAGCAAACAATTAACATAAATTATTTTTTTTTAAGTATAATTTCTAGCAAGGCAATATGAATTATAAATAAAAAAATACTATAGAGTAAATATCTTAATGTGACCAATACAAATATTAACATTACAGCGTCGTTTTAATGATGCAAATAAATAATTATACAAAAAAATAAACAAGTATTTTAATTTTTTAAATTGAAAAGAAAAATAAGAAATTCAAGAAATTTTAAATGTGCTTTTGTTTTTGTTTTCTTTCTTTTTTTCTTATTTTCACTAATATTCATATGATCAAACAAAAAAATGAAATGACTTTCATAGTAACTAAGTATATCAAATATTAAATAAAAATAATGGTAATAATGATAATAATACTTTTCGGATAATTTTTAAATTATTGAACAGAATCTGTGTTTTCTACAGATTGTGAATGAACTTCAATATTTTTTGAAAATAAATTTTTATCACAATCACGATTTGATAAATATAAAAACCGATAAAGTGAAGATGGTTTTTTAATTTTTCTAGGTTCTGCTGATTTTGAACGACTATTTCTTTTTGCTGGTGTTGTCATTTGACTACCACCAGCAACACAAGCTTCATTATCTGTTAATTTTTTAAATTCATATCTTTCTTTACGGTATGTTGTTAACCAATTATTTTTTTTTGATTTTTGAGGTGATACTTGAACAAGATGAGGTGCTGTACCATCTTCAACATAATTTGGTAAATTAGATGTAGGTGAAAATGGTGTTTGTCTTTTATTATTATCAGATACATCAGAATTTTGATAGCTTTGGTCTTTTGAAGTTGAAGGACTAAATAATCTTCTGGCACTACGATTTTCATGATTAAATATTCTTTTAGCTGGTGGTTCCCAATTTTCTTCAATTGGTGAAAGTACTGATTTATATCTACCATCAGTCCAAGAACCTGTTGTCATTTGATGATGTGTTCTTTTTCTTTCAGTATCAAAACTTTCTAATTCTGAATTACAATCAGAATTATAATCACCAGGAGTTCTATCAGATCCAGGAGTATGTTCATCAGTTATACGACGACGTCGTGAAACTGTTGGTGTTGTCTCTAAAATTGATTGTCTTGATGGAGGTATGTCATTTACTTTTTCAGCTTTACCAACAATTTCAATATAATCATTGTCATTTTCATGTTCATGTCCAATTTTCCAAATTCTATGTGTACTATCATCTGAACAAGTAACAAGTTTTGTTTCACCAACACTACACCATGCAACACAAGTTACTTCTTTAGTATGACTTGATAGACGAACAAGTGGTGAACCAGGTTTATTTGTTTTCCAAATGTATGCTTTTTCATCACTTGAACCACTTGCTAAATAACAACCATCAGAACTTAAACAAGTTTTAACATAAAATGTTGAATTTTCATGACCATAATATTCAGCAAATGGTGTTTTATTGTATGATGAAATATTATATGCATAAATAATATTATCCATGCAACTTGCATACAATGTTATACCAGCTGGACAAACAATTAAAGATGTAAAACCGTTTTTAGTACTACCACCAGAATAATTCATTGTATATTTTGGTACTGGTTCTTTTTTATGTACACTATAATTTTTTCGTAAATCCCATATTTTAATAAGACCATCACCAGCAGCACCAGATATCATTGTCATTTCATCTTGAAAAGTAAGACCAGTAATACTTTGTGTTCTTGATTGTGGTTCAGATCCTTTACAACGTCTTTTAATTGATTTACAAACATGTCCATTTCTAATACAATTATCTGGTTTTCTTTTACCACTGTGAGCAGCTCTTATGTCCCATAACATTATTGCACCATCACGAGCACCAGTTGCAAAAACTGCTTTATCCTCTGGACGAAATGCAGCTGTTTTAACACTTCTAGTATGTGCATTAAATATATCAATTTCTTTAAAATCTGGATTTGACACATCCCAAAGTCTAGCTGTTTGATCACCTGATGCTGTGACAAGTTTAAGTTCACCTGGCATCCATGCTACGTCAAATATTGCATTACAATGTGCCTATAAATAATAATAATATAAATATATTAACATTTAATATATATTTAACATTATAAAAAATATACCAACAATATATTACTGCATTTACCTGATGTCCATCAAGTGCTTGATTTGGTAATCCTTTTGTTGATGTATCTTGTAAAGCAATTTTACCATCTTCATTAGCAAGAGCAAGTACTTGTTCATATCCTGGTGCTGTTGAAAATTTACAAGCAAACACTGGTGGTTCTGGATTAAAATCAGCAGCTTCAGTATTTGGAGTTATTCCATGATAAATGTTATCATGATGACATTTTAGTCGATAAAGTGCAATATCATAATCGTTTATTGATTCTAAAATTTTTAAACAAACATTATTAATATTAATACAGCTGT
Source organism: Lysiphlebus fabarum (assembly GCA_011426435.1). Taxonomy (NCBI): domain Eukaryota; kingdom Metazoa; phylum Arthropoda; class Insecta; order Hymenoptera; family Braconidae; genus Lysiphlebus; species Lysiphlebus fabarum. The sequence continues at coordinate 416,435 of WSYQ01000045.1, read as the reverse complement.
ATTATGACTGATAATAATAATTATTAATTAATCAATCAGGAAAATTTGACAAATATATAAATATAATAATAATAATAATACAATGGTTAACCTCCATAAATATAATGAAAAATAGAGAATAAATTAAACTATTTAATAAATTATAAATACTAATAAACTTACCAAATCCAGAACTTCTACGTGTTAAAGAATCAATAATGTTCATTATTAAATAACCATTAATTGTTTGTTAATAACAATGAAAATAAACACTCTTTATTTATAAATTATTATTTTGATGTGAAATGAATATGTGTGTTCACATCACAGGATAAAGCGGGAATATGTTACATTTCCCGCAAAATATACATTAACCGCGCTAGTCAATATTTTTTATATTTTTATATGAAAATTATTTTTATTTAAAAATAATTTTACAAAGTTGCTTAAAAATGATAAACAATCCAATATTTTGTTGTTTTACAATATTTATTTATATTGTTGATAAAAATAAATGACAACAACAACAGTTAAAAAAATATGCGAATCTTGAATTAAAATAACAAATTATTTTGACAATTTTTATGACAGATGGCAATACTTGTCTAATCGATAAAAAAGATTTCTTTTTAATAATGTTATTAGACGCCATCTTGATATAATAATCAGTTATTTTGTTTACGTTTTGTTGAAAAGTTATTCTATGTATAAAATTTATTTATTTTAATAAAATTATTAATTATATTGTTAATATTTTTTATTTATTTTGTTAAATTTTTAATCAATGATAATAATGTAAATTTGTAAAAATATAAATATAGTTATGGAAACGACATTAAAATTAAATGGAATGAAAAATAAAAGTCACAATGTGTCAAGGTATAAACAAACTAATATTTTTTTTTTTGTTAATAATTATATATTTATTAAGTTGTAATAAATAATATACATATTATTAAATAATATATAACTAATGATAAATTTAAAAATATATTCTTTAAGACAATCAAAATCTGATGTAGAAAATGATGAAGTTTGGCGTCAGCTGATTGACAAATACAAACATGTAAGTAAACATTGACTTAAACATATAGCACTTGTTGATAAACAGCAAATTTATTTTGTTAAAATTATTGACAGATATCAAATACTGATACTGATGAATGTTTTCATCATAAAAATGACAAGTAAGTTTTTAATTTATTTTAAAATTGAATTAGGTTAATGAAACATAAATATTTTTGTTGTTAAAAATAAATTTTAATTATTTTTTAGTTTAAATGGTTTATATAAAGATGAGTTACCTATTCAATCAAAAGAAATATCTGAAGCACGAGTAATAGCATGGAATAATTTGTTTACTAAATATAATAATGTAAGTTGTTTTTAAAAATAAAAAAATAAAAAAATCATATTAAAAATAAAATACAAATATAATTTTTAGACTTCAGATCAAGATGAAATTGATCTTGGTATGACAAAGTCAGAGAAGGAATATCAAAATAATGATGATGAAGAGAATGAACAACAAGATGATGATAAATGTTATAAAAAAACACAAGCTCCAATAAGAAAACATCCAGCAACAATACAATATTGGATTGATACTGGTGAATCACCACATAAATTAGTTGACACTGAACAATCAGATACTGCAGGTTCAATAAGTGAAGATGATAATGATAATTCAAAAATTGATAAATCATTATTAATTAATGATAAAAATAAAAAAATTCGTGATACAAGTTTAGGTGATAGTTCAGTTGATACAGCTGCTTATATACTTTCAAATACAAATATTACTAAAAAAGCAGAAGCAATTGCTATTATTGAAGATTCCAAAACACCAAAAAAAATGAAATTTAATAATGAAAATAATGAAATAAAATTGTGTAATGGTAAAGGAGAAAAAATGAATGATAAAAATGACAATAATAAAAGTTTTAATGAATTAACAAATAAAAAAAATGTTGTTAATCATAGTCCAATGAAAATAACAGATGTTGTAATGCATTTAAATAGAATATTAAGTCCAACAAAAAGACTTGTTAGTCAAGATGATGATAGTACTGAAATTTTTCAATTAAAAAAAGTTGATAGAACACCAAATAAAAGTATGAAACCATTTCAACGACGTAAATTATATACTGGACGAAATTCACCAGTTGATATATGTACATCAAGTGTTGAAAAACAATCAAGATCATTAGCTAGAACTACTAATGAAATAGTTGTCAATCAAACACCACCAACTGCTATTAAAAAGAAAAATCGTGTTAGAAAAAAAAGAAGAATATCTATGAAAAGAAAAAGTTCCAGATTAGCAAGTATCAATAAAAATTATTTACCAGAAAAAAATGATTTTATAAAAAGATTAGAATCTAGTTGTATGGATGATAAAAAGAAAATATTAACAAATTATCAAAAAGAACAAAAATTAGAAAATGAAAAATTACAAATTAATAATTCTCATGTTGAAATATTTAATCAAAAATCAGATAAACAAATAAATAATCACAATGAAAAATTAAATAATTTAAAAGATCTTTGTTTGAAAAAACAGCTTGTTATTCGTTTAAAAAAAATACCTGATGATATTATTAATAATTTAAAAAATGAAAAAACAATTAAATCTGATACACAATCAATTGATTTACAAAAAATTAATAATAATAAAACTACAGATGTTTTTGATGATAAACAATCAAAAGTTTTTATCAAACCATTATTACCTGATTCTAAAATTATTAATAAAACATCTAGAAAATCTAAAAAAATTGAAGATTTAAAAAATAAAAATAATAAACGAAAACGTCGAAAAGTTACAGCTAAAATTATTGAAGTAAAACAAATTAATTCTGATAAAACTTTGGCAGATATAAAAAATATATTTAATGATGAATCAAACAATGATGATTTAACAACAGATAATATGAAAAAACAATTAAATAGTACAAAATGTTTATATTCATTTTGTATTGGTGGTTCTTCTTCTGATGATGATTCAGATACAGTTCCACCAGTAACACGAAAAACAATTTTTAATGAAGCACCAGTTACATTTTCGTCTGACGAAGAAGCTAATTTTGATACATTAGTTAAAAAAAATAAAAAAAGAAAACATAATATATAATTAGATTTATAATTTTTTGAATTGAAAATTAAAAATATTGAAAAAAACTCATATTGGATATTGTATCTAGTATAAATGCAGTTGAGTAAAATTGTAATTAGTTTTTCAATATTGTTTTTTGATAATAAATTTGTGTATTGTAAATAAAATTAATTTAAAAAAAGATGAAGACTAAAAGATAATATTTATATATATTTATATTTATAGAAATAATAAAAATAAATGAAAATAAATTCATTCAAAAGAAAAATATTTTCAATAAATTAATACAAATAATTATTAAAATTTATTATTGACAATAACTTTTTATATTGTTGAAGAGACCGGTTGATACACGTATAGAGTATTTTTTGGTACATAATAAAATGTAGTTGACTACACTGACTAAAACTTCTATTACAATATTGTTTTATATCTGTATGACAACAAGAACTGATTAGCTATTGCTAAATGTATCAACTACAATTTTTGAAAGTAAATAGTAGTTGTTGTATATGTTGTATTTTGGAGTCATTTTTGTAGTCAACCAAAGTGTTTTGGAATACTGTGTACTTGTTATAAACATATTATAAAATGAGTCAAATAATTTTATTAAACAGCCAGTTAGTTGTTATGATTATATAAATAATATCAAACAATATGCCAAACACACTGTCAACTTGCAGTTGTGACTGATAATGGCAAACTTAAAGTATCAATCATTCAATGAACTTTGATGTTAAAAAATATTTCATTAAATAACTTTAATAATTTAAAATTAATTTAATTATAATTCATTTTCATTTAATAATTTTTCAATTTAATTTCAATTGTATCAATTGTTGTTTGATAAATAAATTTACAATTGTGAGAAATATATTATAAATATAACTAGAATAACAAGTCAATGACATCAAAAAAAAGACAACAAAATTATTGGTTGCAGTCTGTCGTGTATATAAAGTATTGCATCAAAATTGTAAAATATCCTGACTGCCAAACATTTGGTAGCCAACTTCCAGCTCTCTCATAAATATTTTATTTTATTATAGATCATATTTTATTTTTTTGAAACCCGAAAAAAATTGTTTTATTATATTTTTTTTTTATGAGAAATTTTTTCTCTTGCTGTAAATAAAATATACAATTAAATTTTTATATGTTTATTTAACCATATGTAAATATATATTCAAACAACCACAGATTAATTTTTAAATATCATCATAAAACAGTTGGTATTTAAAAATATAAATAAATAAAATATAAAAGAAGCTCAATAAGCACTATTTAAAGAAGAGTTTACTGGGATTAATATAGTGTCAAGAATACAGAGAAAAAAATAAAAAATAAAATAAATATACGTAATAAAAAAAAGTAAAATAAAAAAATTTAAAAAAAAACTTAATTCAAAGTCCCCAGAAGGGTCATAAAGTCATAGGGTAAAAACAATAGGGATCCCAGGGTTTTCCAAAACCAAAGAAAAGGAAAAAAAAATAAAAAATAAAAAAGTCTAGCCAAGTGGTCCTGATGCACGATAACAATAAAGTCTTAATATCGATATTGCTAAAAAAATTTTTCTTTTGTTGTGTATATGCTCAACAAACTGAAGAGTGACCACAAACAAAAAAGTGTTCTTGCACACAGGGTCGAGCAATCGATTATGTATGTATGCCTGCCAAGTGATTCGTGATTATAGACAGAAGGTACACCATCAGTATTACTATACTATACGACATAACTCATTTAATACAAATTTGATTGAACTGAATTTTTCAGTCAATGAAGGCGTTTTGTTTTCAACATTGGGCGGGGAGAGGGCTGGTCGTTGTCGTTGGTGGCTTGTTGACTATATTATATATATACAACTCAATATAATAATCAAAAATAATCACAACGAAATGCTCTTGAGTTATCCCTTGCTCACTCTCTGCATCTCTTATGTTCTCATTCAATTTATTTATTTATTTTTTTAACATAATATTATTTCCATAAAACATTTGAAAGTATAACTGCTGTTGTGAAACTATTGGTGTTGTCTCTAAAATTGATTGTCTTGATGGAGGTATGTCATTTACTTTTTCAGCTTTACCAACAATTTCAATATAATCATTGTCATTTTCATGTTCATGTCCAATTTTCCAAATTCTATGTGTACTATCATCTGAACAAGTAACAAGTTTTGTTTCACCAACACTACACCATGCAACACAAGTTACTTCTTTAGTATGACTTGATAGACGAACAAGTGGTGAACCAGGTTTATTTGTTTTCCAAATGTATGCTTTTTCATCACTTGAACCACTTGCTAAATAACAACCATCAGAACTTAAACAAGTTTTAACATAAAATGTTGAATTTTCATGACCATAATATTCAGCAAATGGTGTTTTATTGTATGATGAAATATTATATGCATAAATAATATTATCCATGCAACTTGCATACAATGTTATACCAGCTGGACAAACAATTAAAGATGTAAAACCATTTTTAGTACTACCACCAGAATAATTCATTGTATATTTTGGTACTGGTTCTTTTTTATGTACACTATAATTTTTTCGTAAATCCCATATTTTAATAAGACCATCACCAGCAGCACCAGATATCATCGTCAATTCATCTTGAAAAGTAAGACCAGTAATACTTTGTGTTCTTGATTGTGGTTCAGATCCTTTACAACGTCTTTTAATTGATTTACAAACATGTCCATTTTTAATCCAATCATATCTGAATTTTTTTTTAATGACATATATAGTTCATTAAAAATATATCTCTGATGACCTAAAATATATTGCTTTTTTTTAAAAAAAATATGTTTCATATATATATTTTTTTTTAAATTCTAACATTTAGTAATATGAGTTTTTGGCATTTGATGGGGCATGTCTACTTGGAGTGACATTTAAATATTTTTAACACTCTAGAGAGATCGCGATGATAGAGAGTGAATTTGCTTCGTGACCGACAATAATTTACCGTTTGCAAAAGCTTCTCAAGTTATTGTATTCATTTTTTGCTGACACAATACTAACAACTGATTTTTTAAAATATGAGGATATATTTTTATAGTTGTATATCAAGTATTTATATATATACATAAAAAAAATGTGCCAGCATTTTTCATCATTAAAAAAAATATATATATAATTGATGCACGTGTTATGATGAATCAAAATAAAAATTAAAAAATGTATAAACATAAATACAAATTATATATAAAAAAATATAGATATAGAAAATAAAGTAACACCTGCCTATAACGTCGATTAGTTCTTGGCACGTGTATTATCCATGTATATACATTATAATCTCATATAGCATTGCTCTTCACGTGTTGATCGCAATGATTATACAATATATATATTAACTATACAACTATACATATTCGTTTAAACACCAGATGCACATGTCCTTAGAAAACAGTCACGTTCATCTCTCCCTTTTTTTAAAATATAAACATATATATATTATTATTTAATTTTATTAATTTTTTGTTTTTAAAACTTTGACTTTTTTATACATGTATGCTTGTCACTGAATATGTTTTTCATCAGTAAGCTGTTATAATTATACAGTTATATGTAAAGTGTGGTGGTATTTAGTCGGGATAATTATTTTGATCAGAGGGTGGATTAAATGATACCGCATGTGACATTATAATATACATATATACATTTGACACGCGACATTTTATAAAATTTGTAACACATCTGTTACTTGAGATTAAACAAATATTTTTTTAAATTTTTTTCAAGAATTTATATGTAAACATTTTTTAATGATTGTGGTTGTTTATCAGGAGTATCAGGACTTTTTAGTGTCACTGTATAGTTTGAAAATGAAAGGGAAAATTTTATCGTATTTTTATGATTTCAATGACTTTAAAATAACATGTGAGTTTATAAAATAATTTTTAAATTATTATGAAATAATTTTTTACTGTAAAAGTCAAAATTAAGGGTTTGTTATAGTTGAACTGTTGAATTTATAAAATATAATTTAGTTTGAAATTATTTTGAGTTGAAATAAATATTTGAAAGCTATTTTAACAGTAAAAAAATTCAGTGGTTTTTGAATAATCAATTGGGTTTATTGAATTTATTAAAAAAATTAATGAAATCAATTAAAAATATATATACTTTTATAACTAACAATAGTTTTTTTTTTCAATATTATTTTATTTAACTTTTAAATTTCTAAAATAGCTTTGAGATCTTTTAAAAAAAAAAATCTTTTATTTACAAGAAATTATTTGAAATCAAGAAAACAGTAAATCAATTTTTAAACTCTCGAAAAAATACCCTGTAAAATTTTAAGAATTCTCCAAGGGCTATTCATTGTGAAACCAGTCAGAAAAGTTTTAGTTTTTTTTTTTTATTTTTTTTTCACATGCAAATGTATCATTTACTTTTACTGAATAATTTTATTTAAATTTATGAATCAATAAATATAAATAACTATTATCAATAAATAAATAATAATAATTATCTGCAGATAAAAATCAGTCATTGATGAAAAAGTGAAAGTTGGTGGATGAAATGGTACCACCCAAAAACCTCAATGAATATCAGCACAGTATTTTTCAATTTTCTAAAAATGCATCTGACAAAATTGCAAAATAAATTAATCAAAAAATAAATAGCAAAAATCAACATACAATAAATACTTTTACCTAAAATATTATCTTAAAAAATTTCAATGAATAAGCAACTTGAAAAATGTATATATTTTTCAACTCACCAACTTGTTATTTTTGATATGACAAGATGAATATATAAATATATAGATAAAAGAGGGTTTAATATAAAAAACAAAAAAATAAAGTTTATACATAATGCTTTGTCCATCATAGGTGACTTGAAGATTGAACATATTGTCATGATTCAAGTTGCAGTATGTGCACCAGCATTGATATTATATATACAGTAAAAATGAATCAATGAAGAGTGGCCTCGTTGTCATCTATAAAAGTGGCAACTTTTTATTTTAAAATTTTATTATGTTTCAAGTGGTATGCAGTAAAGACAGAATATGTCTCGAGCATTATTGTTCACAACTATTGTTGCTGAATTGTAATCAATATTTTCAAAATATCCTGGGCATTGTGTTTGGCACGCGTGATATTCAATTCATATATATTCATATAAAATTTTTTTTTAAAAGTCTCTTGGTCATAACATTGTATATATATATTTGTTGCAAGTTGATGTAAAGTGTTACAGACACTGTCAAGATCCATTTTTTAAACCACAAAAAATATCTTTGGTGCCACTAGACATCGTAAAAAAATAGTTTGAATAACCCTATTCTTTTTTTTTTTTTTTAAAAAAAGTTATAGGTATATTTATATTATATTTTTATTTTATTTTTTATTTTTTATGAGATATGAAAACTTGGGTGACCCACTGTCTCAATCTTGTTTGAAAAATATAAAAATAAAATAAAAAAAAAAAAAAAAGAAATCAGGCTTTGACCCTGAAATATTCATAAAAAAAAAAAAAAAGTCGTTAAGAATTTCCCAAAATATTTTCAATTTTATTATATACAAGGATATATTTTTTTGAAGAAATTTTTTGTTAAATATTTGAAAAGGATATAAATATCTATAACTTTAGTTTAAAATTAACTTCCATCAAAAAGAAAAAAATAAAAATAAAATAAAAAAAGGGAAAATAATAAGATCAAACATCTTGGTTGATGTTGATGGAAGGTTGAAAAAGTGTGCTGAAAAAAAAAAATAAAAAAAGATTTTAAATATATTTTTAAAAACTTTGAATAAGCCTAAAATATATATTGTAAATTCTATTGATGTTTTGGTGTAACGTGTCCTCGTGACAGCAGGTTGCATGTTTTTACTCAGCAAGAGCATCACCACTCTACACAGTCATTTTCTAATACTGCTGTTTTCATGTTTTGTGTATTACATAGTTAAACAAAATAGATACAATATTCATTTGGCCTCGAACCTGTCAAAGCACATTACCAAATTTGTCCTTGTTAAATTTAAACAAATTTACTATAGTAACATCCTCGTAAATCAGCAATGGCCTCCGATTAGTTTACAATATTTGTTTACTCAGAACAATAAAATTTTCTATTGAATTTTTTCAAACATTTAATTTTCTTTTTTTTCTTTTATTTAACCATGTTTCTATGTTTCTAGAATACCTTCAAGTACAACCATTTATCTCTGTTTACAAAACTCATTATGATGACCCAAAATAAACAACAAAATTTTTAAATGTTGAATAGATTTTTTCATTGAAAATTCACTTAAAATTTAAAGATAAACATCTTTTTTTTTTTTCTTTTTGCACTGCAATTTTTATGGCTATTTATTATGAAAAAGGGTTTCTAGAAAAAATGGTCTAGTTTGTGATTATTATGCTACCATGTGGATAATGCATTTAAAATAAATTAGTGTGTAATTAAAAATTAGTATAATTAATCACGTGGCTGTTATTGTAAGAGTGATTATAAAAAATAAATGGAAAATATGTGTAAACAGTAAAAAAATATAGACTGTATATTTATAGTTAAAAAAATTTTGTGAAATTATAAATTTAGTTTGTTAAAAATTAGATCTGCTAACATTGCATTTGTTAATTTACTTTTATATATTTTTTATTTTAACAATTATTTGTTTGTTAAATAAAATTTACAAACAGATATTTGTCAATTAACAAATGCCCACAGTTGATAAATGTTAAAAGATGATCATCAAGTTTCTTCCGAGTATTGTAATAACAATAATTTATTTTAAAAAAAAATGCATTTTTCATATTGTTTCATGAATTCGTTATTTTTTTTTATCATAATTTTTTGATTTTATTTTAAAATTCAATATTAAAATTCATATCAGGGTAGCTATTCTTGACTCGATTATCCCACCTACACGGGATAACATGAAAACGCCTGAAAATGATTTAGTCGTTTGATGTAAACCATTGAGAAGGATACAAATTAAGCCAAAATTTTCATGTTTTGCGACAAAAAAGTTATCCCAGTCGCTCGGGATAACTTGCGGATAATCGAGTCAAGAATAGCTACCCAGCTGTCTAAAAAATATTTCATCAATATATCATATATACATATATTTATTTAACTATACAAACATTATTATTTATTTACAAAAAAATATCAATGAAAATTTTAAAAAGTTTGTAAATACCTAATTTATTATTTATTAAATACCTAAAGTTTGTTTGTTTATTATTTTCAAGACAATATTTAAAAATAATAATAAACAAAAAAACAATTTGTATAATAATGTTAATTTTTATTGATGCAACAGGTTTCCAGACAGATATATTTTTTCAGGTATAATATCAATAAAACAGGATAGGTCATAAACCAATTATCAACATTCTAATGGCTTTTGGGGGAATTTTATACAGACCCACATAGTTTCTAACTTTTCATTTATATATATACTAGACGTGTTGATTTTCTATGCAAACAAAAAAAATAATATTTATCCATAAAAAACCCTTATATTCTTAAAATTTCATTTTAGTTATTTTTCAATTTTTCTTATACAACAATAAAAAATAAAAAAAGGATTGTTAAATTTTTTCCAAGTTTTAACAGCTGTGATATTTTTGGTATGCACTTATATAATCACAAAAGTCAAGAATATATATATTGAATATCAAAAAAAAAAAAAAATAAATCAATACTATGTTTATACTATTTTATTATTTTTCCCCCCTTAATTTTATAAAACATTATTATTATTATATTTATTATTCAATTTTATCCCCAATAAAGAAATATATATAATATATAAATAAATAAAAATTTGTTCACACACAAAATGAGAGAATCAATTTTTGTTGAGTTTGTCACACAAAATGTCCATGTATTTCCAGGAGGAGCTGACAAATATTTGTAAACTTTGACGTTTCAATCGACGCCGCAGTACTCATAGCCACCCCTTGTGAATTCGTATATGTTTTTTTTTTATTTTATTTTATTTTCAGGAAAATAACATTTTCTTTTTTTTTTTGCTCTGTATTTTGCTCCGCCCTGTATATTCTTTGACTTGTATTTTCTTTAAAATGCCGACGTTACAGATCCAAAATAAAAAAAATCCCATATCAATGGCCGCATATATTGCCCATATTATACCACTCTAATATTATTATTTATTATTATTATTATTTTTAATGTTATTATAAGAATATGATGATGAAAATAAAGGCAATACGAGATGAAATGTATATATATATTTCAAGTCTTGGAAACTATCTTACTCTCGCGAGCCATATGCTGCTAATTTTAAGTGATTTAGCATGACGAAACCCTGGGCGGGAAAATAAAAGACTAAAATTTTCATTTTGGCAGACACGGTGGGCCTTTAAGTTCTTACATATAAATATACATTGTCGTGCTAAATTTTCTTTCGGCTATTTCAAGTGATTCGTCACTCACACCGGGGGTAGTTACTCTCAATAATCTATTTATTGCGTGAATAATACAACATAATGGCAAATACTGAACGATCTTTTCTTTTATTTGTATTATTTTATGTTTTTTTAACTTTTTTTTCTTTTTTTTTTCTTTTTTACCTTGCAAAATTTAACAATAAGGTAACAATGATTACTACATTATGTTTTTCTATGTTTAACAAATCACGTATGACATGCTTTGGAAATTGATACTTTTTTTTTTAATGTTTTTTCTTTGTATATGGAGTTTGTAGTTTTTTCTTGGAGTTGATATTGTAAAATTACATCGAGGAAAAATGTATTTTTAAAAATGAATATAATAAATATTAAATTGATTTTTTTTTTAGAAATTTAGTAAAATTTTTGGGCTATAAATATACCTATTTCTTTTACAATTGAAATTTTGAAGAGTAAATGAGTTGGTTTTGTTAAACAATATAGTTTTTTTTTAGTGAATGTATTTTTTTTTTGTTTATTAATCAGTTGTTTATTTAAATTTACAAATAGCAAAAAAAGTTTGTAAAATTAAGAAATTTAGTTTGTTAAATTTGCTCCATATCAACATAATTTTTATTAATTTTACAAAAAATCAAATTGTTAAATGCGATTTACAAACGATTGATTGTTAATCCAACAATTAATGTAATTGCTGTAATATTTTTATAAACATTCAAAATAAATGTTTATAAAAATATTAAAGCAGTCAATAGACATCTTTTTTTAAATTTTTGAATTATTTTTTAACTCAAACCTGCAGTCGAATTGAAAATATATTCTCAACAATTGATGTTTGATTATAATCACATATGACTCTACATTTTACCCAGAATATTTTTGAAGGAGAACTATAATATATGTATTGTAAAATAATGATGTTTTTATTTTTCTAACGATTGTATTTATCAATTGATGATCTTGCACTTTGGAGGTCCATGTGGTCAGCCATTGCGATTGCGTTTTTGGGTATATATATTAATATACTTTTGTTGTGAATTGGGCGTGTCATCGGTATATCTTTGGTATTTCTGCGGCTGCGTATGTATCTATTGTATATATATAAATACAAAGTATATGTATATATGATGGTGTTCAGATGAGACTGCATCATGAAAACAACTCTCTAGAGTCCAATATTCTTGCGTATTTTCTTAACTTTATTTTTATTTTTTAGTAGGATTTTATAAACATATTCAGTGCCAATATAATTCCAAAAACTTTTTTTGTATTTTATTTTTTATTTTTTTTCCAGTCAAGAAAATAAAAAAACGAATTTAAAGAATAAAGAAATGCCGAAAAATAAGCTAAAAAAACCAAGCATGACGACAGTTTCAAATGATGGGTGGACCACCAACGCCATCAACAACTCAAACAGTTTATATGTTATAATCACTTTATATACCTATATGTATAGTCCAGTCCATGTGTCCATGTGAATATGAGAAACAAAAAAATCAAAAAGAAAAAGAATAATATAAAAATAAAAAAATATCCTATATGAAAAAAAAAAAAAAAATTCATCAGAGTCGACTATTTATTGGTGCAGTAGAAAATATAGAATGAAGCTATATAAAATTGATGCAGGGAACAGCTGCCAACATCTAATTGAATTATCTAGTTTTCAATTCGATGCGGAGATTTCGTTTAAAAAGATCCGTCGAAAAGTCATGATGGCTAAATATTGAAAAACATGTCTCGACCAATAGATTTGGGGTTCCAAAAAAAAAAAACGTTGAAAAAAATATATAAATATAAAATAAAAATAAAGAGGCGGGAACCACATGATCAAAGCGTCTTTTGTTTGTCGATATTCCAATTTTCTTTTGAATGAAAAATATATATATATTTATAAAATAAAATATATAAATGTTACAACAAAGTTATAATATTTTTTATACACAATTGTATGACATATAATTTTAATTAATATTTTTATTTTTAAACTTAATTTAAATAATCTTTATTTTAAGAATGAATTTTATTAATATTAATAAATACATAGTTTTAATTCAATGTCAAGCTGTAAGCCTCCAACGAAGAAAATTTGAAAAGCTTATATATTTTGTTTGTTAGATATATATAAGTACATTTTCCTCTCATCGTCAAAGGTAAATATTCCACCAGGTTCCCTGCTGGTTACAGTACTTTTTTACAATGTCCCTTTGCACTGTGGGCGATCAAAAAAAAAAGTCTGCATTTTCTCAAATCGGTATTTATGTATATATATACTTTGGCCAACAAGCAAAGAACCAAAAAAAATAAGAAAAAAAAAGGGAACAAAATAAAAAAAAGCTGAAAAAAAATAAAAAAAAAAAAAGGCGACATAAGAAGGAGACGAAGTAAGACGATAAAGGTACTGATGTGCTTTCAGTGGTCTACAAGAGACTGAGTGACATGCGTGACGATCTCGATAATGTCCACATCGTAAAACACTAATGCACGATCATGAGAATAACTTTTTTTCGGACCACGATGAAAGACCATAATACACTATTGTCCGCATTGTGTGTATTTTCGATAGCGTGAATAATTTTGACTTGTCGACGCGAACGCAAAATTTCTAGCATTCAATTTATTTATACTGAATTTTGGATAGATTTATATATAAATGTCAAATAAAATTGCATGAATCCGGTATATAATTCAATCAAATAATTTATATAATTTTGAACTAGATATATAGAAAAAAATTATATGAAAAATTTTGATGTTGATATTGAAAAGTGCAAATGGGGAATTTTTTTTTACAGAAAAAATTGTTTGTAAAGTTAAACATATTTTGTTGAATAAAATATTTATAAATTTGAAAAAAGAAATTGATTAACGATTTTTGAATAAAAAAAGAAATTAAAAATTAAATTTTCAATTGAAATTAAATGAAGAAAGTTGATCGAGGATGTAATTTAATTTTCAAATGTTAACTCATTATCGAATATGCAGTTGGCTTATATTTCCAAGTTCATATTTTTTTTTTCCAAGAAACTTTTTCTTAAAACCAAGATTATTTTTATTTATTCAAAGTAATAATCCCGTTTATGAAAATATTTTCTTCATATCCAAGTGATAACATGTTCAATCAACTAAATAATTTCTTCATCAAAAAATGTTCTTACTGCAACTCTAACCTATAAACTTTTAAAAATTTGAAGAAAAATCTATTGAGGTTTTTAATATATTACCAACTTTTTTATTTAATATCTACGAGTTAAGTTACAGGTATATAACATGTATAAAATAAGTACAGCTATTTAACACTGACACCAACGCGAGTGAATAAAATAGCCAAATAATAGAAATTTTATATCTAAAACTCCTCCTTAATTTGGATTGTCAAAGTAGGAATGGGTTGGCTACAAAGTTTAATTGAAAAAAATAGAAAAGAAAATATAAAAAAATTGAAGATGATGCTTTTTATCATAATATTAATATTACCATAGGTATATATGATTGTTACTCATATGTCAGCTAACGTACGTGTTCATTTGTTATATTATTTTTTTTTTTATATTAAATATATTCAATAGTTTGGTTATATATGCACACAGCCATTTATATATATATGAATTCAGAATAAAATATTGATGGGATGTTGCCTCTTTCGTTGTAATAATATAACGTTGAGGTTGAACACCAAAAGATCTCGTATAATAGAACCATTGACAATTTACTTTATACTTGCCTGGATATATATATATCGTCTGTATCAAGCATATGTATATTCAAACAAGAGCACCACGATGCTCCTCCCATGATCAGGATACAAGGGATGCCGACTACGACAATGACGAAGCTACTGATGGTACTAATATTTTCATTTTTTTTTTTCACGATTAGGCAGTCGTGACTCTATATATACCATAAATATTAACACAAAAAAATAAAAAATATATAAAACATTTATATATATTGCTTTTTTATTTTCCATAAAAATATTTAACTATTTTTCATTTTAATTTATAGAAATTTAGGTATGTTATTTATGACATAAAAATTTATAGTAATTAACAAGAAATTGTTTTATTTTTTTTTATTTAAAATATTAATTCATTTTTGTTAATTTTTTAAAATTTGTTTACTTGGCAGCATTATTTTAATATTTTTTTTTTCTTTTACATTAATTTTTATACTGATATGATTTACTTTATTTGTTAATCTTTAAATTTCGATAAAACTTATTTATTAATGAATAAAATTTCTCTAAATATTAGTGATAATTTCAAAAGATATAAAAAAAAAAAAAAAAAAATACAAAATGAGATATCTGATGACATTTTTTTTTTTATTTATAAGTATATATACAAATATAAAAAATAATTTTATATTTCTTGTTTGTTTATCTATTTATGAAGATATTTTATAAAATTTCTATAAAATATTTTTACAGGGGGACAGTATTTATTATACAAGATTACGATAATGATGATTTATTAAATTGTATATTTGACAATAAAAAAATTTTCTCATCATTTTTTTCTTTTTTTGGATATCGAAAATTTTAAATTTCAAAAAATTACAAGTATTTAAAAATTGTTTTTTATTGAAAAATATAGTGTTTGCTACTGTATACCACTAGGTGGCAGGTACTGGCAAAATTTTTAGCGGTAAAAGTTAAAAAATATGAAAAGTCCAGCTTTTTATTTGACTTTTTTGTTTATATTTTGTTTCGCAAATTTTTATTTACAGATAATCACATTGTTACTAGATTTTTTTACAAAAAAAATTACGACAAAAGTTACTTTATGAAAAAAATTGAAGCCTAAAATTGTTTCTTTTTGAATTCGTAATTTCGCAAAGAAATAATTCAAAAGGGTTGAATATAAATAAATACAAATAATAAATAACAATCTCAAATTAAATTTTGGAAAACATAAACAAATATATTCATACATAAATTAATAGACAACAGGAAAATTATATAAAAAAAAAAAAAACACCTGTCACTTGGCTATAGCCATGGAATAAACTAAAGGAATAATAAATCTCACATCGATCAATGAACCAGTTTCTATTGTCACTAGTATACAGTATTTTTTTTAGCAAAGAAAAAAGAATTAAAAAAAAGTTTTTAGTTTGTTATCTTATAATATAAATATATATATTCAATGTAAGAGATCACATAATGTTGAAGGTATATGAACCATGCTTGATTTGATTTTCGAAGAATCTTGAGAGGTAAAATTTACCGGTAGCTTGCGACATCATCGGCTCGTTAGCACTCAGCTTATCGTCATGTTTATCCAAAAAGTTTTGACTCTTTGTCCATTTCCGCAGGACTATTTCGTTTGTATAACGACGACTTATTCGGCTTTACGCTTCTATGGGGTGGCCTATCTTTTTTAAATTTTCTTTCATCTATACCGGCACAAGTATTTAAACTGTCTTTTTTTTTTTTTTTTCTCTTGTTTCTTATATATCATGATTCTCCTATTTCTATTCTATATATCTCTTATTTTCATCCCTTCTCATCTCTAAAACATTCAAAAAATATATACTCGAGGACTATCTGGAGCCGTTTTTGTCGTGTTTTCATCCTGATCTCCACCTTTGCTTTTTTTACTTGCTTATTTAGCTTACTTATAAAGAAACTTGAATCTTCAAATTAGACGCAGTAGATATATTTTTTTGACAGTTCTTGGAATATTCAAAACAAAGATTAAAAAAAAATAATAAAAACTTTTTTAATAAGCTTTAAAAATTGAGTTCAAAATTTTATTATTGTTTTTTTTTTTTTTTTTTTTTTAATGAAAAGTTTTTGATTTTCAATTGAATTTGTTTTGAAGTATTCGTTTATGTTTTTATGTGAAATATATTTGTAAATTTTTACAAGATTAAAGCTCATTTTTTAAGACAGTATTTATTTTTCAAGAGTTAATAATTTTTTAGTTTTAAATAAAGCATTTTTTCGTGATTGGAACTTTAATTACTTGTAGGAAAAAGTTAGTCTTATTGAAAACAAAATAATACAACTCAGTTGTATAAGCTGGTAATTAGATTCTATATGTTTATATACTTTCAACCGATCATTTTCCAACAATGAAATCTAGACTGATTCTACATTTTTTAGATAAAAATAATAGATTTTTATTGTTGACTTTTTTTTTGTGAAGTTTGACGAACAATGTTTGAAATTTATCGCAAAAGTAAGTTTGAAACAAAAAACTATAAACATTTTTTGGTCATCTTTTGTTTTTAATAATATAAAAAAATGTAAAAATTTTAAAATTAAAAAAACATTTGAGTTTGACTTAATGTCAATTAATAAATAAAAATATACAGAATCTAATGGACCCAGTTTTATATTTAAATCAGAAATTTGAATCAGAAATTTTTTAGATAAATTATTTCAAGTTTTGAGTTAGCATGAATTTAAATAAAAAAGAATAATAAAACCACCAATTGTTGAGTAAAAAAATCTGAAAAAAAATTACACTTAAGCTTAATATTCCATCAAAATAAATTGAAAAAAACAACTAATTTAAAAAAACCAGAATAGTTAAGTGAAAATATACTCCGACATTTCACTTGGAATACTCCACATAAAAAAAAAAAAATAATAAAAAATATACAGCTTTATCGACTGAATAAAAAATGACAATATTTATCAGTGCACATACTATATACAACATATTTATAAATACAACGTTAAAAATATCTATAACAAAATTGAGTTGTACACACGACCAGGTGTGAAAAAATGATGAAACCTACAAACCCAGAACTAATGGAGCTACAAATCAATGGAATAGAACGATGAAACCATCATTACTTTAGTCAACACACAACGTGTTTACCACAAAAAAAAAAAAAAAATAAATAAAATAACCATTGGACGAACGTCTTTATATATATTTATACACATATAGATACAATTGATTGAGGGGAAAAATAATATGGGAAAAAAAAAGATGCAATCAATTCACCACTCATCCTGATCACGCTCGATCAGATAAGTATATTGTATATATATCTCGCACGTTGTTACCGTCATTGCACGAATCTACCTACATATTTTTGTAAACCAAAAAATGATTTAGGGATTCGCATGGCTTGTTTCGATATTCACATGTGTATAATTTATCCCTTGATGCAAACTGGGAAATGAGCATGATGTCTATATATTTTTTCTATTCAAGCTGCATCATCTTCATCATTGAGTTGCAATCTAATTATTCGCTTCATTTATATAATTACTATTTTTTTTTTTTTTATATTTGATTTTTAAAATTTGTTTATTATAATGATTTTTTTTGTTTTTATATTTTATAAAAATATTTTGATTATTTTGTAGTTACTTACTTTGTGAAAATGAGGCATTTTGGTTAAAATATATTTTTCTGGGTTATAATTTCGTTAGATTATGGTTGAATTGAGTCAACAACGATGTAAGACGTTGTTTCCAAGCGATAAATAAATTATTTCTAATCGTTTTAAAATGTTATTGGACTTTGACGCAAACTTTCAAGTCCAACCCAGGGTCATTTTTGTGAAAATCAAGCATTTTGGTTAAAATAAATTTTTCTCGGTTAAAATATTGAAAGATTACGATTGAATTAAGTCAACAACAATGGAAGACATTGTTTCCAAGCATTGAATAAATTATTTCTATTTATTTCCAAATTTTATTGGACTTTGAAGATAACTTCTACCTCCGGCTCAGAGTCATCTTTGTGAAAATGAGACATATTGGTTAAAATAAAATTTTCTTGGTTAAAATATTAAAATATTATGATTTAATTTAGTCAACAACAATGAAAGACGTCGTTTAAGAGCGAAAAAAATATTATTTCTATTTATTTTCAAATTTTATTGGACTTTGGAGATAACTTCTACCTCCGACTCACAGTCGTCTTTTTGAAAATGAGACATTTTCGTTAAAATAAATTTTTTTTTATTTAAAATATTAAAATATTATGATTGAATTTAGTCAACAACAATGTAAGACGTTGTTTAGAAGCATAAAAAGAATTGTTTCTATTCATTTCCAAATTTTATTGGACTTTGAAGATAACTTCTACCTCCGACTCACAGTCGTCTTTTTCAAAATAAGACATTTTCGTCAAAATAAATTTTTCTTGGTTAAGATATTAAAATATTATGATTGAATTTAGTCAACAACAATGGAAGACGTTGTTTAGAAGCATAAAATATATTATTCCAATTCATTTTCAAATTTTATTGGACTTTGAAGATAACTTCTACCTCCGACTTAGGGTCATCTTTGTGAAAATAAGACATTTTCGTTAAAATAAATTTTTCTTGGTTAAAATATTAAAATATTATGATTGAATTTAGTCAACAACAATGTAAGACGTTGTTTAGAAGCATGAAAAGAATTGTTTCTATTCATTTCCAAATTTTATTGGACTTTGAAGATAACTTCTACCTCCGACTCACAGTCGTCTTTTTCAAAATAAGACATTTTCGTCAAAATAAATTTTTCTTGGTTAAAATATTAAAATATTATGATTTAATTGAGTCAACAACAATGTAAGACGTCGTTTCCAATCATTAAATAAATTATTTCTATTCATTTTCAAATTTTATTGGACTTTGAAGATAACTTCTACCTCCGACTCACAGTCGTCTTTTTCAAAATAAGACATTTTCGTCAAAATAAATTTTTCTTGGTTAAAATATTAAAATATTATGATTGAATTTAGTCAACAACAATGTAAGACGTTGTTTAGAAGCATAAAAAGAATTGTTTCTATTCATTTCCAAATTTTATTGGACTTTGAAGATAACTTCTACCTCCGACTCACAGTCGTCTTTTTCAAAATAAGACATTTTCGTCAAAATAAATTTTTCTTGGTTAAGATATTAAAATATTATGATTGAATTTAGTCAACAACAATGGAAGACGTTGTTTAGAAGCATAAAATATATTATTCCAATTCATTTTCAAATTTTATTGGACTTTGAAGATAACTTCTACCTCCGACTTAGGGTCATCTTTGTGAAAATAAGACATTTTCGTTAAAATAAATTTTTCTTGGTTAAAATATTAAAATATTATGATTGAATTTAGTCAACAACAATGTAAGACGTTGTTTAGAAGCATGAAAAGAATTGTTTCTATTCATTTCCAAATTTTATTGGACTTTGAAGATAACTTCTACCTCCGACTCACAGTCGTCTTTTTCAAAATAAGACATTTTCGTCAAAATAAATTTTTCTTGGTTAAAATATTAAAATATTATGATTTAATTGAGTCAACAACAATGTAAGACGTCGTTTCCAATCATTAAATAAATTATTTCTATTCATTTTCAAATTTTATTGGACTTTGAAGATAACTTCTACCTCCGACTCACAGTCGTCTTTTTCAAAATAAGACATTTTCGTCAAAATAAATTTTTCTTGGTTAAAATATTAAAATATTATGATTTAATTTAGTCAACAACAATGTAAGACGTTGTTTCAATCATTATATTAATTATTTCTATTCATTTCCAAATTTTATTGGACTTTGAAGATAACTTCTACCTCCGACTTAGGGTCATCTTTGTGAAAATAAGACATTTTCGTTAAAATAAATTTTTCTTGGTTAAAATATTAAAATATTATGATTGAATTTAGTCAACAACAATGTAAGACGTTGTTTAGAAGCATAAAAGAATTGTTTCTATTCATTTCCAAATTTTATTGGACTTTGAAGATAACTTCTACCTCCGACTCACAGTCGTCTTTTTCAAAATAAGACATTTTCGTCAAAATAAATTTTTCTTGGTTAAAATATTAAAATATTATGATTGAATTTAGTCAACAACAATGGAAGACGTTGTTTAGAAGCATAAAATAAATTATTCCAATTCATTTTCAAATTTTATTGGACTTTGAAGATAACTTCTACCTCCGACTTAGGGTCATCTTTGTGAAAATAAGACATTTTCGTTAAAATAAATTTTTCTTGGTTAAAATATTAAAATATTATGATTTAATTTAGTCAACAACAATGTAAGACGTTGTTTCCAATCATTAAATAAATTATTTCTATTCATTTCCAAATTTTATTGGACTTTGAAGATAACTTCTACCTCCGACTCAGAGTCGTCTTTTTCAAAATAAGACATTTTCGTCAAAATAAATTTTTCTTGGTTAATATATTAAAATATTATGATTGAATTTAGTCAACAACAATGGAAGACGTTGTTTAAAAGCATAAAAAATATTATTTCTATTTATTTTAAGATTTTGTTGGACTTTGACGCGAACGTCGACATCCAAGCCAGAGTCAGTTTTGTGGAAATGAGGCATTTTGGTCGATAATTATTTTTCTAAGTTCAATTATAATGGTTTTATGTTTCAATCGTGTAAACAACTATGAAAACCAAGCCAAGACCAAGACAAGACTAATGTTTTTTAAACCAAGACAAGACCAAAACAAGACTGGGCTCAGTTTTGGCATATTTAGTCTTGGGTGAAGCACTAAACGTCAATTTGAATACATATTTTCAAGATACAGAAGAAAAAAAAAAATCTTAATACAAAGAATAAATAAAATAAATAGAAAATAAAAAAAAGAATCTATCCACAAAGAAATAATTCAGAGGTGAATGAATCTGTGCGGGTTGACAAATGGGAAGCGCCGTAGTCGGCATGTCCAATATCCCTTGTGATCTCAATGTTACAAGGCGCAAAGATCATCGTGTCTGAAAGAATAGATCATGGTTTTTTGTAAATCGTCGGTGTATTAGTAATGTGTTATACATATATGTATTTATACAGACAAACATATATATACATAAAGAAATCGAATGGTAAAGGGCGTTTGTGGTACGCATCACCCCAAACGAGTGTGTGTACACATAACATCAGGCATCGTCAACATTATTACCATTAGTTGTGGCCTGTATGGTTTATGTATATGGCTTTATTTTCAAGCATAAAAATATTATATTGAAAAAAGACAAAAAATCATATAATAGTGTCACAAAGAAGGGCAATAGAAAAATTGTTTAATGCTAAAAGTGATTTCTTGATTAATGACATGGCAAATTAATTGGTGGAATCATCTTTTCAAAATTTACATCATGATTATAAACATTAAAATATATATTTAAATAAAAAAAAAAAAAATAAATAAAATCATAAAAATATGGATATTTCAACACTTGAAAATAAATCAAAGTCAAATGTGGTTAGCATCACACATTATAATTCCTTTTGGTCATCATTTTGCCTGGTACGATTGCTATTGTAAAAATGTTGTCACCAATTGTCATACATTGCGCCCCACGAGTTTACACAAAACAGGGTGACGAGCAGTTTATGTGATACCTTTGTTGATACATACGCATACAACCAAGCTCCCAGATTTTCATCATCGACAATAATATATTTTATAGGTTTTATTATATAGATTATATTATATTTCTTGAGGGAACACGTCTGTGGTCATCCTACATATGATGATCTATAGAATTTATTTTACGATGTCGCTATTGGCACCTTTCACGGGAGAATGTTAGAGAAATACGAAAGAGTTTACAAAAAATATTGGGGCATTATTAAACCAGTTACGGAGGAACTTTCGGTAAAATTGCGATAGTACTTTCATAGTCACTATCGTGTGTTTGGGACTGACTGCGTTGTGTAGAATCCGTAAATTTCCCTGTATATATAATTTTTACTCACACACATTTGAAAGATATATGCTTTGATCATCGACTGACTGACTCTTGATGCAGGTGAGAGTTGTTCCCTATAGGGTATATACATATAAACCATCTATATACATTATTGTGCCAGCTGTCTTACACATTACAAATCGTTTGCTGACACTCAATGCAAGATGTATCTATTAGATTAACTTTATTTTTATGTTTGATTGCCGTGTTTACTCTTTTTCATTTTTCTTTTTTTTTGTTTTCTATATTTTATTTTTTAATATTATTTATTGTTTTTTTTTTTTTTTTTTTACGACGCGTTCATAATATTTTATATTCTTCTTGTTTTGACTTTTTTAAATGAATTCAGGCAGGTATATAACTGATCGGTATTATAGTAATAAATTAGTCATCATGTTTATCTTAAAAATTAATGATTGATGAGTTACGAGTGAATATATATATATATATTTTTTTTTCTCTATTTTGTGATCACTTATTTTATTTTATTATTCAAAACAAATATTTCGAAAGGAATTATATATAAGCAAAGTATTTTATATTGTTATATATCAGATCAACCAAAATAACGAATAATTTTGTTTTATGCAGAGTTTGAACTGAACACCAATCATCCAGATTTTTTAAACAAGTACATATATATCACAAGTACATTATTAAGTAAATAGTACATTAGCTATTTTTTTATTCTCAGTGCATCATAATGGATCCAATATAATAAAAACTTGATCGACTCTGTTGAAGAAAAGCATTGATTTAACATAATTCGATGGTATCAACCGCTTTAGTTGAAAAAACAATGCAACTTTATAATCAAGTATTTTTTTAAAACGTTGATGGCACTCATACAAAGTAATTTACGAATTTTATGGAAAAATTTACAGAGAAATTTATGAGTTCTACACAACGCAATTAATCCCATCGCAATTTTACCGATATATTAATATGAACACATCACTTTTTTTTTTCTAATTTTATTAAAAAATTTTAAATATTTCAACAATACTTCACTCTTGCACATAGCAAGATTCTTGCCCTAGTCATCATGTTTATCTTAAAAATTAATGATTGATGAGTTACGAATGAATATATTTCTTTTTTTTTCTTATTCTTCTCTGTTTTGTGATATTTTTTTTCATTTTTTAAAACAAATATCTTGAAAGGAATATAAGCAAAGTATTCATATATATGTATATATATTGCGATAGTAAAAATTTTTTTCGAGAATGATGATGGCATCGTGTATATCCTTTGGTTGAATTTGGCTTGACAGGATCATGATTCTAATCGACTTTGGCTGATGCATGGATTCTGATGCAGCGATTCTCATGTATAAAATATTTATAAAATATAAACTGATATATATATATTTATATTTTATGTATGCGTATATATGTATACCCCCATGAAAATATTTTATAAATATATGGTGAATGTATCTCACATACAGGATGTGATCACAAGGGGAAGGATAAAAGTGTTTGAATCATATATACACGACATTGATGGATATATTGTTGCAAAGCACACGGGTTATTGTGACAAACAACAATTTTGATGCGTGTCTTTATTGTTTGCTTGTTTGTTGGCTATTATTAAAAATTTTGAAAAAAAAAAATCAAAAAAAAAGTTACACTTATACGTTCTATAGAGTTTTTTTTTTTCTTAGATTTTTTGTTTACTTGAATTTAACAAAATAAATACACAATATTTTTTATAAATATTTTATACACTATAATTATAGTTTATATTACTAGAAAGATTTTTTTTCATTGAAAGATAATACTATTTATACGAAAAATAATTTTTAAATTCCAAAAAATATGTATATATATAAATATTAACTCAAAACTTTTAATCAAAAACAAAAGAAAAAACTTGAACGATGATGCAATTTAATTGTTAAATATTTTAAAATAGATAAAAAAAAATATTAAAAAAAATTTGTATATTATTTTGAAAAATTAAGAACAAACAAAAACATACATATCTTAGAGCTATGTGTTTTTAAAAAATTGATATTTTAATGCTTTTATTTTTTTTTTATTTTCATATATTGTACCTGGTGTTTAAATGATTGGCAGATAATACATTGATGAAAAAAAAAATATATATACATTTTAAAATCTTTTAAAAGTAATTCGAGTTGACACTCCCACTGTCAGTGGTCACGACTTCAATACGACCACTAAAGACACATATTAATATGGTCTCATTTCATCTCCAATAGCTTGCCCAATAAAAATATATAATCTGTTAACTGCACGCAATAGGATGCATACATACATCCTGATGGGAATTAGTCCTAGTTATTTTGTATGTATTCTGACACCTTTTTTTTTTTTTTACATTTTTTTTTCCTTTCCGTTTATTTCTCAAGTAGATTGTAATCCTCTTTTTCCAATTCATATATTCAGGTATACAATAAAATTATATAGATATATGTAGTTTATGTGGTTGAGGATAATCTATGATGAATAGAAATATCAGAGTAGGTGAGAATGCTCCACTTAGCTAACAAATATAGTTTAAATTTTTGAAGCAAGCAACTTGATGGTAATGTATTATTATTGTTGTTACATTTATATATGTATTGTAATATGTATTGCTTGCAGCTACTCATCGTAAAATTGTACGCAACGTTTTAACGTCGGATTTGCTTTTTTCAAATTGATGGACACCTGAGTAGGACCTCCCGGTTGGTTTACATACAAACTCTCCTTATTACTTCCAGACACTTGATTTACATTCAAATAAACTTTTTATATATATATATTTTTTTTTATTACTTTATACATGTATATTTGTAAAAAACGTTTATGCAATATATTGTATTTTTTTTTTATTTTGATCAAGATAACATACTTGTTGATGACTGATATGTATAATACTTTTGTCTGAAATATTTTTGTATTATATTTAAGTGACGCATGTCTGCAATTTTTTAAAATGAATTTTTTCAACAAAAGTATATATAAATTAAAAAATAAAAATCAAGTATCAAACATTGACATGTGCCAGAGCATTTTATTTTTATTTTGTTTTTTAATTTATATATTTATAGATAAATTTATAGTTAAATTATTTGATTGATTGGAAGATTGGATATTTTTTTTTTTTAAATATTACAGTAAAAGAAGTTTGTAAAGTTAATAAATTCTGTATAACAACTGTTTTTTAGTTTAACAAATATTTTATAAAAATTACTATCGCAATTCTACCAAAAGTTTTCGCGTAACTGGTATAAATGCCTCCGTATTTCTTGTAAATTTCTCCGTGAAAGATGGCAAGATACACCAAGCAAAAAAGTGTTTGCACAAAATTAATTTCAGATTGACATTAAATAATCCACTGTGCACTATTAACATACTGAATACTTTTTTATAAATTTATTTACTTGACTAGTCTGACTATCACACTACCTTAATTGATTTTTTTTTTATTTTATAAACTTATACTTGTTTGTCAGTCTTCACTTGTTTGTTACTTGTTCGATTCCAGTAATTCAGTTTATGGACAATTCAATATGGCCAATAAATTAAGGACTTAAAATATAACCTCTGTTATACTTTTGATTTGTATGACTATATTAAAAATTAAATATAATTATATATTTTGATTCACTTCCCATATGGTATTTATTTTAAAAATCTTTTGATGATATATTGAATTTAAAAAAAAATAATAAAAACTCTTCTTTTACGTATGTTGTTACACATATGTACATGAACATATCCTGATGTAAATGTACATTAATGTAGATGTCACGATGAGATAAAAGTTACTCTAGTTTGTAATTTGATATTCATGCTACCGTTTTTTTTTTTTTGCCCCCCCCCCTTGCCCCTCTTGTCTCCCCAGTTTGTATATTCAATTGAAAATGAAAGAAAAAAAATAAAAAAACAACAAAACAAAAAACAAGGTTTATAAAAGAAAGATACAAACTAAAAGAACCCATACTCTTGATCATAGGATATATATATTTTTTTTGTATTTATTATGTGAACAAGCCAGTGGTCCCTTGTTGTATTTGCTCAATTTACAGTTATGTAATTCCATAATGAAGGGCTCTCGTGTTATTGTTGCAAGATTGTTGCAAACACAGAGTCTAAATATATACTGGTATGTATATGGTCACAATGAAACTAGGCGCCTTCTAGGATTTTGCGATCGAACGATTTTACACAATGAAAAACTGTAACACGAAGTGATATTGAAGACGAAAAAATATTTTTTACCTTTTTAAGATAGATAAAAAAATATACCCATATATAGAAACATAAAAAAAAATATATATTTTCTTTTTTTTTTTCGTTGAATTTAACATATGTTATTTATTTTTTTGAATATATATAAATGACCCATCGAATTGAATAACAATAAAATCATTTTATTTATATATTATATTTATAAATTTTTTACTTTTCTTTCAACTGGATTGAGGATAATATTATACAACTATTAAATTTTTAATTTAAAATAAAGTGATTTGTTTTTGCTATTATTAAAAACAGAAAAAAAAAAAATTAACAAAAAAAAAACATAAATTTTTCTGAAACAAAACTAACTTAAGTTAATCTTTATCTAGGATTTTTATTGGAAAATTATTTCTATTTTTTAATATTATCATTTGAAATATCGAGTTTTGGGTGTGTCAACAAAATTCCATTGCCAATTTTAATAATAAATCATTAATTAATTCTTTTTTGTAACTCACAAATTGGCAACAACAAACTCATCCACTTAATCTCTTGATTCTACAATTTTTATTATTTGTTAAAAAATTCATATAATAACCAAAAAATGTTTTTATTAATCGTCAGTTTTTCAAAAATACGTTATTTTATTTAAAAAAAATTTCCCCAAGTTAAAATTTTATAAGATTATGATTAAATTGAGCAAAAAACCCTGAAAAGTTTCCAAGCTTTGTATAAATTATTTCTGTAAATTTTATTCGTAATTTTATTATATGAAATAATCATAAAAAAATTTAATCAATACAATTTTTTTATTTCTAAATAATTGTATTACATAAACACTTGAATGATTATAATTAAAATATTTGAATGTAACATGGTTCAGAATGTTTGTGTAGTTGGCATCAAGCCTGAAGGCACTGTGGTCAAACAATGAATAAAAGCTAGCTGGCTCCTGCTTTCTGTTGTTGTTTTGGATTATCCTTTGGCATAGTTTTTTATTTTTTTTTTTTATCTAACCAAGTGATACAACGCATTAAATGTACCTTTTTAAATAATAGATTGTTTATTTTAATAGTGTTGAACGGTAGTCGAGCGTGTGTATGAAAAAAGCCCACGGCTATTCTGTCAAATATCTTTATTTTACGCTGTGTTGGTCTGCTTCATCGAGATAAACCATCAAAAATTTTGTTTTTTTTAATACAATACATTTATATATACATGTATACATAAATATATATATATATTTTTTTTATAAATGTTCATTGAACTTGCAAAGATGATGTAAGCAAGGCTACATCAATATACACATGATCATCGATGATTGAGAGTCTGTATATTAATTCGTAATAAATATATGTATATTATTTAAAAATATTGTCGATATATTTTTTTATACATTGACAAGGTATTTAAAAATAATAAATATAATAATATGCAAAGTCATTGTGAATAAAATGACTAATCATGACAAATGTTGAATTGTTAATTTTGATAGGTTATGTGCATACTCATCATCCTGCGATAGAGAGACAACGTTGTTTTTTTTTTTGTTTTTTTATCTTGTATAACATCTGTGATTAAACTGTGATATTCTTATGATAGTTCAGATAAAATATCACTAAAAAAAATGACAGATATTCATTTATGTATATGTTTTTTACATAGTGGTTGTTTGATGTCTTTGATTTTTTGTTAATTCTGATAGTTGTTTCGGAAAATTACCAGCGAAATCGTCAGATAACTGGCTAACTGTGAGGAATAGGCAAATTTTTTGAAGAGAGTTTTCTAATTTTTATCTTAAAAATGAGCTTTTAAAATTTATCTTAATGATATATTCAAAGTGAAGTGATGTTTGGTGAAAATTTACGGTGTTAAAGTCTTTTTAACACATTTATTTTGATGTTTTTTGGTGTTTGAACCCTTCTATTATTGAAGCAACAATGTACATTTTTAAACAGGCTATTCGTTCACGTGTCTTATTACTGACCAACTCTTTCATTTATTATTATTTTTATTTTCCTGCATCTGCTCGACTCAGTTGGAATCCCTCTCACACAAGAAAATCCTTCTCCACGTGCCACATTAACAAAAATACCTAATTAAGGAAAACTAATAACTTAGAAATGAATGTGTTGAGTTTTATTTATAAATATAAAATAATTTGGGGATTACAAAAACCAAAAAAAAAAAAAGAAATGTATTCAAGTATATAGAATTGTGGTTTGTATATTTTTATTTTTGAAATTTCAGATGAATTTATAAATGGTTACTGACCAATTGACCATTTTAAAGTCTCTACTTTGATTTCGAGATTTATACAAAATCGATAATTACATGTTTCAAAAACATCTGCTTTTTAGAGTGTCTATTTTCAACTTTCATATCACAATTATGATGACAAAAAGTCTATTTATATGTAGCATTGCATATAATTTTATATGTTAATCTAAATTTTTTTACACCATAAATTGGTTTTTGTTTATTCAATAAGAAAAAGATACATGTAAAAAAGAGCAATTCACTGTTTGGTGATCACTGAATATGTATATAGTTATAAAATAAGTGTTAGTAGCATGTTGATCAGAAGGTTCACAACATGGTACAATATTATATGTATACATACAGCGAGCATATGGAGCAAGTATCAAATTACCAGACGTTTGTCATCATCAGAGAACTTATTGTTCTTTTTTTTTTTTCTAAGGGTGCTTCTGAGTGTCCGTCAACTTCTTTTCTTTTGCTTTCCTGTTTTTTTTTTTTCTTTAGTTGAAATTAATGTACTAAAAAAAAATAAAAACGTTATTAAAAAGTAAAAATTGTTGGTTATAGTTTTAAATTTACTGATGAAGAATTAATAGTAATTTTGGATTCTCAGAACGATTTTTGATCAACAGTCTTCGAAAATATCAACTTGTAAAGAATATTAGTCTCTAAAATAAACCATCAACATTAATATTTCGAAATTTGATAAAGCTATTCAAAAAAATAACAAAATTTGAAATAAAAATAGTTTTTTTAATGTAAATTTAAGGTTATAGCATCAAAATTTATTCAATATTAGTGGTGTCACGAGACAAGATGAGACAATAATGTCCTTCATCATTATATCAAAATTCCATCATAAATTTAATCAACTTTGCATAAACTCAATTAAAAAAACATCCAACCACAACATCTCTCTCCAAAATCAAAAAAAAATAATTCCCAAATTTCCCCTCACATAACCTCAAATCATAATAAATTTTAAAAAAATCATATAATAATATAATTAAAATATTTTAATAAAAAATAAATACTGTATTAAAAGAAAATTGAGTAAATAAATAAATAAAAATTTTATATAATAATCATATAATTAAAACAAGCCGCAGTTCACGCTGCCAAGAATTAAAAAAAAAAAACCTAAAAACTAGCGGCCCACGCCACATTGGTGCATGCTTGTGGTCTCTGAACACTCGTATCTGCAAGGTCGTATATATATTGAGGTTCATAACGATAAATCAGTTGTTGATACCTTCAATATAAATGTACAAATGTATATATCGATACCTGGCATAGCAACGTGATACGGGTTCGTACGGCTGAGCTCTAAATCAAATTGATCATTACGCGTAATCAAGCGGGTAACCGGTTAAAAGCTTCACCCTATGAAAATCCACCGCGGGGGCACTTCCGAACCTCGTTTTTTTTAAATTTCTTTTTTCTTTAACCACTGCTCAATTATTTTTTTATAAACCTTTTTTTTTTCATTTTTTTATTATATTATTATTTATATATACGTTCATTTTATATATATTTCATTTATTCTCTTGCATATTGAGAACAATTTACAATTTTTTTCCTTTTTTTACCTAAAAAAAAGTTTTTTTATTTTTATTCTTTTTCCATTTTTTTGTGTAAATTTGAGCTGTTATTAACCCCAATTTTTTATATATATTTAGTTTGCATGGGGTTTTACAATTGCATCAAGATAATTTGCTTCATGGGGTTCCAATATCGAGAAAGCAGGTAGCTGGATTGATGATCAATTCTCATTTTTCTTTTCATTTTATTTTTTTTATATATTATTTTCTTCATTTTATTCGATATATATACCTGAGTTACCAAATAATTTTCCCCTTTTTTTTTCATATACAAATATACTATAATAATTTTTTTTTTTATATAAAAAAAATGGTTTTGTTGGGAACAAGTTATGACGTCCCAAAATCCCCCAAAGTTTGTTAAAAAAAAATTCAATTTATAAAGATTTTTATATTTAATATTTTATATATATGTTATATATTCAAATAAAAATAGGCACATGGTGTCAATGAATGTCGAATAACGATTTTTGATTTTTTATTTGAACAAAATAGAAACATTAATTTACAGTTTGATATATCCGCCCTCTGATTTTTTATATTTTTTATTAGGGTGTGTGCCACATTGGATAATAAAAATATAACAAAATAACTATAAAAAAATAAGAATATTATAAAAATAAAATTTGCACATTGTATATACCTATATCTATGAGCATTGAAATGTTATATTTTATTTTATTTATTTATTTATTTATCATTGATTTGAATATTAATTTCTTAGAAAAAAAACATGTTTTACATGAATAGATTTTTTTTTATTAAAACTTGTATATAACCATGTAAATAAAACAAGTCAATATATGTATATTTTAAATAGATAAATATATATAGAGTTCAAGGAAGTGAAGACTTTCAAGACTCGTAGAAAATCCATACATCACTCTCAATCACTGCCATCAAACCATCACGAGAAGAGTGCATGCATCATTTTAACATCCATGCTTTAAATAGATATAGGTATATGAATTCAAAGATTGGCAATGCTTTACACCCATTTGTAGGTTTAACATGGTCTTGAACAATCCCTTGGGTCTTTGATGACAACTCGTTCAAGTTTAAATTTTATTCAAATTATTAAGCATACAATATTTGCTTTATTACTATAACACAAGGTTCTAACTACCAAGAATATTTATATTTGAAATGTATATAAGTTTATTTTCAATTGATGCAGTGTTGGTTTTTTTGATTTGAGTGTTTTTGATAAATCAATTTTGAAAAAGTTGGGTTAATTTCTTGGAATTAATAAGCTCAATTTGAGTTATAATTTAACATTTTATTATTTATCAATTATTAATTAATTGTAGAAATAAGAGCCAGTAAAATTGTGAAGCTAGGATCATTTATTTTTGTTCATTTGTTTGCTGATAAAAATGTTGTTTGCTGCATATTCATGCCTTTTTCCTAATAACATCTTCAACAAAAAAAAACGTTGAGTTATATTTTGTAATTTCTTGTTGTTATATACTTGGAATTTCATGTTAAAAATTGGAAAATCAAAAGAAATAATCAATTTCTATTTGTTTATTTATAAAAATATTTTAAAAAGTTGTTATTTTTATTTTTATTTTGAAAATAAAAAAAATAAAATATATTGATGAATTTTACATCAAGTTTATGAGACGTATTTGTTGCGATAGTTTGTTATATTTATATTTGCTGAACAATATGTAAAAAAAATTCATCAATCATTCAGATTTATCGTTCCAAATGACACAAGCATGAAGGATGTTTTGGCAGCGGCACCGTAGGCGGGTTGACGGAAGTCAATGAACACCCGCGAAATGGAGGTGTGACTTTCTTGCAACGTCTCAGCAGTTGTTCCACCTACAATATAAGTATCAGTTGAATTTTATTTTTTTTTTTATATTAAATGCAAAATGTCATACGTTTGATTGATCAGCAATCAAATTTATATTATTTTTTTTTTCTCAATTTGAAAGGTGAAAAAAAAATAAAAAATACAAAAAACAAAAATATAATTGAGTACCAATTGGTTAAATATAAATTGAAAAAATATATACATTTTTTATATAAAGAGATATTTGTAAGTACAGCTGTTTGTTCTGGATAAATCTTGAAAATTTTGAAAGGAAAAATAAGTAATCCATGTACAGTACAGCTTAACCAAGTGTTGACCAATTCATAGCAAAATTTTCCTGATAGTCAGCAAACATCAATGGACCAGAATTGGAGTGTTAGGTCAGTTTAACGTCAACTGTCATGAATGACCCAATGATGATTATTAATTACCAAAACTGGTCATTGATTACCAGTTAGTTTTTTAACAATTGAAACCATACATTGGCAACACAAGAATGAACCAGTTGTTCATCAAAAATATATGTTTATAGCTACCAATTATTGGGTGCAATTGATGATCCAATGCAAGGCCATGTTGTTAGTTTTATTGGTAAGATACTTGCTGGTTGATTATTAGTACTCTCACTACAAATAAGACACAACTTTTAGAGCAGTAGTGCAACAAAATTGCAAGTATCCAAGCTTGAAATGTAACGTTGTGATACACCTAGGTCATATTGACCCTCAAGTTTTAAACGTTAATACGAGTATACCACTGGGAATCAAAACTTACAAAAAAAAAGGAATTTAAAACTTATCTGTCGGTATTCCATTGAAAGATGGTGATTATATTTTGAATGTGTATTTATAATATCATTTCTTTGTTTTTCTTTATCCTCAAAACTCGTTCGACTCTATTTGTGTTGATAGACCACCTTCAAGATGACATATACCAAAAGACATTCTTTAAAAATTCAAAAAAAAAATGAAAAATTTAATCTTCTTAAAGCGTTTTCTAAACACCGACTATAAGTTTTATTTTTTTTTTTATTTTTAAGATTCAAATAAACACAAAACAAGACAATTTCATACGCTCTCTCTTAAACTGGATATTCAATAAAAAAAAAAAAATATAATAAAAAACTTTAAGGATATATTCACTTGCTAAAGCCTCCCATGTATTAGTTTTTAAATCTTGGCTATGTTCAATTGTATTCAATAAAATTATAAATATTTCAAAACTGACAAGAAAAAAAATAATAGATATTATAAAAAAAAAGGTTTTATTAAAAAATAAAAAAAGATCAAAAAAAAAAAAAAAATTGATCACCAGTTTTTGGTGATGAGTATAGAGATGATTCTTGGGGTTTGTGATAATCGATTGTCATTAGCACCCTGTTGCTTACAGTAACACATTTACAGATTTTAAATAATAAAGTTACAAATGCGGTTTTATAGAATCAACGACAGATATTTTTATTCCGTGACGAGAAGAAACATTAATCCTGTCAGATTCTTTATAAAAATGTATAACATAAAAATATTTTTTATATTTTATTTTTTATATTCTCAATATTGTTCAGTCGCAATGACCTTTTATGACCACCCATAACCGTGGTAAATTAATTTATATATATATACAATGTATAATGGTTTTTTTATAACTATAAACTTTTGATATATTTTTAACAATTTATATTTTTATTTACAAATTTGATATTAATTTAAAAACAAGATGACGTAGACTTTAATTACATCAACCTTTTTTTTTTAGTGAATAATTTTCAAATGGTTTTTAAAATTTAATCAATGAAATTCACAGTGTGTTGAGGTAGATGGTACCGGTCAAAATGTTGGTGTCATTGATAGAAATCTTTAGCTGTAGCATTGAGTTCCTGGATAGCTAGATGACCAAGACAATTGGTTTGTTATTTCAGCTATAGTTGGATAACCAGGATAGCTAGCTGATATTTACAACAATTACTGAAACAATCAATAAAGCTATCAAAAAATTTGATATGAATGATTCATCAAAGTTATCAACAAGTTCCATGTGATTTAGCTTTAGAAAATACAGCTGACAGAAGTAGTTGTGTGGTTAGTTATCCATTGACAATTGTCACATCTATTTACCTAATTGTTGCAGCTAAAAATATGTTTATTAATAACAAGTTATCAATTTTTAATTTAACAGAAGTAAGATAAACGTGAAACACTTTACCATGAAGTTGTTCTATTTTCAGTTTTGACAATTCAATATCTGTAAATTTTGTATAAACAAATCTTGAAAAAATCTTTCATAAACTAAAAATTATCTAGTTCTATAATTTTTTAAATATATATTTTTATATTAAATACAAGTTTGTGTTTCTTTTATTTCAATTTAACTATAATTTTTTGTGTTAAAATCACGAGAGTAAAGCTTTTGACTAACCGCCTACTCGACTTTCAATGACAATTCGAATGTCAGACAAAATTTATGCTTATGTGGTAAATCGTGCTAAAACAAACACGTATATTTTTTTTTTTAAATTTTATTTTTCTTTTATTTATTTATTTATTTTTTGTGTTCTTGCCACTTTCAACGATTAAGTTGAAAGCTACGTGCTTTGGATTCGTTCCACTTATAAACCATGGACCAAGTGTTAAAAACAAACACCTAGCCTCAATTTGTTCTCATTCTTTTATTCATATATTTATTATTTATTATTATATATATATTTAATATTTTTGTTATATATTATTTATGTCAAGATGACGTGTCTGTATACATATATATCTGTGTTTTTATTTAACTTAAATTTAAGTATACGCGACACACTAGTTTTCTATTATATACAGTCATACAGAGATCCATCAAATTAACTTTTCACTTGTCCACAAAACCGTGACGAGATATTCAATAGCTTCACTTTTTTTTTTTTTTCATTTTTTTAATAATATTTCTTTACACTCATACAATAATATATATATTTTTTTTTATTTTTATAATTGGATTTCATAAATATATTTTGTGTTTATCCAAGGACATATTATACCTGTTTTTTTATCTTTTTAAAATATATTTATCATTTTTTTTTTTTATATTCAATGTGCAAGAAAATAATATGAAAAAATATAAAAAATTTATAACTCATAAATACAAGAATTAAATAACAACAAGTGGCTCATCAAATAGTTTCATATTTATACACATAAATGAATCTTAAAAAAAAAAAAAAAAATATGATATTTTCTGTATGACCTTTTTTTTGCCTGCAAGATAAAAAAAAATAAATAAATAAATAAAGGATCAACAAAGTTATACTTTATGAGAATATTCTACTTTTTTTTGAGTTAAAAAAAAAAAAAATAATAATAATTTTTGAAATAAGTCTCATTGAGGGTTTAGATATGTACACAATAGAGTCAACCGTGTTAACGAAATAAATTCAAGTTTAATTTTTATATGTTCTTATGTAGTTGATGGTTATAACCAGTGGATAACGAGAGAGACCCCAGTGTGTCCCTTAATAAAATCAACCAGTCAGCATGTGCATCATAAATAGATGTGCACATATAAAAAAAAAATATATAAATGCTTGTGTTAGATATGAGCAAATATAACATGCTACCTCGTCAGAAACAACAAATGTTTAACATGATCAGGCAACTGAAAGTAATTTAAAATAAACCTATAATATATATTTTTTTTTTTTAAATCAAACCTGCATCATAAACTAAAACACAACAATAGTTAACAATAATACAAACAAAAAATTGTACAATTCATTGAATAATATGACAATCAGTTGACGATAAAAACTATAATCGTAAAGTTTAAATTTTTGACTTGTTACTTTTATTAGTTTATATTTTTTTTTTCTTTTCACACTCATTGACTTTCTTTTTTTTTTTTAATTTTATTTTTATACAATATTTTTTATTTTTTATTTTATATATAACAACATTATTCACACAACTATCATAATAAATTTTAATTTTAAAATTTAGATTTAAAAATATATATATGTACAACAAACTCGTGCTATTCAACTTTTTTTTTTTTTTTAAATTATTTTATGAGTTTTTTTTTTTAAATTAAAATAACAAAAAATTTTGACATTTAAATTTTTACGATTTGTTTTTATTTTTGAATATATTTGATTTTGTCATGACCAAGTTAATTAATATCCTGTTTAAAGTTGTAAAATAACATGAGGGTATTATTTTTTAAATATATATCTTAATTTTTATTTAGCAACACCTGATGATACTTGTCATTAGATATATTTGTTTATGTTTCTTTCAACGACAAATTTTTCTTTTTTTTATGTGTTTTTATTTTTTTTTTTTAAATATATATATTTTAGAAAATTTTATTTTCCCTCATTTGTTTATATTAATCCCGGAAGCGGCTGAGTTCGTGGTTGATTTAAAAACGACATGTGATGGTTGATCATGGTGTTGTTGATAGGGAAAAATTTTTGTACCTATGTACTTTGATTATGTGAAGTTCAATATATATAGCTTATAGACGATTTAAAAATATATATATATGTGATGGTGGTAATGTACGTTATACATTTTATATCCCCTTATTTTATTTTTATTTTTTTAGAAAATATTTTATATATATATGTATATAGAGGAGAAAAAAATCAAAAGCAATGTGTGCTTTATCGGCTTTAGCCACTGTCAATGTCGACAAAATAATCAAGATAATAAACGATGACGACTACACTTGAATTTATTTATTATCAAGTTTTAGAGATTTTGATACGAAAAGTATACTTAATGTCCCCTTTGCATCTGTTTTTGTTTGCAAACTAGAAAATTTTTTCTTTTTATCATTTTTATTTATCATTTTTATTTTTACTTTTTTTTTTTGTATTATTATTATTTTTATTATTTATAAATTTGAGAATAGATTGATTTAAATAGAAATATATTGATAGATTTTTAGTTTATATATAATATGTAAAGAAAATTTTTTTGATTCAAAGTCTAAGAATGTAAAGTGATCATGTTACTGGTGTATAACAAGAAGCAACCCCGTGGTGATCTAATGGACCACGAATATAAGTAAGGTCTGTTGCAAAGAATTTCATCTGATGTTGATCATTTATTTGACCATTAAATAGTGATTGTAATAATAATATGTATATATATATGATATTGTTGCATTGAAAAACATGTGTACCATTTTTGGAATGTATTCTTTATTTTTTTCTTTTTTAAAATTTGTATTATCTGTATAAAGTTTTCTTGTCAAATGAAATGTTTAACTTTTCATAAAATTTACAGACTCTTGGAATTAATAATTGTAAAATGTCTTCTAAGTAGTTTTTTTAGTTTTTTAGTCATTGAAATTGATTAACTATATAGACATTTTTTAAAAGTCAGAAGTAGTTGTTGTATATGTTGTATTTTGAAGTCATTTTTGTAGTTAACCAAAGTGTTTTGGAGTACTGTGTACTTGTTTTAAACATATTATAAAATGAGTCAAATAATTTTATTAAACAGCCAATTAGTTGTTATGATTATATAAATAATATCAGACAATATCCCAAACACACTGTCAACTTGCAGTTACCGGCCGTGTAGGAGAACACAACATGGCCAAGCCTTGGCCGATGCTTGTAAAACATTCGCCAATCATTGGCAAACATTAATGGGCCGTTAATGAGCCAGGCCTGGATCGTTATGTCAATTTAATATTGGCTGCTATGAATGGCCTAATCATGTGTCCCAAGATTGGGCCAATGATTTTCCCTATAACGGCCCGTTAATATTTTAAGAAAAACCCGTTTGTCACCCAACAATCAGCCATTAATGCACCAGGCTTGGAAAGTTAATTTTCTTTATTTAAAACAATTTTTTTTTTTGCCTCTCGACGGGCGCGAACACGGAACCTAAAATCCTAATCATTGGCGACCAAACATTGGCCATTTAATAATCAGCCAAGGCTTGGCCAATTATTGGCGAAAAAGCATTGGCCATTTAAGATCTGCCAAGGCTTGGCCAATTATTGGCGAACAAGCTTTGGCCATTTAAGATCTGACAAGGCTTGGCCAATTATTGGCGAACAAGCAATGGCCATTTAATAATCAGCCAAGAAGTAGCCAAGGCTTGGCCACGGATCAGAGCCAGGCATTGGCAGTACAAGAATGGGCCAGTCGTTTACCAAGAATATACCACGACTGGCCGATACCTGGCTGCCAATCCACGGGTGCCATTAATGGGCCAATGAATGGCCATGTTGTGAGTCTTGGCCATTCATTGATTCCTACACGGGTATGACTGATAATGGCAAACATAAAGTATCAATCATTCAATGAACTTTGATGTTAAAAAATATTTCATTAAATAACTTTAATAATTTAAAATTAATTTAATTATAATTCATTTTCATTTAATAATTTTTCAATTTAATTTCAATTGTATCAATTGTTGTTTGATAAATAAATTTACAATTATTACAAATATATATTATAAACACAGATGATGTTTTATAAATTTATTTCGAGTAAAAAATACCAAAAAAACTAGACTAACAAGTCAATATTTCAATGGACCTTTTCACCAGAAATTCAGTTTGCATAATTTAACCTTTAGATACTACTAAAATTTTTCAATTTTATTCTGGTAAAAATATATCCATATATAAATTCATAGACAAAATTTACAGCCAAAAAAATACATATGGAAACAATAAAAATCAAAAAAATCCAGATGCAGGTATCAGAGATACACATGTCAAGATGAGAGGAAATAGGTAATAAAAATAAAAATAAACAGAAAAATCTATACTTTTAAATAAAAATTATAAATCTTATATAATTTATTTACACATGGAACAAATAAATCAACAATTCACAGCAAAGACAACACATATTGTTATTCTCTTTATAATTATCCAGTAAAAATTGTAAATATATAAAGAAACAATTAAAAAATAAAAAAATTAATAAAACATAATTTAAAAGCTATAAAAATATCACTACAATACGCACAGCCTTTTATACCCAATCATCAGTCAAGATATAAATGAAACCGGTAAATGAATATAAATATATAAAATGAAATGTCTTGATGATGTCAGAATAATGCACGACGAATAGTGATCGGACAAAATGATAAGTGACGAAATTGCAGGTATAATATCATATAAAATACAATAGCAACCCAAATATCCATTTTTTATTTTTTTATTTCAATCTCAAAGAAGATCTCAATCAATGCGCTGATGCTCCTTTTAAGTTTTTGTCCGCGTTTTTTATTTATATTTATTTATTTTTCATTTATATATCATTTTCTTTACTATTTTTTTTTAATATATATATAGATAAATAAATAATAATATACTCTTCTTTTTATATCCCACAGCTTTATACCGACACATTGATTTTAATCTCATTTTTTTTTTTATATATTTCTTTTTTATATATTTATTTATATTTTATTTTTATTTATTTTTTAACCGAAAATTAGTATTTTGAATATAATCTTCTTGTGTGACTGCGACTGTATATATATATATTTAACAAAAATTTATATCTATCTTACCCAGTTAAACATCTATTAATAAAAATTTTCTAAATTTAAATTACCCATCATAGAAATATTTAAATAAACATATTATAATATTATAAAAACAAGACATCATAATTAAAATTTTTGTAAAGTTGAATAAACTAAGGGGAATTTGATTATAAAATTATTATTTTTAATATTTATTGCATCAAGATAATAATGATATAATTTCAAGAATATTTAAGACATGTTTGTATACAAAATTAAAAAAAAGTATAAATAAAATATAAAATAGATTTAATAGTTGTTAAAATTGTTAATAATTTTTTGTTATTTATTTATTTAATATTAGAATTTTTAATTGAAAAAAAAATACATTTATAAGGTTTACTGATGTAAAAATATAATGTGACAGTCGTTTATAAAAAAAGACTACAATATTATTTAAAACAATTAGGGATAAATTGTTCAAAAATTTCAGAAATAGACACGTTGATTTACATATTTTATTTACTAAATTAATCATGACAATTACTGGAAATATTTTCACTAATTTACTATCAAATAATTTGGTTAAAAATAGTAAAAATTATTTCTTAAAATAGTAATCAATTGTTGTAGTCTATAATAAAGTAAAATAATAATTATTAACGTAATCAAAATGTTTAATAATAATGATTTTAAATATATTATAAATAATTTTAATTGATTAATTTATATTTCAAGTTTCAAGAGTATATATTATATCTCAGTTGAATTGTGAATATTTTATATATTTAATATATATATCGTACTTTATATCTTATATGCCTTTTTTTTTGTATAAACGAAAATGCCCCTCGTAAGTCAAAATGATGTATATATAAATTTGTTCGCACTTTTTTTCATAAAGAGTTTTGTAATATATTTTTTTCTTTTTACCCTTTTTTATTTAATTTTTATTTAATTTAAATGTATGAATGAAAGTAGAAGGCTTTTTTTAAGGACATAAAATTAGTGTAAAATTTTTTATGACAGTTGTATCAAGTTGCATTGAATTTAGGGAAATTAATTTGTCAATAAAATTAATTATAAAATTGCAATTACGTATAAAAATAGTTCATTGTTTTAGTTGACATGATAATTGATTAAAAAAAAAATAATTTCAATATTTAATATATTTTTAATATAATAAATCCGTTGAGAATTTGAGATTGAATATTTTAAAATAAGATATATGTTGACTGAAATGTGAATACAATGTATTAAAAATTAAAATTTAGATGAATATAAAAATAAATGGATCATTTTTTAATACATATAAAAAAATTTATAAATATATACGTGTGTTTGTATTTTAAAAAAGACATATTTTACATCCATAAATTGCACATTAGAAAAACCATGAAAATAATAGGCTTAAAAAATAAAATAATAAATAAATAAATAAAAAATAAAGGGGAGCACTATTTGTAACATCAGTTTGATACAAATACATGTAGAATTTAAAAGTACTATTTTTATATATATATATATTTATTTTATGTATATATGTTATATATAAAATTAAATACCAGAGTGGGGATATAAAAAGATGTCGTAAATCATAAATTAAAGCAGTATTTAGCTGGGGCGGTTTCACGGTGGGTACAGTCTATGCATGACATTCAACACTAAATAATTCCACCATTCACAATAGTCAGTAAAACAACCCTAAACTATATACAACCAACACAACTAACCCCCAAACTTATTTTAAAAATTAACATCTATCTTATCTTAATTAACATCAAATTAACATCTCTATCTAACGCCTATTATTATCATCATTCTCAAGATAGTCACTTTTGGATTTTTTTTTTCTTCATCTTCAAATCAACCAAAAAAAAATCATTTGAATATTTTTTTTTTTAGTTGGTTTTTTTTTTTGTTGTGAATATTTATTAATTAATACAAACGTATATCAGGTGTGATATATATATTTTAATTTTTAATATATGTATACATGGTTGGAAAAAATAATTTAAAATTAAACATAAATTTGATGTCAAAAAAAAAAAAGGATATACTTATTATTTTTGTGTTAATTCAATACCAGACTCATGAGTGTTGAATAAACACAAAGAAAATGTGAAAAAATAAAAAATGTTAAATAAATTTTTGACACAAATTATGTATAAAATTAAAACTATGAAATGTTAAAGATATTCAAGAGATATTATTTTTATATTAACTTAAAATTAAATTTAAAAAATAAAAAATATTAATTTAACATTTTAAATTTTTCAAAAAATATATTTAAACATTAAAATTGTGTTAAATATAGTTTTATGTTAAACTGAAAAGGATCAAACTAATATCTCAATTTGAGACATTATTATTTCTAATAAAAATTATCCTTCCTAATCATACAAAATTTTGGTTAAGAAAATTATTCGGGGTGATATTGTTCCTGTGCTACGAGTTTTATTAATTGATTCAAAATTCCTAAACGACTATCATCAACCAGGCCACCATCCAGTTTGACACGCTCTACAACAACTTTGGTTTTGGGATGATTAAACGTCAAGGTATATCTACATAAATACACATTTCCTCCTAACCCGTTAACCTGTAAAGAAAAACAAAATAAGAGGATCACGTTAAATACCTCGTTGATAAATTTTATTATCCTAAATCTATTATATTATTAATTTTTGGTAAAACAATCTCATTTATTTATATTATATTTTGTGGAATAATTTACATCATCAACTTGGTACGTAACAATACAGTATATACAAATCCTAAAAATAATTTTTACAATAAAATTTAATCTGTATATAAATATATGTTTATGTTCGTACATTTTGTTAAGTATATAGTTAATGCCTGTGTATACAGTTAAAAGACCTACCTTTAAATACAGCTGGAGCCAATCCAAGCAAAGCATTTATTCACTGATGATTGTCACTACCGATAAGATAAAAATCAGTTAGGGACAACCCGTTTAATCCAATGTAAGTATATATATATTTATTTTATAATATCTATAAATGGTTAAAGTATATCGTTGCGTCGATAAAGGCGTGGCTATATGTATATATAAAAACCATTTGTGAAATATATAAAAATGAAAATAAAAATATATATAAATGTATACAGACAAATAAGACGTGCATTACTTCCACTCTATCCGGTCTAACTGGTTCGCTCATGT
Organism: Lysiphlebus fabarum; assembly: GCA_011426435.1. Classification (NCBI taxonomy): domain Eukaryota; kingdom Metazoa; phylum Arthropoda; class Insecta; order Hymenoptera; family Braconidae; genus Lysiphlebus; species Lysiphlebus fabarum. The sequence continues at coordinate 372,703 of WSYQ01000045.1, read as the reverse complement.
CAAGAGTTTACGTTGTTTATGAGGTGAAAACAGGAAGGTGATAAAAATAAAAAAATAAAAAATAAAAAATACTTGTGTATATTAAATAAATTCATATATAAAAACCGTGACGTTGTAATACGTGCATATAAAATTTAACTATATGTATATATACATAAGTACTTTGATAATAATTATTATTATTATTTGTAATAAAAAAAAAAAAAGATATGCCCTTGGAGACATGTTTGCATGTTTCATTAATATATTTAAATATCAAACAGCACTATAAATGTGGGCTATACTTTTAATATTAATCTATGTACAAGTTGACTTGTGATTATCATTTTTTTTTTTTTTTTTTTTTTTTTGATATTCATATTGATATTGTGATTATAAGGTATTTACTATTGCTCGTGTTTTTTTTTAATTTAAAAAAAAATTATTATTTAAATAATCTGAGAACAATTGAATATGTATATAAGATAATTTCCTTTTTGAAAAATAAAAATAAATGAGTTGCTATTTAGACATGCATTTGTATAAATTTATATAATTAAAAATGTAAAATTTAATTATTTTATTTTATTTTATATTTATGATTATAATTATTAAATATTTTTCATGATATTATTTTGATGATTTCATTAACAGCTGCGATGTATTTGTACTTGATTATAATATTTATAAAAAAATAAAATTTAATTATTAATAAAATAAATTAATTTATAATCATCAAAATATATTATTAATTATTTAAAATAATTTATCAAAATTATTAAAATTTATTATTTTTTTTGTATTAATTTTTTTATATTAAAATTAATATTAAAAAAAAAAAAAAAATTAATCTTATTTTATTATTTAATAAATTAATATAATTAATCATTAATTCATTTATATTATTTAATTTATTTTATTATTAATTTTTTTCATATTTATTTAATAAATTAATTGTATCAGTTGATATTTTATATAAATTATATTTAAAAATTGCTAAATATTATTGCCAACTGACTGCTAAAATATTCAGTATCTAATTTCTTATAAATATACAAAATAAAATTTCTCTAATTTCTACAATATTTAATAAATAAATATGTCAAAAATAAGTCATAATTTGAAAATACCTAATAAATGTAAATGTTTAAATTTAAATGGTGAATATAAAATTTATTTATACAACTTTTCGTATATTATTTTGTATACATATACCTATATATATATTAATAATTATTCTCGTTCCATTGAACGATATCATTAACACCTTAACATTTCAACATAGCATTCGTCTTGCTTTTGAATATGCGTGGTCTCCCGCTAATCTGTATACGCGCGGTACAGTCGCGCGTTTTAAAACGGGGCAGCACGCGATGCGACATATTTATGGCTTGTTTTTAAATATTAAATGATACAAAGGTGCCGCTTACCTTACATCCTTTTTTTATTATTATAATCATACACACATATGTAGGTATATATACCAATATTTTATTACATTTATATATTTATTTATTTATTATTATTTTCTTTATTTTATTGTTATTTTTTATTCATTTATATTTTTATTATAAAATTATTTCGTATATATACAAGTATATATATATATTTATCAAGTATGACTTGGTATTAAACTCAGGTATTTTAAACATGTGTATGTGTGCATATGGCATGGTGACCCCGTGCTGAGCGCGAATTGAGACGTTATATTAGTTATCACAACGGGTCAGCATGACGAATCTTTTGCAAAATTTACGATCATGAGAAAAATATAACAAAATGAAATTGGAATATATAACTAACACGCACAGAAATAAAAAAAATTATATATTAAGGGAAAAACTTAAATTTTTGTTGATTGATGGTATAATTTTTTTGTTACTGTATTTTTTTTTTTGGTTTAATAAATATAAATATGTATTTTTAATGAAAAAAAAGTGACTGTAAATGTATTTGATGAAAATAATAAAATATATATCTAAAAATTATAATAATAAAATGAGCAATTTAAGGGATGTAATGATGGGCAGATGGGTCAGTCGAAAGTTTAGGGTAATCAAGACAGGTGGACATATAAAATTACTCCCATTTTGTATAAAATATATATTTTAGTAAAATATATCTGTTGTGGTATAAACCACCTTGTGTTTGTCATCACGAACTAAAAAAAATATATTAATAATATATATTTTTTTTCGATAAAACAACATGACAGTATTTCAATTGAAATATTAATTTATTTTGTCAAACGATTGACAATTTTTTTATATAAATTTTTGATTGTTGAATTTATTTTTAGATGTTTTATGTTTGTCTCTTGTTGTCACCACAGATGGTTAATAATTTAAATTATTAACAAGATATTAACTTGAATACAATTCCATATTTATTTTTAGTATTTTTGTCATGAAAAATAATTCGTATAAAATTGGTACCAAAAATAATTTGATTAAATCAACAAAACAAATACTCATAAATTTTTGAAATTTTTCAACATTAATTAAAAATATATTTACCAATTAATGTACTGCATTATCAAAGATGTCATACTTGAAGTATACAACAATATTTATATAAATTGATTCGTCAAAAATATATGAATGATCAAAATAAAATTCACAATATATGATTGTACCATCTGCCTTGCAAAATATCATGAACATGTAGAAACTTTTTGAATTGTCAAGATGTGATTTAGTGTTTTTTATTTATATATATATATATTTTTTTTATTTTTATTCGGGGTGCTTGTGTTACCCTAAAAACATCAGGCAAAATAGTTCTTCTGACTTGGTTTTCCCTGCGGCGGGTTGATCCTGATGTTGATGAGTATGATGGGGCAATTCGACCTCGGTAACATTGTGTTCCAGTTACATATTTATCGTGTAACAAATAGGCGTACAGTGTTATGATATCGTTCTGAATTTGAACTGGTTCATGTACACTATTTTATTATATAACACATGTGAATATTTTTGTATACATATATGTACATGTAGCTAAGGAAAAAAGGGATGTAAAACCCTTGGGGATATTTATTCCATACACAAGCATGTATATATATAAAATGAAAATATGACAGCTGTTGGAGTTTCTTTTGGAATATGAAACATTTGTGGTGATTCTGACAATGCCACAGTAAACAAGTCAATTATCTTGGACAATGTGAAAAACCGGTCTTATTTTGTCGACACAATAATCCTTCTTCAATCACTGATTAATCAGCTATATATATATAAATTTTTTTGCAATTTATAAAATTATATATAAAAATGAGGGTTTTATGTTTTATCAACACACGTGTATACTTGTATAATTATTATTTGTAATTCATTTGTGATATTTCGACTTTGATTGTTTGTTAAAATCAATTGATATTTGTTAAATTAACAAACATCTCATTCTAAATTTTAAAATGTTGTTTGTAAATTTTATTAAAAATTAACTTGATTAACCAAATTTATCAAACTGAATTTGTTAATTTAACAAACTTTTTTTTATTTTACATTTTATGATTAAATTTTGAATCTATTTTTTGTTTTATAACATTAAAATATTTAATAGGTATTTTTTTTTAAATAACATTATCAGATTTGATGATGTTTGTTGTAAATATTAAAAGAAACTGTCAAATCTTTATATAAATAATGTCATTTTATTTCTTTAATAAATTTATATATCCAAAAATCGGATTTAGAAAAAAGAAAAAAAAAAATGAAGAAAGGGTTTATGTGACAAGTTTTCTTCTGTTACTTTTACTTTTTTTAATTTTTATTTTTTAGTATCCACATGTCATTTTGATGATAGAGTTTCATCATCTGGAGTTCTTGACGGTTCTAATGTTGAAGATCTTTTTATTCTCATACACATTTATCGCACCAGTACAAAGGACCAACACCTTTTTATTTTTTTGTTCATATTTATATCTTTCTTTTTCTATTTTGTTAGCTTTTACATGACAAAAAATTGTGAGAGAAATAATAGCTTTGTGTCTTTGAAAAATTCTTTATATAACATGCTGGTTTACTTGTCTTGTGTACATAAATACTAAGAAGATCCAGTCAGGCCAATAACATTAACCCATATGATCCAATAATTTTTCAAAAGCTTTGGTCTGATTAAACCCAAGATCACAGTTTTTTAACCACATATATATAAGATGTGGTTTTTATATGCTTAAACTTTTATTATTATTTTTATTATTTGTTATTTTTAAAATAAAATGGACTACTGTATTTTTTCGTCTTATTTTTATCACCAATAAAATCAGATATTTCATTTTTTTATTACTAATGGAGTTTTAATATTGAAAATATTAAAATAGATGTTATTACAAGATTTTCAGTTTTTTTTTTTTTTTTTTCCATTTGTGGATTAGAAAATATTTTTTATGGTTTAAATATTGTTACAGTTGGGTGATCAAGAATTTTGGTAATCACCCGAGTGTTTTAAAAAATTTTTTAGTGTTTAAATATATTATTTTAAATTTTATTTTCAGTCAACATAAAAATTATTAATGTTAATTTAACATTTTATAGTTTTAATTTGATGTATATAATTTTTTTCCAATTTATTTAACACATGACTCATTTTTTAATTTAACTGTTTAAAATTTATGATAAAAAATAAAAAAATACAAGTGTCAAAATTGAGATATTAGTTTGATCCTTTTCAGTTTAACATAAAACTATATATTTAACACAAATTTAATGTTTAAATATATTTTTTGAAAAATTTAAAATGTTAAATTAATATTTTTTATTTTTTAAATTTAATTTTAAGTTAATAAAAAAATAATATCTCTTGAATATCTTTAACATTTCATAGTTTTAATTTTATACATAATTTGTGTCAAAAATTTATTTAACATTTTTTATTTTTTCACATTTTCTTTGTGTTTATTCAACACTCATGAGTCTGGTATTGAATTAACACAAAAATAATAAGTATATCCTTTTTTTTTTTTGACATCAAATTTATGTTTAATTTTAAATTATTTTTTCCAACCATGTATACATATATTAAAAATTAAAATATATATATATCACACCTGATAGAAATAAAAAATGAAAAACAGGAGCATCTTAAATATGTGTTGATAATTATTGATTAACAACTTGGAAATTAAGATTTCATTAAATAAAAAAATTAAATAATTTTATATAAAATATGTAGTAATTTCTCAACTTATTTAAACAATTTTCCCACATAGTGTTGTAGTCTGTGAAATTCAAGAGGAATTACTTCCACATTTGCACCTTGAAACTCGAAATATTAACGCTTGGATTGTCGTTTCTTTTGAATCTAAGAAACTTTAAATATAACCAAACGAGAATGAGTGGACATATAAGTATATATTTTATTTCATGCGATTTGACTTTTCAAGAGTTTTTTATATTAAATTAATATTAAACTAAATCTCATTGTAAAAAATCTACACGAACAAGCAAACACTTTTCACTATAACTTATTTTACCTGCTTGTAAAATCATTGATTAATTTTTAATCAAATTATCTTGTGAGTAATTTCATGCCACCACTTGTATATTATTTAATTTAACAAATTATACAGGTATATTGTAATTTTTTTATCCAATTTGTTGTCACATTTACATTGAAAATAATTTTTAAAAAATTTCCCATTCTCAAATGTACATTTCCGCTGGTTCAATAAATTTTTTTTTCCTGTTGTCAATGATCAAATGACAAGGCGTTTAAAAAATATTTATAATATAAATTCATATTTCAAAAGATTATTGGGGAAAAAAAATATATAATAATTTGTGGCTCATTACCTGTCAATTGGATGATCCAATTGTATATTGATACGAATGCGGGTATGATTACAATATATATATTTATTTAGTTGGTAATTTTTTTTTTCGAATGGTTGAATCTCAAAGTTTGTATATCATGTCACTTAAATATGACATTTATAAAGATTCAATAATGCTGTTTAATATAAAAAAATAATAAAAAAAATAACAGCAGCTGATATGTCGTATTTTATTTTTTAAAGCAAATGCATTTATTTTTTAGTAATGTATGTCTTTTTTAACGAGAGAAAAATGTCACTTTAATTTCGTCAAATAATAATTCAAGTTTATATTTATATTGAAAAAACTTTTACAAATTTTCCATACTAAATTTCTATTAAACTTTAAATTTTTATATATTTTTTCTTTTTCGTAGAAATATAATTTCTGTCTGCCAGTAAGTCTGTTTTATATTTTAAATATATTTTATTTTTTTTTTTTGCAGTGTCATTTAAATGATCACTTCTATGTATAATCTATTCTCATCATGACAAAAAGAAAAAAAAAATAAAGAAAAATAAATAAAAACTTACTGCGAAAAAAATTTAAACATCCTTCAATTAATTATGAGCGTAAAAAGTATTAAGTTTTCAAGTTTTTAATGGGTAAACACAATGGTGACACCAGTTTTTTTTTTCTTTTCTTTTTATTTCGGCAACTTTGAAGCAAAGATATTTACCATATGTTTCATTGTTCATTCATATATACATTGTATATTGCTTGGAAAAAAAAATAAAATAAAATTTAACAATATATTTACACTAATTTAAAACACACTGGAAAGAAGATGATACTTGACAGTTTGTGGTTTACGCTCATTATAGATTTTTCTTTGAAGTTTTATTTGAAAAAAAAGGTAAAATAAAAAGTCAAAAAAAAAAAAAAAAATGGGTGGTTAATATGACGATGGACACGGTATTTTGAATTAGCAAGTATTGAGGTATTATTGCAATATACGTTTGCAGAAGCGTCTAAGCTTTTGAATTTACATTTCACTTTTCAAACAATTATGACTAGCAAAACCGCAAAATGATTTATTATATTTTTAGGCATTTAAAAAAACATTTTATTTTATTTCTTATGAAATAAATAACTTGACAAATTTATTTTTATTCAATAACTTTTTGTAAATTCATTTTTTTATGTTGAAAAATTATTATCATAAAGTTGTGATTGTTTTAAAAAAAATTATAGAGGAAATTGTTTGAATAATAATGAAAAAGTCATAACAAATAATGAAGGTATATGTACAACATGTTTGTTTTAATATGGTGATTTAAAATTATTTTATTATGATGTATATTTAAACGAGTATTTTGTCGGCTTTGTTGGTCTACCTGATATATTTAATAAAAACACTGCAAGGCGTGTCAACATGCCAAGTCGGTTGGCTTTGTATGTTTAATATATTTATTAAGAAAAAATATAATAATTATTAAATTGATATGTTTAGAAGGATTGAGTAATTTTTTCAAGTTGTTGAAAATAAAAATTAATTGACTTTGAGGTTGATTAAAAATGATACAACGCTGATTATTGATGTTGGTTATTTAATCAATATAATTCATGTGAAAATATATATCTTAAATGATTTGTCAATTACTTTGGTTAGATGTTGAATATTATTCAAAATACTTTAGTATCATGTACGTGTCAAAATATATCAACGATCAACGATTAACAAGTTTATAACGTTCTACACTGCAGTCTGATTATAATCGATGTACAGATAAAGATTTTTATCTCATTTTTTTTACTGGAATGGTGTCTACAGTTTTCTCTGCATAGAACCAAACTCTGGACCATGATGGTCCAGTTTATAAAAAAAATTATAAACTGTTAATTAAATTCCATCCAATCAAATAGACATTTTGAATTAATTTTTTTTTTCATAAGGTTGATAAAAAACAGACTTCTTTTTGTTATAAATTTTTACGTCTCTTGGAAAACTCTGAGAGATATCTGAAAAGTCTCTACAAAGCCTTTGTCTCTGGTTAATTTTAAAAAGATTAACCAGAGACAAAGACTTTGTAGAGACTTTTCAGAGATCTCTCAGAGATCTCCGAGAGACGTAGAAATTTTTACCAGAGCCCACACACACTAGGATAATAAAAATTACCAATTTTACTAAAAGTTTTCCCGTAACTGGTATAAATGTCCCTGTAAAATCCGTAAATGTCTTCGTAAAAAGTACCAATATAGCTACACCGTAATAAATAAACAAAATAATTAAAATAAAATAGTAATAATTTATTTAAACATATAATTATCATATTTATAAACACGTTTGATCAATCCGACTATAAAATCATCTAAATAAAATCATTAATTAATATTTTCTACGCACTTGCTAATATCTATTATATATACCTAAATAAGAAAAGAAAAAAAAAAAAAAAGATAATACAACCAGCTACGCCTCTCTAACTTTTATTTAAGTACTCGTCACGTTAAACATCAGGTGTTTTGTGTTCGCATCAATCCCTGTGATGTCTTGTCTTTTTTTGTATTTTTAACTAAATTTCATCAAAACAAAAAAAGAAAAAATTTTTTCATTTTATTTTTTGCAGAGTCCGTACATGCTTTATAAAATTTTCACCCTTGGGGAATATATCTAAAGGATAATTCCCTCATTAAAAGAATTATCCATGTAAACACAATAAATCATACAATAGTCTATTCTATATTTTCTACGAATAAAAAAACCACAAAGTTTTCAAACAAATGTCAAATATAAAAGACACCGACAAGCCGACATCTATTAACAAACCCAAATTTAATTTTATTAAATATTTTTCTCTTTTTTTTAAAAAAATATTATGAAAAAAAAAAAAAATAAAATAATAATAATTAAACTATTAATTATATTGTTTATGTAATATTTAGAAATTTATATTTACTCAAAGTAGGTTGATCATATTGTAATACATGAGTGGATATTGATATGTTATGTAACGCCCACGCCAATAAACGTCGACGAATCAGCCACCAATCCCCCACGAATATTACTTGCACGAATCACATGTCGAATAACAAGTTCTCCCATCAGCCAAAGCTCAATGTCTGTTTTTAATAATAATAATAATAATAATATGATATATATACTCATGTTTATTATTTATTAATTTTGTCTACCTTTTTTAATTTTTATTTATTGTATATGTATTTGGTATATCGTGCTCGTATGAAATTTATTAATATATTTATTTATCAATGAGAAGAGAAAGAGTTGATCTTATTGGGGCCAAATTGTGGGTGATTCTGTCAATTGGTATAATACAATAAGTTGATGGGGTCACGCGTGTATATTTACTGTATATATGTATGTATATACTTAATTAATTTAATAGCTACTAATATTATAATTGACACATACTTACTTGTTTTATTTTATTTGTAAATACATGTATATTTTTTTTTTTAATTTTTTTATTTATAAGAAATTTTTGAAGAACTTATTTTAGAAATATTTAAAGAACTTATAAATTAGTAAAAATAAAATTATTTTAATGAGAATAATAATGCCATCTTTCACCATAAGTATTATCAAATTTATTTATATATTATTCATGATAACTCCATAAAAAATAAAACATATGCAGTCTTATTTATTACTATTTTTTAAAATGTTTTCCTTAGGTTTCCATAGCTACTAAACAGCTCTGATAACTCACGTAAACATCCTGGGCTTATCAATAATAAGATAACAAATTAATATAAATTTTAATTACACTTTTGATAAATAAATGCACCGTGATTGGAAAGTGTATGCCTGTAAAAAATTTTTAGCTGCAGCAACGAGACAGTGGATAGCGAAAGAGACAAAACAATCGGTTACTAATTCAGCTAGCTGGATAGCCAGGAGAGCTAACCAAGCTCACAAGATTTATATAACCTATAAACATAATCTATTTTGTCTTATTGATATACAAAAATAATTAAATATCATTAATTTATAGATAAATAAAAAAAAGCTAATATAATTTTAAAAAAATAATAATGACAGCTACACAATGACTTTAATAATCAATAACGTTATAAAAAATTTGACATAAATGGTGCATCAATATTATTAAGAAGGTATATGAGTTTAGCTCTCCATGGATTGCTGCCTCAGTTATCCAAAGTATAGCTAATGTAATTAGCTGTAGTTAGTTAGCCCTGGATAGTTGTTGTTGCTGTCTATCTTGTTGCTGCAGCAGCTAGAAATTTTTTACAGTGCGAATTTTTATCTTTCAGTGGACTCCGGTATATCATATACTTTCCAATCACGGTGTATATACATGTGATTAAAGTATAGATTTACCTGGTTGTTAAAATATAACAGAAATCGAAATGTAGAGAGTGTGTCAATCTAGATGGTAAAAAATCTGATGACGTCTTGTGATGATAACTTAAATACACAGACACAACATCCCGAATTATTTGTATAGATTGATTTTAATTGATATTTATTTAAATTAAGAAAATGATGTGATCAACAAAATTATAAAGTGATTTTAAAATGATTTTACACTTGAAGATTTGTTTTTAGAAGTTGATTGATTGAGATTTGTCACAAGAGTGTTGGACTCTTTACAATTATTTTTTATTCTCCTTAAAATTAATTAGTTTAAGAAGGGATGATCGACAGTGGGACTATATTCCTTGACCAATCAAAAATTAATGTTCTCATATAACAATCAGTATCTTATAAATTTACTGATAATATTTATCAAATTCAACGAATATTTCGTATTATATTACTTTGTTGAAAAATATGCCAACAACACGTTCATTAAATAAAGAAACATCTGATTTTAATATATTGAAAGTAAGAGACGAAAGAAATATTCATTGGAATTTGAAATACAAAATATTAAATTGAAACAAAATATCAATTTAATGTTTTACTTTGTGGTTCTTTGAATTGTTTGTTTTATAATAAAATATTATTTCATTGTAAATATAATAAGATGAAAATATAATTTATATACCGATTTTGTACTAAACATCCGGTGATTAGATATTATTATTTATTCAATCATTTCATAGTTTGATAAACATATATATAACTCTACATTCGAGTACCACTTTTGGGCTTGCATGTTTGCGAATAAGTTTTAGACTTTTTTAACTGATAGTCCATATTGGAATATATCTTTAAAATTCATTTTGGATTTAAAGCAAGAGGGTAATAGTGAAACGAAGTTAATTAAAAAGTTAATTAATTAAGAAACACACTCCCAAATTGTTTCAGATTTTTTTCCTCTATTATTTTAACCACAAATTTTTGTATTTTGTTTTTATCCAAATCATATATGGAAATTTTTATCGAGCAGTTTGATGAGAGATTATTTAATTGTCAAGTCTTTCAAAAGTCTTTCAAAGATTAACCAGAGACAAAGACTTTGTAGAAACTTTTGATCTCTGAGAGACGTAAAAATTTTTACCTGGAAAATAACGTAATCAATAAAAAATATAATTCAAATACTAAAATTATTCATTATCAAATAATATAATTCATATAAATTATCTATTTGATCACTATAATAATAATATAATCATTGTAATCATTAAGATACCAAGAAATTTAATTTAAAATTAAAAAATAAAAATATAAAATAAATCAACCTGACGTGGGCGAAATCATTCACCGTTAAAATATGCCACTTGATGAGTTGACCTGCTACTTAATTGTATATTTATCCATCTAACTAAGGTCTGCAGTGTCAACACAAGTCAACAGTGGTCAATAAGCCATCAAGTGGCATAACTGCGTTCTACCCACTCAAATATAATCATTAAATTTACATCATTATTCAATCCTTACAATAAATATATTATTATAAAAAATATCTATTGGATTAATATGTTGATAAAATTATTCAAGTAAATTAATCAATGATATATAGATAATGTATAAAAATAAAAAACATTCAACTACTATTATGAGTACATCTAGACATTTAGAGTATTAAAATTAAATAATAAAAAAAATAATAATAATATTGAATTGGCATGTTATTTATTTAATGCGTGTGTTGAGTAATAGACTGATGTCTACACTGATGATCTGTTAACCCAGCGATTCACTGAGTGTCATGAGGTTCACATTAATTTATTTGAATTAATCATAAGGATCGGCCTCACCAAGCACACAGATCAAGTCCAACTTTATATAACCACCCATCAACCATCAAGCACGGATTTATTGAATCAACCGATTAAACTTGAGAATTCATTTCAAACTAAATTTATGTTTATTTATTTTATTTTATTTTTTTTTTAATATAATAGTTCATTCTTCATCTCTTTGGCCCCCTATGTAGTTTTTATTTTATAAATTTTTCCCCTTTTTTTATTTATTGTTCTTGAATATTGGAACAATAATATCAAAATATTATAACTATTAAATAAATTTTTAATTGACAAAAAGATGACTCTAAATTGATTGGTATACACATTTTCTAATCCACTTTTGCTAAGTATTTAATAAAATCAAAGATTACATTCACTTATAAAAAAAAAATATAAAAACTAAACAAATTTATATAATTTTTAATTGAATTTTGATAAATTCAATCATAAAAAAGCTCAAGATTTTTTTTATTTCAAACATATTTTGAACGAATTCAATTAAATAAATAAAAAAGTAAAATAACCGTGAATAAATATTATTTTTTTTACAAAATAATATATATATTTTTTTTATTTATTTACTTTTATATTTTCCGTATGAGCAAACATTTGAAATATACATTTGTATAGTCTAAATAAATGTCATGTTGTTTTTTATATATTTTTATATTTTTTTTTTTTGTCGTATCATTTTTATATTTAATATTTATAAATTTATACATATAATTAGATGGGTATATGTCAGCTGATGAGGGGACATCATGTACACACCTACATGTGACAAGTATTAATTTAACTATTTTATGTACATATATATATATATAGAAATGTATGTGTGTTGTAACCCCTGACTATTGAGTATTGTCCTTTGATGTCTCATCATATTACACATAGATAGATGTATAAAATATTCTTCCAAATATAAACGTTATATGACAATTTGTAATTCATGCTTTTTCTATTTTATTTTACTTTTTATTTTTTTATTTTTGCATGGTTGATCAGTCTGAGACACGCGATACACCATCGGTCAGATATTCAAGTACTTGACCTCAGAGTAGTCAGCAAGTGAGGGTGAACAAATATACTCCAATCGCAGCTGTAATATACCCACGACCACATCATGAATTCATCAATGATTTAAAACTACCCTATACTGCCAGTCAAACTACCTCTTACTGCATTTGTTTTACGATATCTGGAAAATTAAAAAAGTCACGATATTATATAAGCTACATAATATTTTATTTTTTTTATTTTTTTTTTTCTATAAATGTTTTTTTGTAGGTGTATATATGTATATTGTGATAACAGGTATTACTTTTATTGTCTCAATTTTTGATTGACATGAAAATTATTTTCTGAAACAATATATATATTCACCCCAACTGTACACATATGACTATGTATGAATTATTATTATTTATTTATAAAAATGATATGGATTTTTTTTAAAACAATTGTAGTTTATTTGGAAATTTGTTTAACAAATTGTATAAAATTGTTGAATTAACTGAAGTCAACTTATTTAATTTTTTTTAATATAAATAAATAAAAAAAAGTCAGCTGTAATCATTAAAATTTATCAACTACAATTTTTAAAAGTCAGAAGTAGTTGTATATGTTGTATTTTGGAGTCATTTTTGTAGTTAACCAAAGTGTTTTGGAGTACTGTGTACTTGTTAACAACATATTATAAAATGAGTCAAATAATTTTATTAAACAGCCAATTAGTTGTTATGATTATATAAATATAATATCAAACAATATCCCAAACACACTGTCAACTTGCAGTTGTGACTGATAATGGCAAACTTAAAGTATCAATCATTCAATGAACTTTGATGTTAAAAAATATTTCATTAAATAACTTTAATAATTTAAAATTAATTTAATTATAATTCATTTTCATTTAATAATTTTTCAATTTAATTTCAATTGTATCAATTGTTGTTTGATAAATAAATTTACAATTATTACAAATATATATTATAAACACAGATGATGTTTTATAAATTTGTTTCGAGTAAAAAATACCAAAAAAAACTAGACCAACAAGTCAATGACTTTATAAAAAATTGTGGTGTCAATCTATCTATCAATTCCTTGATTCATTTTTTTAAATTTCTTTGATCATAATAATCTAAAATCTCTTAAAATAAAATCTGCTAAATTCAAACAATAGACTTGAAAATCATCATGGATTTAAATATATAATGAGCTTGTCAGTATCACTGGAATATTATTATATTATTTGTAAAAAAAAAAAAAAGAAAAATAGTAAAAAATTTTTAATACATTATGTAATTTAAAAAAAAAATGTTTAAACAGGAAGCAGTACGTGGGAATATATTTCGACTTTATGGTTGAATTGATTGGAGCAATATATATACAAGATATTAAGGATAACATAGACTGTAGCTAAGTGGATTTAGGATTGGACCTGTTGGTCAAATTCCAAAACTCTTTTCGCTGCCTCGATGAACAACCTGATGGTCGTCATGCAGTATAACGTTCCAAAGCAATACAGAACTGTCTCAGGCTACTAAGCCGGAATCTTTCTCTGATTATTTTTTTTTATTTATTTTTTTTTCTTTCATTTTTTATACAAATTTTTATTTTTTTCTTATATATATATTTTGTCAAGAGAAACTAATCTCCGTGACACTCATCTGCCAACAAGCATATGCATTCACGACATATCTATCTTCTTATTTCTATTTATAAAAAATTTCAACATTTGTTTATTTTTTTATTTTTTTTTTTTTTGTCAATCTTTTTTTCAAGTATATAGTAAAGCTAGTTTATATAAGGGTTGAAATGATTATTATCTCAATTTTCCATCAATGTGAACCTTTATGAATCAGCGAATTGTCAAATTCAGTAGCCAAAGTCCTGTCCAACATCCCATTGATTCACATCCGGAAATATAGAATGGATTCGTGATCATTATAAAGCAAATAAACCAATTTTAAAGTCTCAAATTAAATATATAAATGCAGTTGTTATTTTTCTTTTGGTTGCATGTAGATTTAGGTGGTGCACTGATATATCTATACGGTTTATGTATATAACTAAAATTTACATTGTAATACTTGTTGACGATCATATAGAAAAGAAGATTCAATCAATACATCAATTTCGTTGAATTGTGACAACTCAAATATATGTCAGTCAGATTAACCATTTACTTTGGCTCATCACTGGATCATTATATTTTTTTTTTATAATATTTTTTATCTTAAATTTTATAATGTACAACTTAACACTGCATCTGGCTCATGTTGTCACCATAAAACTCTCTTAGCTAGGTTAAACTCTTGCTACGATTTGTCGATTTATATGAAGATAAAATAAGCTCACATGGTCTGGTATTTTTTTTTTTTTTTTTATGATTTATCAATGTTTCACACAAATTTCTAGGTTATTTAGGACAAAGAAAAAGGTCTTGCTGTATTTATTTAATTCGTTTATTAATAATGGCTTAAAGATTCAAGGCTTCATGACTTTTAATATTTTTAAAGATAAGAAAAATAGAAAGAACAAAGTCATAATGTGACACAATATGAGGTCTATTTTTTTTTTTTTTGTTGTAGTTTTCCGAATTTTATAAATTTTTATTTTTCAAATACTGAATTTTGTATTTATTTTATTTTTATTACCTATTTCCTCTCGACATGTGATCTTCTAATACTTCTAGATCCCTTAGTTTGGTTTTATTTTTTTTTATTGTTTCCATGCTCGCATTCTTTTTACTGTAAATTTTAATTCTTTTGTCAATAAATCTTTACAGGTACATACAATATGGTATACTGAAAATAAAGACAAATGTTTTTTCTAGAATAACAATAAAATTTGGAAACCTCATGCGGTCAAAATGTGCAAACTGAATTTCCATAACTATATTGAAAACTCATAACAATATCTTCAAATAATAATATGTTAACACATGTTTTTCAGTTTTTTTTTTTTTTTTGAATATTTAATTCTTTGAATTAATTTATAATTTTAATTTTCAATAATTATTATTGTTATCATGACAAAATTAAAATAATTACAGATAAAAATTTACAAATACAGCCAACAAATTTGAAAGGTAAAAATGACTCAAAAAATAAATCAATTTTTTAATTTCAAATTATAAAAATTCATAGAGTAAAAATCTTTTGTTATTTTCCAAAAAAATAATAAAAAATTGAATTTATTTATTTGATATTTTTTAATATTAATTTATGAAATCATTTATGAAAATAAAGTTGTGCATAATGATCCTCCAACAATAAATATTTAATCTTATTTTGCATTAAATACAAATCCAACCAGATGTATCTCACAACAATAAATTAAATATTTTTTATATTTAATTTTTTTTTTTCATCAATTTGTGTACATCTTAATTCCAATGTTTGGTCAAATAAAAATAGTATATTTAAATATAGTTTGCAACCAATCAAGCGTTTTAGCTTATCGGATTTGCAACTGTATAAAGATTTACGATATAAATCTACAAATTCTTTTGAATATTATATTAAAAGCAAGCAAAGAAACCGTCTGACAATTGACTTGAAAATTTATAAATTTATTAACAATATTAAAGTATTTTTATTTTTTAAAAATCACGCATCACAAAATTCAAAAAATCATCTCAATTTTGTATACAAAATAATATTTATTAGCTCTTAAATTGTTGAACATGAAGATGAAATTATTGGAGACAAAATTTTATACAAGTTAATAAAAAGCAAGTATTACCAGCTGTCTCAGTGTTTGTTGGTTTGCATTGAGGATTACCTTGAATAAAATCACAAAGAATATACTGCATAATACATTTGCAAAAATAAATACAATTTTATATTTATATGGCTTTATCATGTCGTAAAATATACATCACATTTAACAACAAAATAATCCGTATTGATGATTAAATATATCCAGTAGGGTATATAATATAATAATAACAATTATTGTCACCAGTTTTATGTATAATAATAGATTAACTCTTATCGATTGTACATTTTATTATATTAGTAATTCTAATTTGTTTATACACTTTGTTATTTGAGGTTAAATAGAAAGTATTACGCAGAAATTAGTAAAAAAGACAGAACAAAAAAAAATAATAATAAAAAAATACGCAAAGCATCCAGCAAAATTTTGAAGCAAAATGAATATCATGTTTCATATACTGTTGTCTTCATGATGGTTTATAACAATAAAGGGTTAAGTACAATTTACGTTCTTCAATGTGGCATGTGCTTACGAAAAAAAAAAAGAAAAAAAAGTAGCTTCCGTTTCCGGATTTAGGGCGTAAACGCGCGAGACTGAGGACTCTGGAGATTTTAAAGGATCTCAAGTTTTTTTTTTATTTTTTTTTTATATAAAAATACATACTTGGGCACGTGGTTTTATCATATCAGCTATATAATATTACGACAACAGTTACATTATATATTAACATCAGACAAGAACACAATGCAAAAGTGTAGTGTCGTTTACTTCAATTACTAATTTCCTTTGAAAAAATTTACCCTTTTATATTTATTTTTTTTTTGTATACATATTAGGTGGTTTATTTTTCATGTGTCCGGAAATTATTATTAAATAAACATTTGTATTATTAAATCAAACAAATCTGCACTTTTTATTGTTATTTTTTAAGGAGTTTTGGGAAATTATTGATGATTTAAATTCAGATTAATCTAGTAGGTATAAAACAAATTTTCGATTGTATTTTTTTTTTTTTTTTTTGAATAATATACCGTGTAACAAGATTATTAATCTTTTAAAACAAATTAACATCAATTTTTTAATATAAAAAAAACTTTAATCATTAAATCTGTTGAAAAAAACTCTCAAAACTTTTTGATAATTTAACAAATAAAGTTTTGAAAAATATTTCTATCAGGTATTATTTTACATAACTAACCTTCACAATTGATAATAACAATTTGAATTTTTAAAATTATCAAATTTATTTATCGATCAAATAATTAAAATGAATATTTATTTTATTTTTATTATTTTGATATCAAAAAACTACATAGACTGACCACTGGACAATAGCTAAACAAGACAGAACATAAACATATATACTTTTATGTATTTTATTTTCAACCCCTTTATTTTTTTTTCCAATTCAATATTTTTCTATTTCTGAATGTATATACTTGTATCAATCTGATACAACAATGTCACTGCAAACACACAGACACACACACATTGTACAGAAAAAAAATAAAATATAAAAAAATAAACGAGGAAAATGGATTATTTGTGTCTCAAAAGTTTTATTGTATAAATGTTTTTCCTATTCACGTGTCGCGGTTGAATTATTCAAGCCAAATAGGAGCTAGAAAAATAATTGAAATCTAATTATGTAAATCCCAATATTAGCTGGTTGGCTTCGTAAACGACAATGTCTATCTTTATAATAGTGTTGAGTATATATATATATATTTTTTTTTCAAGCATTTATTGTGTCACTATATATATATATTTTTATAAAGAGATTTATTATTTTTATATTTTTGAAGTGGAACGTCAGCGTTATGAAAATACATATACTAAATGAGAACGTGCCTGAAGCACGTACAGCTAACTCCCTTCAAGTTATATATGCTGATCAAATTATCATCATGAAAACTACGTTATACAATATTTTTGTCGCGTGCTGTGTCTTATAGTTAAGTTAACATAAACTATTTATAAATAAAATTAAGTATATATATTTAATTTTGTAATTATTTGTATATACAAGATCACAGTTAAACTAACAAAAAATTATATAAAAAACAAAAGGTCATAACATTTGACCAAATAATATCATGTATAATTTTTATGAATAATTAATAAGATAATAAATTAATTTTTTATTGTAGAAATATAATTTTTTTTAATAGATAATTATGTATGAATGGTATCAAGAAAATTTTATAAATGCACTGAGAAAATAACCACCTGGTTGTTGATGACATATAGCTCCAAAATAAAAAATGAAAATAATGTTGGGACTGTATATAATTTTTATGTGTGTTTAAAAAATAAAAAATTGATTTTAAATTGATCTGATCAATCATTTAAAAATATTATCAAGTTGTATTTGATTTTTTTTTAAATAACATGATACGTTAATTAGTGAGATGACAACATGCTCCAAATAATTTCATATACATGTTATTGTATATTACATGTTGAATATTTATTTTTATAAAAAACAAATTAATAAAATGTATATATTCTTGTAAAATTATTGTAAAAAAGTTGAATTAAAATTTGTAAACTTTAAATATAAAATCATTGGGGGATTCATCAAGGTTTTTGGTGACACCATAACTGCCAAATGACAGTCAACTTCCAGCTTTTTAATTAATTTAATAAAAAATAAAAAAACAATTGGCATATTTTCATGTAAGCTATTGTATTTTATTTTTTTTTTATTGTAAATAATGCTTGAAATTCGTGTATAAAACATCGATAATTCGAAAAGAAATTTAAGCTCGCACAATCTGTTGGTCCTCTTACGAATTTCAAAAATATAGATTATATATTTTGCATTTTTTTGATCAAGTAAAAAACCAGCTTATATTATTACACCTAAATAATTACAAATTATCATCATATCATATTTTTTATATGGTTTATTAAACGATATTATTCAGCCACTATACACAGCATGATGATATTTTAGGTGCATATATATGTGTAAATGCATTTACTATATTCACTATAACTCATCTGATTCTTTTTTTTATTATTATATAAAATGATAACACATCAGATAGAATTTAAAAAAAATTATATATATATATTATTTAGTTAGAGTGTGTTTGCAGTTTCCAATTACTCGATGCAAAGACCAAATAATGGTGTTTTCATATAAATCTTTTGATGCACCTTCCCATCAGGAGGTCTTCTGCCTTCTTGTTTCTTATGACACCATTTATTCATATACACACAATATGAATATATATTAATAATAATAATGATAATAATAATATAAAAATCGCGTGCAGCTTGGATGTTAATTGCAAACAGATTTATTGAGTGAAGAATTTCACCTGAATTATAATTTATATAAATGCATTGCTGAGTCAACGAGGTAAACACTAATTTATTTATTTTTATCAATTTTTATTTTTTTTATTTTTTATATATATACAACTAAAATATAAATGCGCCAAAATTAAAATTTTTTTTTTATTATAAAGTTTAAGTTATTGAGTGCAATATTGTAATTTATTATTTTATAAAAAAAAAATATCAAAAAAATATGATGAACAAGTGAAAAATAAAAAATAAAAAAAATAATATGTATATACTTGCTGGAGTTTGCAATGATGATGATGATGATGATGATGATTATGATATTGATAAAGGACCATCAACAAAAAAGGATAAATATTATTTTATATATAGAGATACAAGAAAAAAAAAGTATATGCATATGAAATTTTAGAGAAATGGATGAGATAGTGACAGAGTGATTGAGATCTAAATGAATGAACATTAGTGAATCTTTGATGTAGCCGCGCATATGCTTATCCTCTTCATCCTCGTATTTATATATTATATATACAACCAACGTATTATATCGAAATGAGAAGTGGGTATGTCCAAAAGTCTTGATGTCCATACCACACGGTTCATATGGCTTGTCACTTATTATTCATATTATCAATGACGAGCTATCGAACTGTGTAACTGCGATGTCTAACTTTTTTATATATAAATTATCATAATAAATATTTAAAAAATTTAAT
The DNA here is from genome assembly GCA_011426435.1 of Lysiphlebus fabarum. Lineage (NCBI taxonomy): Eukaryota > Metazoa > Arthropoda > Insecta > Hymenoptera > Braconidae > Lysiphlebus > Lysiphlebus fabarum. Next base: position 352,029 of record WSYQ01000045.1, on the reverse strand, counting down.
TGTTCATTTTTTTTTTTTTCTTTTTTGTATTTTGATATATCATTTACAATTTTATTTTTAAGCTCAAAAACATGATGCAAATTGACAGAGTAATTGTATGTTGTATTTTGGAGGCATTCTTGTAGTCAACCAAAGTGTTTTGGAGTACTGTGTACTTGTTATAAACATATTATAAAATGAGTCAAATAATTTTATTAAACAGCCAATTAGTTGTTATGATTATATAAATAATATCAAACAATATGCCAAACACACTGTCAACTTGCAGTTGTGACTGATAATGGCAAACTTAAAGTATCAATCATTCAATGAACTTTGATGTTAAAAAATATTTCATTAAATAACTTTAATAATTTAAAATTAATTTAATTATAATTCATTTTCATTTAATAATTTTTCAATTTAATTTCAATTGTATCAATTGTTGTTTGATAAATAAATTTACAATTATTACAAATATATATTATAAACACAGATGATGTTTTATAAATTTGTTTCGAGTAAAAAATACCAAAAAAACTAGACCAACAAGTCAATGACTTCCAAAAAAAAACGTAGTGATTTGTAATCGTGATGTCACCTTCTCTCAATTCAAATATCCCCTTGGTTATTTTGATACCTCCATTAACACCCTCTAAATAAATCATCAAATTTATTATTTCCATCAATTCCAGATGCATTTATAAAAAAAAAAAAAAAATCATCAAGGTCAAACTAACAATAAATTAAAATTTCATAACACACCAGGTAGTTTACATTGGATATATACCGAAGAATCATGAAACCACATACATAAGATCATAATAAAAAAATAAAATAAAAAATCCAAAATCAAGAGGGATATATAGACAAAGCAGGCAGGTAACACGCTAATAATTGGTTTGTAATAAATTAATTTGCTAACAATATACTAAAAGGCCAAAACAAATAAATAATAAAAAGAATTGAATCCATAGTTTTGATGATTCTCTTTGATTTTTTTAAAAATCTCTTCATCAACACAAAAATAATAAAAAAAAACATATAATAATACCCTTTTTTTTTTTTTTTTTTTTTTTTTGATACCAAGGAAGTTGGGTGTTTTATTATTTAAAAAAAATATATATATAAATATAAATTAAAAAAAAAAAAGTAGAGGGTGTATTAACATCATTTTAAAAAAATGCACTACAATAAATCATTACAATACATTATTTTAAATGAATGAAAAATTTGTTGGTATATATAAAATATTTCCGTCTCATTTCGAATTAGTTAATCGAGTAAATATTTTTTTTAAAAAAAGAGAAATTTATTAAAACTAGTTGTTTTTGAAATTTGTTTGTATTAAAAGATGCCGGACGCCGACGTTAACGACAGGGATATAATGTTACCTCGTGGGAAAGACGCCTTCGTCTTATTATGGCTTGTTTTGAGCCCTACCAACTCTTTGGTACTATAATTACATGGTTATTGATAAGTCGATCAGGTTACCCAAGCTACAGCTAAACTCAGGCGGTTTGTGTATACCTTAAACCATATATATATAATTCTACCGTTTTTTTTTTTTTTTCGAAATTTCCTTTATTTATTTATATATTTTTTTTTACCTATTATTCCTTTTTTTTTTAATTTTATTTTTATAAACTAAACAAAGCAACAATGCTCATCAGCCAACTATCGGTTTATTTATATTTTTTTTCTTTTTAATTTAAAATTTAAAAAAAAATTATATTTTAAATTGTTTTATATTGTTTAATTTAATATTTGAATATAATTATATTTTTATTAGTTTATGGTAATATGGTAATGAGTGGCTATATTTAAAATAAAAATAAAAAAGGAAATTAATGGTCAAAAGAATAAATAAAATATGTCGTTTTGTATATAAAAAATAATAGATTTTTATTTCTAGTCTCTCTAAGTGGAATGCCAAACATTTTATATATAAAATAATACAAATGTATTGGCCTGATGGTTTTGTTTCACAGCTTGAAAGTTTATTGTGTGTTTCAATCCTTCTGTTATCGATGAATCTCTTAATATTATATTTTTGATGTACACTTTTTAACAAATTGAATTGTACAATAGACTGCCACAAAGTGGCCTCTGTATCCACTGGAGGTTATCGTTTCTTCATCATTTTTATATATATTTTTTTTACTATATCAATTATTGATCAAACTATTGCGATCATTTTGATTGACACCACACTGTGATTGATTGTCTAAATCAAGTAATTTTTTTATATTAATATTTAATATATTATATATTTATTGTTTTATTATATTTTATATATAAAATAAATTATTTTTTAATCTGATCAAGAGGCGTCTCATCTACTAGACTTTGACTGCAGTCAGTTGGGATCATTGGTCAACATGTGAGCTTCAATAACAAACATACTTTTTGACCAATAAGCTCTCAATATTCTTGGGGATGGATGTCACACTCTTATAAAGCCAACTTGGGATATCTATGAATATAATTTATTCAAAATCAATATAAAAGATATGGAAAAGAAAAAAAAAAAAAACAACAAACAACAACAACCTGAACCACAGACACAAAGTTACCACCCAGTGTGAAAGATATATTATTTATTTTTTTTTAATTTGAATATTTATTATTATTATAAATATACTGACTGAAAAATGTATTTTATTTTTGAGAGATTAGATTATTAGGGACATTTTAGTGCAGTTAAGTGACTCAAACATTGCAATTAATTTTAAAATAAATATTTAGCAATTTTTAAATATAATTTATATAAAATATCAACTGATACAATTAATTTATTAAATAAATATGAAAAAAATTAATAATAAAATAAATTAAATAATATAAATGAATTAATGATTGATTATATTAATTTATTAAATAATAAAATAAGATTAATTTTTTTTTTTTTTTTTTAATATTAATTTTAATATAAAAAAATTAATACAAAAAAAATAATAAATTTTAATAATTTTGATAAATTATTTTAAATAATTAATAATATATTTTGATGATTATAAATTAATTTATTTTATTAATAATTAAATTTTATTTTTTTATAAATATTATAATCAAGTACAAGTACATCGCAGCTGTTAATGAAATCATCAAAATAATATCATGAAAAATATTTAATAATTATAATCATAAATATAAAATAAAGTAAAATAATTAAATTTTATATAAATTTATACAAATATGCATGTCTAAATAGCAACTCATTTATTTTTATTTTTCAATTCACCTATTTGTAAAAGAGAATTATCATTTATTTTATTTTTCAATTATATACCTATATATAATATATTTCTTAAAAAAGGGATTGAATTGAAGTGATAATTCATGCACAGTGTGTGTTTGTTGTATATATAGTGCACATGATTGTAAGAAGAATATATTTGTTGGCGAGACAAGGCAACCTGAGAAAGCCGAGACATTGAGTGATCAGGTGTCGGCTCGTTTGACACCTAGAAATTTAAAGGATCCGTTCATTCACATGGTCCAATTCACCATCACATCATATTCCATCCAAGACTTTTTTTTTTTTTTTTTTTTTTCATTTTTTACATTTTACTTTAACACATTGACTATTATTCCATACGCCTTTTCATCATTTTATTTATTTTTTTTCTTATTTCTCTATTATACATTATCACTATAGCAACAAGGCAAAGACTCTATATGTTTTTTTATTATTTTTCGCGTACAACCACGGCGGCATAATCCAGTAGCACAAACACTGTGTCACCACGGGTCATGATGGGCCTCTTTGGCTTTTACGGTGAGAAAAATAAAAGATAAAGTAAAATAGTCCAATTCATATACCTCTCTATGTGTATATATATATGTGTGTGTTAAGTGCATATGCAATTGTATGACAATAATATATAAATGTGTTCATATATACTTGTGTATATATAATAGAGATGAAAGATGCCGCTAAATTTTTTTTTACTCCCACGCCTTGATGTTATTTTTTCTTCTTATTTTTATTTTTATATTTTTTAACATCAGTATCATCTGACAATGGACAACGCACATTGACACACACATATTTTCTTTTTTTTCTTTTTTTTTATAAATATATATATCTTATTTTTCTACTCAGTGTCGGCGCGAGAAAACAAATGAAATCTGTCGACCACCCGTTGTTCAAGTTGTGACTTCATTTGGCGCAACCTCTGCAGGTTCATAGCTCTTTTTTATTTTTTTGGTTTTTTTTTTTATATTTTCTCGGCGAATATATATATATATATATATATAATATACATCGTGATCTTTATATGCACCCTCCTTCTATTCAAATATCGTATCTTGATCCGCCCTCTTACCACCATCCAGAGAAAAAAAAAATAAAATAAAAAATAAAAATAAAAAGACCTGTGCTTCATGCGGTGACCCTTCGAAGAAAATTAACCAACTATACGCACATATTATGCTGGAAAGTTTTAGAAACAGGAGCCCTTTCTTGGTATTGCCCAACATTTACGACCATTAATTATTTCTAGTTTCCGTTTAGGTTTTTTTTATTGATTTTTTTAACAAATTTTACTTGGAAATTTTGAGGTTATATTGCATATGTTTCTATAAAATTACGATGTACATGAATTTTTTATTTTTTTTTTATTTGTAAATTCAATATGTTTGATAAATATATTTGAATATTAAAATGTGAATAAAAATAGAGTTTATTTTTTCAATTATTTTGAAAAATTTTGATGGTTAATATAAACAAAACTGATGTATATTTATGGGATTAAGGTATTATGCAGTTGGAGTATTATTTTTCCAACAATATATATACCTATAGTTAGATGCTTGACAATTTAGAAATTTTTCAAAATGATATATTTCACTGCGTGAGTTCCATTGAGATTTATACTCTTATTTTTGCAGATGAAAAAGAATTTTATATAGGATATTTTCTTTTTTATTTTTTTCGATTTACTTTTTAAATTCTTTATTGAGACATCATGCAAGAAAAGTGAATAAACAAGAATTCTTTGTCACTATTTTCCGGCTTCCTGTTTGACTGTATATTATTGTAAAATTTCTCGTGTAAACAAATCGAGACCTGATTTTTTTTTTTCAAAGAAAAAAAAGTATTTATGTTTATTTTTCAAACGATGGATGAAATGTATGGATTATATTAATTTTATATGGGAAAAATTATATTGATTTTGAATGTTTAAGGGGATGTGGAAAATGATAAGAATTATGATTTTGTTGTTTATATATCAATTTGATCAATGACAAGTTGAAGAATTATTTTATATTTTTTTCTTTGTAAATTAGTCAGCAATAAAGAGAGACATTGTCAGGTTACATAAGTTGTGTCATGTCACTGTGGAATTTCAAATGAAGTGAGGAAGTATGACTACATTATTAAAAATATTATTTAAAAAAAAAAAAAAAAAAAAAGAGATGATATTTGTTGGTGTGCCTAGTCGTTTTTTATATCAAGATTACAAATGGATTGTGATCTATATCAATATAAGCTAAGAGACATTAGATTAATCTTTACAGGTATTTATTTTTGGGCAATGATATTTCATTTTTTCATTTGGTTATTTCTGCATTCTTAATAAAATGTACAATGTATTATTCAAAATTTGATGGAGTGTTGTATTGTAAATTATAAATTTTTTATTGTTGTCTAACTATCTTAGTAACAGAGCATCAAAATAAAAATGAGATGTTCTATAGTGTTTATTTCAGATAATGTCAACATGAAAAAATAAAAAGAATTTGAAAAATGTCATAGATAGTTTTCAGAATTTAATTATGATCAATAATTTTTATAGATAGATTTTTATAAATTCATTGACTTGTTAGTCTAGTTTTTTTGGTATTTTTTACTCGAAACAAATTTATAAAACATCATCTGTGTTTATAATATATATTTGTAATAATTGTTAATTCATTTATCAAACAACAATTGATACAATTGAAATTAAATTGAAAAATTATAAATGAAAATGAATTATAATTAAATTAATTTTAAATTATTAAAGTTATTTAATGAAATATTTTTTAACATCAAAGTTCGCATTGAATGATTGATACTTTAAGTTTGCCATTATCAGTCACAACTGCAAGTTGACAGTGTGTTTGGCATATTGTTTGATATTATTTATATAATCATAACAACTAATTGGCTGTTTAATAAAATTATTTGACTCATTTTATAATATGTTTATAACAATAGTACACAGTACTCCAAAACACTTTGGTCGACTACAAGAATGACTCCAAAATACAACATGTACAACAACTACTTCTGACTTTTAAAAATTGTAGTTGATAAATTTCAATGACTACAACTGACTACGAGAAGGACTACAACAACTATACAAACTACAAAATTGCATAAATTGTTATGCCCTTGCGTGTTACTATATTTTTTCCTTATAAACTCTTGAAATTCGTGTGAAACATCATAAAAACGATACAAAAAATCAAGCCCCTTTGTGTACAAGATATGATGGTTAGATCCTTCCGTTACAAAAGTGATTATACGTATATATATATTTATATTAAGAACAAAACAAACAAAAAGCTCAACAGTATAATATATTTTTATATTTTTATATATTAATATTTATATATACATGTGTGGATTTATTTATATACACACATACAGATTGTATATATAGTGATCCTTTATGATGAGACACTTGGATGACTGGACGCATTTCACGCGTGTTTCAAAAACTCAGAGCACAATTCATATCGACAATCGCATGTCAATCGATATTACTATTGATGGAGTTTTATTTTATTTTATAAATTTTTTTTTTATTTATTTTTTCTTTAGCTCTTTCAATTCACTTAACACATAATAGTAATCATTTAATTTATATGTCATACTATTTATTTAAATAAAAATTAATTTTTTTTTTTTTTTTATTTCATCTCTTATAAGATTTTTTAAATTGATAAATATATAATAAATATAATTCCATTACACAGTTATTTTTTTATATAAATATATTTTTTTTAATTTCAACATAAATTCATAAAAATATAATAAAAATAAAAAAATATTATATATTTATATTAATTTAAAATCGAAACAAATATGACAAAAATGTTAAAGAATTTTGATGACGTATTTTCATCTTGTCAAATTTATAAGAATAATCCTCACACGACAAGTTGTCACGATATTATAAAGACAATCTTTGATCCCACTGAGTTCAATATATACAATGTTGTATATAAATAAAAAAATTTTTTTATAAATATTATATTTATCACCTTCTCACGCTTAAAATCTTTAGCGACGACCTCTTTTATATATATGTAGGATATATATAATTTTTATTTTTTTTTTTTTATAACAATATTTTTATATATAAATTTTTTTTTTCTTCATTTCATCTTCTATCCAATACCTCTTAATCCTCCGTGTGATTGTATGTCTGATACCAGCTGGACGCCACGCCGTGTATACCAAGTTGACGGACCGTAAACCCTTTACCACAACTGCAGGGGGTTTCAATCTTTTTGGTTAATATTACATACATGTGCACAGGTATGTGGATCTTTTTATTTATCATGTGTATATACATGTTAAACTATTTATGAATTTATCATCAACTGGAGTGCAATAATAATTAACACATATTTCTTATAAAGGAAAAAAAAATATACAACATCTAGGTGTCTTTCTTTGGTGTCTATCATCATTACAAAAATAGCTGTAATAAAAAAAAATGAATTATTATTCATTTGTAAATAAATTATAGGTTTATATGAATTATAAATTTCAATGAGTATATTATGTAAAGATTTTTTTTTTTTTTCAAGTAGAAATACCCCTTTTTAGTCAGACAAATTGAACTGATAGTTTTGACCCATTGTTATACAATGATATCAATACTGGAAAAAAAAATTTAGTTTTATAATATATATTTTGTATTACATAATGCATACGAAGAGTTATTTATTGTGACAGTCATGGTGTCACGATGGATGACAGTCAACTGCCAAATAGCTAGCAATAATTGCAGTCAAAAATATTTTTGTTTTTATTAATTTTTACATACACCAATATTATTTATTATTATTCAATGATTATATCAAAATTTAAAATTATAAAATTAAACAAAAAATATAAATAATAACTATTGTTAATAAATAATAATAATAATTATTAATAAAATCATTAAAATGACTTGATAATTTTACTATTTGTTTCGTCAATTATTTAATATTATTCAATTACTCAGTGTTAAATTATAAATTAATATTTTTGTTAAATAAATAATTACTATTATTAATAAACAGTTGATAATATTAAATATCAAAGTGAAGGTTATTTTGACAGTCATTGATTTAAAAGCTGGAAGTTGACTGTCATTTGGAAGTTATGGTGTCACCAAAAACTTTGATGAATAACCCAATGATATTTAAAAGTTTATTGATGAATATACATATTTAATTAATTATGTTAATCAAAAAAATATTAACTTTGAAAAATAATTATAAAAGTTAAACTGACGTTATATTATACATCAAAAAATCGATATCCAATAAAAATAAATTGTTTAGCCAACATGAGGTATATAAGATATCGATTACATAAATAAAAATCCTGAAGCTTCTTGTCCATTAGTAGTTTCATCAATGACTCAACATTGAAGGTTTCACGCAAATAATCTGTCATCCATAGCATATTAAAAAGAATATACAGCATCAAAAAAAAAAATAACCATTTTTTTTTTTTTTTTTCTTAAATGTCTACAAGGTTATATGTATATAATATATATAAGGATTATAATTCCTTGTAGCCATTCGGTTGATCATCAAAGAGAACCACAATATTATTCCACTATTTATTCATCAATGGCTAAAAAAAACAATCGATTATGTGCGTTCTTAAAAGACCTTTTTTTACCGCCACATCTTCTATCATATTTTTATTTATTTATTTCTTTTTATATAATCCCAAAACAGCAGCTATCCAATATATATATATGTATGAATAAAGTAAATGTTTTTAAAAAAATTTAATTTAAAATATATATTTTTTTTCATAATTATATAAAAGAATTATAAAAATATATAAATAAGTTTTTAAATATAAACCTATATATATTTACAGAATACTGACTAAAATACAAGATGAATTATTTAAGTTTAAAAAAATCATTGTTGCTTACATCTAGCCTATTAAATTTTTCATTGTTATATTTTTATTTATAATAACATTGTATTTTAAAATCCGATTTTCAAAAAAATACTTGTGTGGTTATGTGTGGTATTAACCCGCTCAAAATATTCAATCTTTGAGGTTATAGATTTTTCAACTTGAAAATATATTTTTCGGTAAAAGAAACGCAAGAGATCAAAAAAAAAAAATAAAGAAATATAATAGTCAGTTTTTGTTGTTGTTGGTATTGTATATATATATTTAAAATTTTAAATGTTAAATTTAAAAAAACATATATAAAAAGTAATATAAAGGATTGCAACGGCTGGGTAAATATTTACTGTAATTACCATGAATCTGGTCTTTCTTCGACTCTCCAAATTTTCCATCAAAGTTATTTTAAATATATAATAATAATAAAAAATTCTTTGCTTATATTATTTATTTTTTTTTTCATTTAAAATCGGATTTATTTTTTAGCAATACTTATCCAGTGAAGTAAAATTAATACCGGAAACGAATCTTACTTGTATGTTGCATACAATTATTATAATATTGCCGCGTGCCCATCATCGTCATTTTGGTTTTATTTCTTTATATATATTTTTTTATATTATATTTATTATTATTATTATTGTTATTCAGTCATTTGGAATAATAATATTATGTTTTATACCCTTTTTAAAAATTGACAAGATTGGCATATTTTGGACCAAGACAAGACCAAGACATGACTGGGCTCAGTCTTGGCATATTTAGTCTTGGGTGAAGCCCTACGAAGCCAGAGTCAGTTTTGAGGAAATAGTGCATTTTGATCGATAATAATTTTTCTAAGTAAAAATTACATCGGATTATGATTAAATTGAGTTAACAACAATGTAAGACGTTGTTTCCAAGCACTGAATGAATTTTTTCTACTCATTTCGAAATGTTATTGGACTTGGACGCTAACTATTACCTCCAACTTAAAGTCATCTTTGTGAAAACAAGGCATTTTGGTCAAAATAAATTTATCTCGGTTAAAATATTAAGAGATTATGATTGAATTGAGTCAACAACAATGGAAGACGTTGTTTTCAATCATTAAATAAATTATTTCTATTCATTTTAAGATTTTATTGGACTTTGAAGATAACTTCTACCTCCGACTTAGAGTCGTCTTTTTCAAAATAAGACATTTTCGTCAAAATAAATTTATCTCGGTTAAGATATTAAAATATTATGATTGAATTAAGTCAACAACAAGAAAAGACGTTGTTTCCAATCATTAAATGAAGTATTTCTACTCATTTTTAAATGTTAATGGACTTTGAAGATAACTTCTATCTCGGACTTAGGGTCATCTTTGTGAAAACAAGGCATTTTGGTTAAAATAAATTTATCTCGGCAAAATATTAAGAGATTATGATTGAATTGAGTCAACAACAATGGAAGACGTTGTTTTCAATCATTAAATAAATTATTTCTATTCATTATAAGATTTTATTGGACTTTGAAGATAACTTCTACCTCCGACATAGAGTCATCTTTGTGAAAATAAGGCATTTTGGTTAAAATAAATTTTTCTCGGTTAAAATATTAAAAGATTATGATTGAATTAAGTCAACAACAATGGAAGACGTTGTTTAGAAGCATAAAAAGAATTGTTTCTATTCATTTCCAAATTTTATTGGACTTTGAAGATATCTTCTACCTCCGACTTAAAGTCATCTTTGTAAAAATGAGACATTTTGGTTAAAATAAATTTTTCTCGGTTAAAATATTAAAAGATTATGATTGAATTAAGTCAACAACAATGGAAGACGTTGTTTAGAAGCATAAAATGAATTGTTTCTATTCATTTGCAAATTTTATTGGACTTTGAAGATAACTTCTACCTCCGACTCAGAGTCGTCTTTTTCAAAATAAGACATTTTCGTCAAAATAAATTTTTCTTGGTTAAGATATTAAAATATTATGATTAAATTAAGTCAACAACAATGAAAGACGTTGTTTCCAATCATTAAATAAATTATTTCTATTTATTTCCAAATTTTATTGGACTTTGAAGATATCTTCTACCTCCGACTTAAAGTCATCTTTGTAAAAATGAGACATTTTGGTTAAAATAAATTTTTCTCGGTTAAAATATTAAAAGATTATGATTGAATTAAGTCAACAACAATGGAAGACGTTGTTTAGAAGCATAAAAAGAATTGTTTCTATTCATTTCCAAATTTTATTGGACTTTGAAGATATCTTCTACCTCCGACTTAAAGTCATCTTTGTAAAAATGAGACATTTTGGTTAAAATAAATTTTTCTCGGTTAAAATATTAAAAGATTATGATTGAATTAAGTCAACAACAATGGAAGACGTTGTTTAGAAGCATAAAATGAATTGTTTCTATTCATTTGCAAATTTTATTGGACTTTGAAGATAACTTCTACCTCCGACTCAGAGTCGTCTTTTTCAAAATAAGACATTTTCGTCAAAATAAATTTTTCTTGGTTAAGATATTAAAATATTATGATTAAATTAAGTCAACAACAATGAAAGACGTTGTTTCCAATCATTAAATAAATTATTTCTATTTATTTCCAAATTTTATTGGACTTTGAAGATATCTTCTACCTCCGACTTAAAGTCATCTTTGTAAAAATGAGACATTTTGGTTAAAATAAATTTTTCTCGGTCAAAATATTAAAATATTATGATTAAATTAAGTCAACAACAATGGAAGACGTTGTTTCAAATCATTAAATTAATTATTTCTATTCATTTCCAAATTTTATTGGACTTTGAAGATAACTTCTACCTTTGAGTCAGAGTCGTCTTTTTTAAAATAAGACATTTTCGTCAAAATAAATTTTTCTTGGTTAAGATATTAAAATATTATAATTGAATCAAGTTAACAACAATGGAAGACGTTGTTTCAGAGCATTAAATAAAGTATATCTGCTCATTTTGAAATGTTAATAGACTTTGAAGATAACTTCTACCTCCGACTTAGAGTCATCTTTGTAAAAATAAGGCATTTTGGTTAAAATAAATTTTTCTGAGTTATAATTTCATTGGATTATGATTGAGTCGACTTTACAACAATGTAAGACGTTGTTTCCAATCATTAAATAAATTATTTCTATTCATTTTAAGATTTTGTTGGACTTTGACTCGAAAGTCGACATCTAAGCTCGAGTCATTTTTGTAAAAATAGGGCATTTTGGTGGATAATATTTTTTCTAAGTTCAAATATAATGGTTTTATGTTTCAATCGTGTAAACAACTATGAAAACCAAGCCAATACCAAGACAAGACTATTGTTTTTTAAACCAAGACAAGACCAAAACAAGACTGGGCTCAGTCTTGGCATATTTAGTCTTGGGTAAAGCCCTGGAAAAATTCAAGTTGAAAAATGAAAATATAATTATTATTTATATTTAATTAATTATTAATTTATACACAAATTTTTTCGTCTTAATTTTTCAAGTAAATATTACTAACTACTTTTACATCATACCAGAACAATTTAACGTTTAAGTTTATGACATATATTTCCAAAACAAAAATAATAAAAACAACAAATAAATTTCATTCAAAAATATATCAAAGAATAAATTATCTCAAGAACACAATGATTTTGTATCGATATGAATTACAATATCATATTATTTATCCGTATTACAACTAAAATACGAAACGAATATATTTTAAATTTTATTATATATATACTTTTTTTTTTTTTTTTCTGTCATTGTTGTCATTCAACTGTATTGAATATCGAGTGGCCATCTAAGGTGCTACTGAGGGGCCAAGATATCGATACTTGTAAAATCAGCTAAAAATTATTCTGCGGGGTTATTGATACCCAATCAACTGTATAGATTTAAAAATAAAAACTATTGTTGAAAAAAAAATCAAAAAAAAAAAATATACTAAATTCTCACACTGATATTTTTAAATACATTTGTGTTCTTGAAAATTCGTTGATTCAAGAAGTTTTAATGACACATGAATTTTTCATGAGATTATTTCTTTATATATTAATTTTTTTTTTTTAATATTTTTCATTTTTCCCCATTACAAATTACTACAGCTTACATATAAAATTATTATAAATGCATTTTATTGTATATACTATTTATACTGAGTCATCTAACGGTAGTGGTGTTGTTGGATCCCATGGTTATTCATGAATTTTAAATGATTCGGTTACTTTGAAATCAAGTAGCTAAAGTCGTGTGACTGTTAAATACATCAATAATTATTAACTTAAAAAAATGTATTTTTTATATTATTAAATTAGTCAAACCCAGATATATTCATTAATAAACTAAAATTCAATTAAATCGAGCTAATAAGTATCACTTTGTAATGACCCTTTGACATATGATCTTGATGTCTTTCCTCACGCCAATTGACAATATATATTAATGTGTATAGTCATCATCAGCTGTATAAACGCGGGTTTTATATTGGTTCATCATATTACCTACATTATATAGACACAATGAGTAAACTGATTTATATATTGTATTTATCTTTTAATTATCATCATCGTCATCTAGACTAAAAATATATTTACTTTGTATTCATTCTAGTTGTTAAAATATTTTTTAATTAAATTAATTTGTTAAAATTGTTTCAATAATTTCAATTTGAAGACAATTTTATTTTTAATTTGTACAAAATTTTAATTGTTCATTGAAATTCTTGGTGGAAAATTATACTTGATTGTTAACATCAAATTGATTTTAAATTTGTAATGGAATTTTGATAATAAAATTTAGACAAATTAAAAAGTTCAACAAGTTTTTTACAAGTGTTCGAAATAAAAAAAAATATCAAATTAAAATTGACAAGTATTTTTATTTAAATTCAAATAAATTTTCTTATAAAAATTTGACATTTAAATGTCTAATAATTTAACATTTTTCAAATTTAATTTTTAAATTATAAAGAGGAAAATATCGATAGAAAATTGACATTTAAATTTATATATATCAATTAAAGTTTTTTTTTTAAAATGACATGTTAAATACTTGGCTTCAATATTCTAATAAATTTTAAAAATAAAAAATAAATTTTTCAACTTTGTTTATTATAATTTATAAATAAAAAAAAAACACACATATTGGATATTAGATTGGGAATCAAATATGTGACTCGTTCACATGAGTTTATCGATGGACTGCAAAGAGAATGCTCAGAATTTTTTATTTTTTTTTATTTTATTTTTTATCAGCCAGTCAAGTTGATTTGCAAAGGCATTACATTGAAAGTTGCTGAAGCAGATTATAAACGCGAACGAGTCACAGCGTGTTTTTCAGTCAGCTGGAAATTTATCGGCTGCTTCATGAACTCTGGCAACAAGTGGCCCCCACAAAAAATCTTTTATTTTCATTCATATTTTTATTATTATTTATTTATTTTATTTATTTTTATATTTCTTAAGAAATATATATAGAATTTATACATACTTATTGGAAAGGAAAAATATATTAAAGCTTATACGATGATTTTGAATTTGTACACATCTAAATGTACAATTTATTGAATAAATATATAAAAAAATTCAAATTATATTGACTGGAAATACTATGAATGTGTTATATAATAAAACAAATTGTCTAAATTTCATGCGGTATTAGATCAAAAAAGAAAAATATTCTAAATCTTTGACAATTAAAGTTTGTTAAAAAATAATAAATAAATCAAAAGCAATTTATTTATAAATATATGACAAATTTGTCTTCCATCAGTTAAATTTGTCAAAAAATAGACAGGGTCAGTTAATTTAATTTAACATTAAAAGATACCGATGTAATAAGGGATGACATTTATATTATTTTATAAATAAAAACCTGCATAAAATTGTATTTTTTTTTTTCTAAATTTAACTTCCGATATAGAGGTTTATTTTTTATAATAGAGGCGGCTTCCGTAGTTTGTATTAGAATATTTATAAAAATTTATATTTATTATCAATTTTGAGAGATGATTATTTAAGAAAGTTGTCAAGAAAGTTCCTGCGGAAGTTTAAAGAAAAAAAATTTAAATCAAATAATTTTTGAGATGATTGGGGTACAGAAATTTGTTAACAGAAATTCCAATCAAAAAGTTTAAAAACAAAAAAATTTTTAACAGAAAATAGTTTAAAAAAAGCTCCAAAAAAATATATGTTTTATAAATTTTTTAAAATCGTAAAATTGGCTTGTCAATTGTCAATTGTTTTTTAAAATTTTTAAAGATTAATTCCATCAAAAATAAATCAAAAACATTAAATCATTTACAACAAAACTTTTAAACAAATTACTAATTAATTTTCAAATAATTACGACTAAAATTTTAGTGCATTTTTTAGTGAAATAAACTGAAACAATCTTAATCTTGACATCAACTTTCTCATATTAAATTATTCAAAAAAATTAATAAAATTTCCAAAAGAGAAAATCACCTGAAATATATTTCAAAATTTTTTAATATAAATAATTTAATATTAATCCGACCAAAATAAATATAATGTAAATAAAAATTGTATTTAAATATGAAAAAAAAAAAATTAAAAAAAATTAATTCTTTACATAACTGTCTTAAATATTTATACATAGTTAAATGTTCTAAATTAATTTTAAAAAAAAAAATATAAAAATTGACATATCGTTGTTGACATTGTTGTTATTTTTTTAAAAAGTAAGGATAATTTTTATATTTTTTTTAAAACATTATATGTGCTTGAGGCAAATTAATATATCCGCTTTTTAATCCCAATGTATAAGGTTAATTTGAGACACAGGGTCGAGACGACAAGAAAATGAGATAACATATGAACAAGCCACGCGACAGGAAGACGTTGTTATGAAAAAATTTAAAAAACATAAGAAATTGTCAGCTTTCTTTTTTATTTTTATTATATACATTTATTATTTTTAATATTTATTTTTTTAAATATAGTTAAAACGATTTAATAACAAGACTGTGTTGATTATAATCAATTAAGAAATATTATTATTTTATCTGTTAAATAAAAATTATAAATTTCATTCATTTTAACAAAACAAAATTTTAAAATTTATATTTTTTTTAATATACAATAATCATCAAGACATTGATAATAATTTGAAATCAATCAATTTTTTTACTTGACATTTTGTTGCTGATTTTTTAGAAATTATTTTATGATTTTGAGGTTACAATATTAAGGTATGATAAACACTGGATTAAGGAAGACAGCAACTAAGTTAAAGTGTGTGTCACGTACAGTTATGAATGACTATACACCGTGAATTACCCTGTTTTGTCTCACTCGTGTTATCATTTTATTAACAAGCCACTTATATATTTATTATATTGTTTACCCCTATTTTTATATCACACTCTCATCATAATTTATTTTATAATTTTATTGATATACATATACTAATATATACCTTGGTAAAAATATAAATAAAAAATAAAAACTTTTATATATTTAATTTGTATATTTATATTTTATACATCTAGGGCAATGTAAAATTAATAGTTACATAAATTTTTTTTGGTTAAATCATACTGAAATAAAATATTCTGAGAAATGATAAATCTCTAAAAATTAAAATATCATGTAGTGAATATATTTTTATCAACAAAATTAGATATTATTTATTGAAATTAATTAATCATAAAAATTAAACAAGCATGGTGACATTTAAACATGATTTAATTACAATTTTATGTGTTTAAAATGACGATGTTTATTCACTGTATTTTTTAAGTTTGAGCAAAGAATTTGCTCCGGATTTCTTAGCTATTTCTCCGATTTACTCCGATATTTTTGAGATAATTTTATATATTTATAAAATTTTATTTATTTTTTATTTTTCAGTCAATGACTTGATAATATCTTATAATATATATATATTTAAAATAAATAATTCATCAAATTTATTGTTATACTTATTAATTCGTTAAAAATTTTTCAAAAATAAACAAATAAATTTTAAACACCAAATTTAAACAATATTATAATAAAACTAAAATTTCCCATTAAATATATAAGTATTTATAAATCAACTATAAATATAATTTTCTCATTAATAAATTAAACGTAAATTTTAAAAAATAAATTAAAAATTATCTAAGATTAGAAAATGATGCTTAAAGTCATAATTTAACAAAAATAAAATATAAATAACAAAAAATAAAATAAAATTAAAAAAAAAAAATATTTATAAAACCATAGTCACCCTTAACATATATACATAAATGTTGTTTGTGTATACATATAGGTATATATATAAATATATATAAAGTTATTTTATAAGCGGGTACCATGACTAATCGATGAGCACGCAGCCGGTCCCGGTTTGGATTAAAATGAATTCACGGCTATCAGCAAAATCATTTCTGTCTTACTTGCATTACCATAAATGACTACATATATATAGTCGTCATGACAATGTTAATGTGCATTCGAAAAGTTTACTCGATCTGAAACTCAAATTGATGTAAACATCGAGACGCCAACTGTATGTACAATCAAATATATTTATCTTTATTTTTTTTAATATGACCAAGCAACTTTTAAACTGATCCATCCCTATTGCTTTTTTTAAAAAAATATTTTTTTTTGTTTTTCAAAACCATCTATGTCACAAGTATATCTATTCACACTGTAAAAATATAAATGTTAAACTGTTTACAGGTCACGTGACACTTGGAGGGTTGCAAACGACGTCAATCCAGCTGATTCAGTTGTCATTCAAGTGGAAGAGTTGATGTGTATATTTATTTATATGTATATATACAACTGGGTGACTGATAACCAAAGATTCCCATGACGATTCTTCAATTTATTATTTAATATTATACAAACAAAGTGTAAATAAAAAAAAAAAAACAAAATATAAAATTTACAATTTTTTGACTGTTAAAATAGATATTTATTTGTCATGTTACATTTTTAGATTGATTGTTTAAATTTAACAATTGAAAAATTCCCAATTGTAAATTTTGATAATTTTTTATTAAAAATCAAAACCATTTTTCAACACAAAAATTTTATTCAATTATACATGTAATATACTTTAAGTAATTTAAGTTTTTTATAAAAAATTTAAATTTATCAATTGGATAACTAATCAAGTTTAATTTCAATATGAGTTTTTTATTTATTTTATTTTTTGCTTCGTCAATAATCATTGACACGTAAAAATAAACTCTAGTTTCCCACGACGACAAACAATTAACTTTTATCGATTTTATTTAGTAACGTTTTATATAAATTTGAACCAAATTATTATTATTATAATTACTGATTTTTATTTTAGTTATTTAATAAATATGTGTGGATAATTTACGTAATAAATATGTCAACACTTATAAACTTCATAAATATATACAGATTTTTTAATATAAAAAAAAAACAATAGAAAAAAAAAGGTGAAGTTTTATACACAGTTGATAGTATGTGGTCCTTGAAAAGACACAAAAAAAAAGGGTGAGGGGAATTTTAAAATATAGACGGCTTTCAAATACATAAACATAATAGATTTTAATTTTTTTTTTTTTATTTTGGTTTACTTTTTTTTTATTTTTTTTTGGCACACACATGCAATAGTTACAATTGGTCATGGTCAATTCAAAAAAAAAAAAAATGGTGGCATCCGGCGTGCGCCGCGGGATCAACTAAATGACCTCGTATCCTGGGTCCAGTAGAACCTTTTCTTTATTTTCATTATTTTTTATTTCCTTTAGTTGATTGGTTGCCGCGCGCACGGGTCAATCGGTTGACTCTATGACTTGACTCGCGACCGCATCTGTCCTCATCTTATTTTTTTATTAATTTTATTTTTTATTTTTTTTAATTGTATATATATTTGTAAATGTAACAATGATGCATGTAGTATTTCATGCACATTTTTTTTTTTTTATAATATAATATACTCATATACACGCATATTGACACGCACACTTAAATAATTAAAATAGTTATTTAGCCAAGATTATAAATATACGCGCAAGTGTATATTACTCATATATTTATGACTCTTTTATTATATTGAAAAACAACAGCATCGTCGCGTCA
Source organism: Lysiphlebus fabarum (assembly GCA_011426435.1). Taxonomy (NCBI): domain Eukaryota; kingdom Metazoa; phylum Arthropoda; class Insecta; order Hymenoptera; family Braconidae; genus Lysiphlebus; species Lysiphlebus fabarum. The sequence continues at coordinate 332,848 of WSYQ01000045.1, read as the reverse complement.
TTCATTCATTCATTTGTTCATTCATTCACTTTATATAAGTTCATTCATTTTTTTAAAACATGTATGTGGTCATTCATCAGTCAAGTTTATCTCACTTAAGATTATACTTGATTGACTTAAGAAAACTTAATAATTTGTTGTTTCATTTATTATGTGTATATACACTCGCACTGTATGATAATTGCTAGAATTATAATTATTGTTTGGTTTTTTTTTATTTTTATATGGCTCGTGCCTTGGCTACATAGTTATATATACAAATTAATGTGACAATTATTACTGCATGAATTAGTAACACTTGGAATTCAAATTAACACATTTTAAAATAACAATTAAATTTTATGAAAATTTTTTTTAATCAAATTTTTATGCGTATTGTAATGAAAGAGTTAGAAATTTACCTGTAAATATTTACTAGTCATTTTTTGGTTTGTTTTAAATTTTTTTTGAAACACGAGGCACTTTTAAGTTTGTCGGTATTTTTTGTTTGAAGTCTTTGTATTTTGCTGACATATTTTCAAAGAAAAGATTCACACACATGTGTTTGTATGTCTGCATGACATTGTATAATGTACACATGGAATATTGCCACATTTTAACCATCTTTATGATTGCCAAAATTTATTTAAAAAATTCATGTTAATTGAATTTATGGCTGCAATTATATCTAAATCAAAAATAATTTTTTTTAATTTTTAAATATGACTTGATTAAAGCTGTGTATAAAATTTTTTGAAAATAATTTATATTGTTATTTCAATACTCACACGAAACTTTGTGTTCATTATTTTATATGTATAACTTTTTGTTCATTTCTTAATCACCCTTTACATCACTAGCCATTTAATTATTATGACGATTTTTAATTATACACTGATTATTTTTATAAATGCATTGTATACATGGTAGCATAATATTCACAATTATGGGCCATTTCTTTTTTATTAATTTTTTTTTTTTCGTTATTGATTGTATCACAGAAGCCCATTACAATGAATGAATACAATACAGTACTCGATAAAAATACACTTATAAAAATATATATAAAGCATGTTCAAATACGATGCAAAATGAGCCGTCGAAATTTTACAAAAGAATATACACATAGAACAAATGCTATATTATATAATTTTTTATATGTGAAATAAACTTTTAAATGAATATTTAAAAACACTATTATATTGTTGTACAATTGTTATAATAACCATATACTTGAACCGAAAAATACACTGAATGTGCTTTGGTGAAAGTAATTAATCCAAAGTAATAAAATTCGGAGAAATACGGAGAAAAAAAACGGAACAAAAATAAAAAATAAATTAAATTTGAAGTTGATTACTCCATATTTCTCCGGTTTTTTTTTCGATTTTTGTCTTCTGTTTTAAATTATTATTTTATTAGTATTTTTACACATTTTTTACACTAATCCTCGGGCATTATTGTGCACATCTTTTGTAGGCCAGTGCCGCCTTTGTTTAACTGAGAGTTTGACGTCAGAATTACTCCGAAAATCCCCAATAATTTGATAATTGAAAATTCTTAAAACATGTGAAAACATTCACTTTAGTGTTTTAATCTCTAGCGTCCGAAAAGTTGAATATCTTTTGAAGATATAGCACGTTTCTTCTATTCAACTTGCTTGTATACTCCCTGGCATGCAAATTTCCCATCTCTGAATATTTCATAAGGTAATATATTAATCCTCAAACAATACATCATATTAACAATATGTTTTTTCAATATATATTGTATGATTGTTCAATAGGATTAAAATAAAAAAAAAAAAAAAAAAAACACGACGAAATTTGTAAAGAAAAATGAAAAATTAATTATCATGATAAATGAACATAAAACCTAAATCTTTTAAAACTAATTTCCAAAAATTCTATTAACCAAAAATGAAAAAAAAATTTTAAAGACAAAAATCAATAAAATTATTTTACAACAAAATAAAAATACAATAAAAATACATTATTTTATGTTCTGAAAGTAAATAAAATACATCAATAAATCAATAAATCTTTCAGCTAATTTTAACTACTCAATAATAACTTAACAAATGAATCATATATATATCAAGCAATATTTGCACATCAACATGATAATCTATTACTCAACATATTAAATTGACAATGATCATTAATCGTGCATCATCATCACCGGAAGAAACCCGATCACGTCACACAAATTAATAACTATGACGTGTCACTCGCGATTGAAAAAAAAACAGAAAAATCAATTTACAATTAATTATATACATAAATATACATACGCATCTTATTGCTATTTATATATATAAACACATCATTTATATATTCATGTATAAATGATTGTCACAGCAGTCACACACTAACCATCATCATCATCATCATCATCATCATCATGGAATAACAATAATAATAACAACAAAAACATCTATGATAGGCGTAACATGCGACGATGTGTGGTATAAACGTTGTAACGCATGAAATCACGCGATTTTATATTAAACATATACACACATGTTTTATACTACAAATGTATATTGCATCAATAGATTTTCAAACATTATATTGTTGTTGTATATATAAAATCATCCACCATATCTGAGTGGGGGAAATAAAATTATATATATAAATTCTGGTACTACTGCGTGACACGATATAGGGATGTACAAACTTTGTTGAAGAAAAAATAAAATAAAATAAAACGACACAGCTTTTACTGAATGTGTATATATATATTTGTTATGTGAATATGTATATGGTTTCTGAATCAGGACCTTTTTTGATGATGATGGCTGACATTAAGGGGAGAACAACTCCAAAGAATTGAAGGGAGTGTACATGAGTCTTCTTCCGGAGTCTCAATAGGCCGAAGGGTGCAACATACCAAAAATTCGTTTATATGGCCACAGTAATGTATATATATTCAATATGATCATGGTCTCATCATGGTTGTTTTGTGGTTACAGTATTATTATTATTTACAAAGCAAAAAAAAAAAAAAAAAAAATCTAATAATTTAACAATAATTTTCAATTTTTTTTCTTCAATATATTCAATTTCTTCAATATATTGAAGAATAAAAATTGAAAATTATTGTTAAATTATTGAATTTTCTTAATAATAATTTAATAATATTTTTATTTAATATTTTTTTAAAATGTTTATTAAATATTTAAAAATATCAACAATAATTTACATTTTAATTTTTAAAATTTATAGTTTTTTTTTAATTTTAAATACATAAATTTAATATTTCATTAAAATAATATAAATTTATAAAATTATTTAAATAAATATATGTCTTTTGTTTTATATATATGAACAAGTTTCAACTAGATTTATATTATCTTGTTTCATTTTTATTATCAAACTACCTACACGCATAAATATAATCATGATGATGCGATGATGATCCCGTGAATCAACGTGAATATACTAAATTATTATAAAACACATACAATTCTACAATAATAATTTATATACCTCTTGTGTTTTATATAAATGATATATAAAATATTAAATATTATTGTTGTAAATACACACTTATTCACTCACCGGCGGGACTGCAGTAACACACGCATTTATATATTATCTCTAAGTTGCACGACAAACCGATTAAGCTAACAATCATATTGCTCTATATTGTATATATTAAACTATTTTATATATATTATTCAACTTATGTATTTATATAATTGATTATTTCCGCTCAATTTTATATTCTATATATAAATATATTCCCCAGTGAAAATATTTATATAAATTTTAATTACAAACTATAAATGCGTCGCGCATCCAAAAAAAAAATTTCTCAAATTTAACAGAAAATATATTTTAATCGAAATTTTTTTATAATTATTTTATCATTTTTAAATGTTATAATTTATTTATCAAATTTTTAAATAATTATAATAAATTTATGATAAAAAAATTATTTAATTTTGATAATAAAATTGATCAAGATAAATATGACACACGAGTAAAAAAAAAATACTTCAAGTGTTTATTATAATCAGACAATACAAAATAATTAAACCAGTTACAATTCCCAGGATCCAACACAAGAGTTATATATATTTTGTATTGAGCCAATAAAATATATATATATTTGCCCGTATATGCAGTTCAACAACACACAAAAGTGTTGAATAAAATAAATGAATGAATAGATGAATGAATGAAGATCCATGTGGATGTTGATTTGAGTTGTCTGAAGTAGTGATATTATAACACTCATACAATCATGTTTTGTATAAAAATAATAACATACATTGAAATAATCAACATCAAAGAAATACAATACTCAATGGTCTACATAAAAATTATTACAAGATAAAGAAAAAAAAAATGATGGTGACCGGAAATATATATAACACAAACCAAAACAACCTACACAAAAAAAAAAAAACACTCATCATCATCATCAAGATGTATATTTATTTATATTTATTACAAATTTATGATGAAAAATTAAAATTTTTAAGACAAAAAAAAAAAATGATATAAATATTTTAATTTATTTTAAATTAATTTTTATATTTTTTATGTATTTATAAATTATTCATCAATTTTATGTCAAGAATCTTGAATAAAATAAATTTTTAAATTAAAATAAAAATTAATTAAATAATTTAAATTTGTTTTTTTTTATATTTACAGTGAATGGTATGATTTTATAGCACAATATTTATAGATTTAATTAAAATAAAATAAATATTTATATATAATAAAATAAAAAATTTAAATAAATAAAATTTATATATTTTTAATAGTTAAAATAGAGTATATATAAATGTAAAAATATATATACATATGAAAAGTTGAATGGTTTCAATTAGAGTCCCCTGATGTGCAGTCGAGACATAACAACGAAAGTAAATAACGTAATTGTTTCTTGGAGAAATTACAAACACGCGGTATGATTCAAATCTAACACGTATATGTGTAATAAAAAAAATATATTTTTTTATTATGTTTGTTATGATAGTATTTGAATCAATCACATTATTAAATTGATTTATTTTTATTATTAAAATTTATATATTACTTTTCTTTTGTCTCTATCAAATAAATCAACATAATATTACAAATTTTATATAAAAAACTATAAAAATTACATCATAAAATTATTGTAACATTAATAAACTTTGATAAAACAAAAATTATTTAAAATTTTTTAAATTATCTAATTTAATTTTGTCAATTTACTCAAGACACTTTTATTCATCCATTTTTTTTGAATTATTATTATTGAAATAAAAAATTATATTTAAATAAAATAATGATAATAAATTTATTTTAAAAAAAAATAGTTAGCCAATTTGTACAATTGTATAAATTCCCCTGTTTGTCTGACCGTGTTAACACCGTTGACTAACCATATTCATCTTTATTTTTGAGAAATTGTATTCATTCATGAAATTGATTAAACCACAAATAAAATTAATAATTTAAATTTATCCAGTTATTAGTAACAAAAAAAAAAGAATATTATTCAAAACACTTACCTCAATTAGAAATAATAAATAAAAAAAAAAATATATAAAAATATTTTATTAATATTTATTAAATTGTTTATTTATTAATTCAAGTTAATTTATACAAGTACTTTATACATGTGTATAAAAAAAAAATATATATACGACAAGTATTTTGTTTAACAACGACATACGCGAGCGTGGTCCCATTATCTTATTTATTTTTTATTGTCTCAATGTATCATACCAATATATCTCGCGCCATCGCGCACTTATTTTTTGTTAAAATTCCCCTACGATGTACTTAATATGTTACTTGCTATATTTATCATCATCATCACTTATCTTTTATTCTATATCTTCAACTGTTTATTATACAACTTTTGGTTTTTCTATATACCCTTTATCTTTATACATTTATATCACCAATCTTTCAAACTTTTCAACTAAATACTAGCTAATATCGCTCGTGGATATTAACGCATATTATTTTATTTTGTATAATTATTATTTGAGAAAATTATTTGTCTTGAGATGAGAAATACACTTTATATTTGTTGTGTTAATATTTAGTCTGTTTTATTTTGTTCAGTTAAAGTTGTTTAAAAATATTAAATAATGGCATTTTTATTGATGAAGAATTTTCGATGTTAAAAAAATATTTACAAATATTGATTCATCAAGGTTTTGGTTGATATCAAATGGCAATCAACTTCTAGCTTTTTAATAAATGACTTTTACTTTGATATTTAATATTATCAATTGTTTATTAAAAATCCCGAGTGGAAATTGAATCCGGCTTGGCCTGATCTTGATCCGAATCGGACCCGGTTTGTCGAAGGTGAAACGGACCCGGTTTACCTGATTGTTTCTGACATTGGAATCGGACCCGGTTTATCTAAGGCGACCCGGATCCGTTCACCCGGACTTATAACGGATCCGAATCGGAACAGGACAACCTGCTTTAAACTTGATCTTGTTTTTTTGTCAAAGTCATGTTCCAATTTCGATCCGATTTGAATAAGGCGACCTGGATCCATTCACCCGGACTAATAACGGATCCGAATCGGAACAGGATAACCTGCTTTAAACTTGATCTTGTTTTTTTGTCAAAGTCATGTTCCGAATTTGATCCGATTTGAATAAGGCAACCTGGATCCGTTCACCCGGACTAATAACGGATCCGAATCGGAACAGGATAACCTGCTTTAAACTTGATCTTGTTTTTTTGTCAAAGTCATGTTCCAATTTCGATCCGATTTGAATAAGGCGACCTGGATCCGTTCACCCGGACTTAACGGATCCGAATCGGAACAGGATAACCTGCTTTAAACTTGATCTTGTTTTTTTGTCAAAGTCATGTTCCAATTTCGATCCGATTTGAATAAGGCAACCCGGATCCGTTCACCCGGACTTATAACGGATCCGAATCGGAACAGGATAACCTGCTTTAAACTTGATCTTGTTTTTTTGTCAAAGTCATGTTCCGAATTTTATCCGATTCGAATAAGGCAATCCGGATCCGTTCGACCGGACTAATAACGGATCCGAATCGGATCCGGATAACCTGCTTTGAATTTGATCTTGTTTTTTTGTCAAAGTCATGTTCCAAATTTGATCCGATTTGAATTAGGCGACCTGGATCCATTCACCCGGACTAATAACGGATCCGAATCGGAACAGGATAACCTGCTTTAAACTTGATCTTGTTTTTTTGTCAAAGTCATGTTCCAATTTCGATCCGATTTGAATAAGGCAACCTGGATCCGTTCACCCGGACTAATAACGGATCCGAATCGGAACAGGATAACCTGCTTTAAACTTGATCTTGTTTTTTTGTCAAAGTCATGTTCCAATTTCGATCCGATTTGAATAAGGCAACCCGGATCCGTTCACCCGGACTTATAACGGATCCGAATCGGAACAGGATAACCTGCTTTAAACTTGATCTTGTTTTTTTGTCAAAGTCATGTTCCAATTTCGATCCGATTTGAACAAGGCAACCCGGATCCGGTCACCCGGACTAATAACGGATCCGAATCGGAACAGGATAACCTGCTTTAAACTTGATCTTGTTTTTTTGTCAAAGTCATGTTCCGAATTTGATCCGATTTGAATAAGGCAACCTGGATCCATTCACCCGGACTAATAACGGATCCGAATCGGAACAGGATAACCTGCTTTAAACTTGATCTTGTTTTTTTGTCAAAGTCATGTTCCAATTTCGATCCGATTTGAATAAGGCAACCCGGATCCGTTCACCCGGACTTATAACGGATCCGAATCGGAACAGGATAACCTGCTTTAAACTTGATCTTGTTTTTTTGTCAAAGTCATGTTCCGAATTTTATCCGATTCGAATAAGGCAATCCGGATCCGTTCGACCGGACTAATAACGGATCCGAATCGGATCCGGATAACCTGCTTTGAATTTGATCTTGTTTTTTTGTCAAAGTCATGTTCCAAATTTGATCCGATTTGAATTAGGCGACCTGGATCCATTCACCCGGACTAATAACGGATCCGAATCGGAACAGGATAACCTGCTTTAAACTTGATCTTGTTTTTTTGTCAAAGTCATGTTCCAATTTCGATCCGATTTGAACAAGGCAACCCGGATCCGGTCACCCGGACTAATAACGGATCCGAATCGGAACAGGATAACCTGCTTTAAACTTGATCTTGTTTTTTTGTCAAAGTCATGTTCCAATTTCGATCCGATTTGAATAAGGCAACCCGGATCCGTTCACCCGGACTTATAACGGATCCGAATCGGAACAGGATAACCTGCTTTAAACTTGATCTTGTTTTTTTGTCAAAGTCATGTTCCAATTTCGATCCGATTTGAACAAGGCAACCCGGATCCGGTCACCCGGACTAATAACGGATCCGAATCGGAACAGGATAACCTGCTTCAAACTTGATCTTGTTTTTTTGTCAAAGTCATGTTCCGAATTTGATCCGAATTAAATAAGGCAATTCGGATCCGTTTGACCGGACTAATAACGGATCCGAATCGGATCCGGATAACCTGCTTTGAATTTGATCTTGTTTTTTTGTCAAAGTCATGTTTCAAATTTGATCCGATTTGAATTAGGCGACCTGGATCCATTCACCCGGACTAATAACGGATCCGAATCGGAACAGGATAACCTGCTTTAAATTTGATCTTGTTTTTTTGTCAAAGTCATGTTCCGAATTTTATCCGATTTGAATAAGGCAACCTGGATCCGTTCACCCGGACTAATAACGGATCCGAATCGGAACAGGATAACCTGCTTTAAATTTGATCTTGTTTTTTTGTCAAAGTCATGTTCCGAATTTTATCCGATTTGAATAAGGCAACCTGGATCCGTTCGAGCGGACTAATAACGGATCCGAATCGGAACAGGATAACCTGCTTTAAATTTGATCTTGTTTTTTTGTCAAAGTCATGTTCCGAATTTTATCCGATTTGAATAAGGCAACCTGGATCCGTTCACCCGGACTTATAACGGATCCGAATCGGAACAGGATAACCTGCTTTAAATTTGATCTTGTTTTTTTGTCAAAGTCATGTTCCGAATTTTATCCGATTTGAATAAGGCAACCTGGATCCGTTCACCCGGACTAATAACGGATCCGAATCGGAACAGGATAACCTGCTTTAAATTTGATCTTGTTTTTTTGTCAAAGTCATGTTCCGAATTTTATCCGATTTGAATAAGGCAACCTGGATCCGTTCACCCGGACTTATAACGGATCCGAATCGGAACAGGATAACCTGCTTTAAATTTGATCTTGTTTTTTTGTCAAAGTCATGTTCCGAATTTTATCCGATTTGAATAAGGCAACCTGGATCCGTTCGAGCGGACTAATAACGGATCCGAATCGGAACAGGATAACCTGCTTTAAATTTGATCTTGTTTTTTTGTCAAAGTCATGTTCCGAATTTAATCCGATTTGAATAAGGCAACCCGGATCCGTTCGACCGGACTGATAACGGATATGAATCGGAACAGGATAACCTGCTTTAAACTCGATCTTGTTTTTTTGTCAAAGTCATGTTCCAATTTCGATCCGATTTGAATAAGGCAACCCGGATCCGTTCACCCGGACTTCTGGTACAAGTGCTTTATAATTTTGTGTCTGATATGTTAACGCGCGATGGTTCAGGGGGTAACGCACTGGCTTTGAAAGTATAGGTTTAGATAGGTTTAGATCAGGCAGGGGTTCGAGGCTCGGTTAGGGTAGCAAAAAAAAAAAAAATAAAAATCTACAATTATTCTCTAAGTGTAATATTTGATAAATCCTGAAAAATAAGAGGAAAAAAAAAGAAAAAATAAAATTATAATTTTTTTTTTTTTATTTTTATTTGGATTCGAATTAGACATAAATACATATCCGATTTGAATGTAAAATTGGATCCGATTTGCATGTAAAATTGGATCCGATTTGCATGTAAAATCGGATCCGATTTAGATGTAATTTCGGATAGATGTTTTGGTATCCGATTTAGCCAAGGTGTCCTTATTGTAACCGGATCAGGTTTGCCGGATCCGATCCGGAGCCTAGCCTGCGTTACATTCTTGGTCCGAATCGGATCCGGCTGGCCGGTTCCGTATCGGATTTGTAATCAGGTAAACCCTATCCGAACTGGATCCGAATCGGACATAAATACATATCTGATTTGGATGTAAAATTGGATCCGATTTGCATGTAAAATCGGATCCGATTTAAATGTAATTTCGGATAGATGTTTTGGTATCCGATTTAGCCAAGGTGTCCTTATTGTAACCGGATCAGGTTTGCCGGATCCAATCCGGAGCCTAGCCTGCGTTACATTCTTGGTCCGAATCGGATCCGGCTGGCCGGTTCCGTATCGGATTTGTATTCAGGTAAACCCGATCCGAACTGGATCCGAATCGGACTGAAATTTCCACTCGGGAATAGTAATTATTTATTTAACAAAAATATTAATTTATAATTTAACACTGAGTAATTGAATAATAATAAATAATTGACAAAACAAATAGTAAAATTATCAAGTCATTTTAATGATTTTATTAATAATTATTATTATTATTTATTAATAATAGTTATTATTTATATTTTTGTTTAATTTTATCATTTTAAATTTTGATATAATCATTGAGTAATAATAAATAATATTGGTGTATGTAAAAATTAATAAAAACAAAAATTATTTTGACTGCAATTATTGCCAGCTATTTGTCAGTTGATTGCCAAAATGAATAACAATAATCATATTAGCAATATATAATTAAGAAATTATTGGTGAAAATTTAAAAAAAAAAATCTGAAAAAGATAAATAAAATAACATTTATTATGGATAAAGGAATAAAAAGGTTTTTTTTTTTTTGGTGTTAAATAAAATGAAAAAACAATAATATTTATATTAAAAAATTTTGGAACGTTTATTTTTATATTATTTACATATTTTTTTAATTAAACTCCTTCGATTGTCTTCTATCAATAGTTTTATACACTGTACAATACATATAATATTTTTTTTTTTTTTTTTTTCGACTATACATAAATATATACATATTTAATAACAAATTAACAATAAAAATCGACAAATGTTATTTTGAAAAAAAAAAAAAAATATATATATATTTTTTTTTACATCCAATGATGAATAATTTGGTATTAATTAAAATTCAATAAATTGCATTTCATTATCAGAAATACTGCGAAAAAAAAATGTAATTAAACAAAGTATATTTTTTTTTTTAAATAAATTTAAATTATTAATTAATATTTTTCATTATTGTCTTAATGAAAATTGATTTTCATTTTTAAATTATTAAAAACTAAAAATATAAATTTATTTATTTATTAAAAGTCACGGTAATTTGTTGATGATTTTAAAAAAAAAAAAATTAATATATTTTTTAAAAATATATATAAACAATTACCGTGACATTAAACAAAGTATATAGGTTTTAACCCAAAGCTTAGTTCAAAAAAATTACATAGCCAAATAATTTATTTTTTTTATCTCTTTGGAAATGTAAATTAATGGAAATTATTATTTAAATTATTTTTATTTAAAAACAAATATAACGCATTTTTAATTTTTTTGTATTGGTTTTTTTTTTTGTTTGTTAAAAAATTCAACAAAAATATAATTCGTTGTATAAACTTCTTTTCAAAGTTGTGCTCAATTAAAAAATTGAAACAAATAAATATATTTTTTTTTTTTCTTAAAACCAATTACTCTTTTGTTGAATTTTTATGATTTTTTTCTTAACAAATTACTGCAATGTTTATTGAAAAGAAAAAAGTGCGTTAAACCAATGATAAAAATATAAGTTTATAAATTTTTAAAATTAAGAAAAAAAAATAAAATTAAAACAATTATAATTTTAAATCACATTATCACAAATTTTTTTTATTACACAACTCATTTAATTTGTAGTTTATTCACAGCACACTATTTATTTAGCATTTTTTTTTTTTTTTTTTTTTCTTAAATTGTGTACTCACGATAAATTTGAATGTATTTTTTTTAAATTATTAATATTTGAAATGTACATTGGTGGTATAGGTGATGATGTAGGCTCAGGGCTACTACCTGGTGATGCTGTTGTTGATGATGGTCTACTTGTAATTTGTTGAATTGGTTGTTGTTGTTGGTGTTGATGTTGTTGTTGTTGTTGTGATAAATGATGATAAATAAATGGATGATGTTGATGTTGATTTTGTTGTTGTTGTTGTTGCTGTTGTTGTTGTTGTACAGCAAGATTTCTCAATGTTGAATAAAAATTATATTGAGCAGATAATGGTAATGTTGGTGGTGGTAAACCACTTGGATAACCAGTTGGTCCTTGTAATAATCTATCCATTGAAAAACCACCATGATTTGTAACATTTGTTGGTGGTAAATTTGGATTTAATGCTTGTGGTTTACATGGCATTGTTGGTGATGTTGTAACATTAATTGAACCAGGTAAAAGATTTGCTGGATAACCAGTTGGTGGACCATAACTATTACCTGGTGTTGGATAACCACCAGCAGCAGCAGCAGCACGATGTAAATGATATGGTAATGATGGATATATTGAACCAGGCCAACCTGGTGTTAAACTATATGGTGTTGAATAATAACCTCCAATTACACCACCACGTTTAAATGCAGCAAGACGTGATCTTGATGCTGCTGTTGTACGACGACGTAATTTACCAGTTGTACCACCAATAAATACATCCTCAGAACTTGGATCAAGCATCCAATAATTACCTTTACCAGGATCATCATAATGACGTGGTACTTTAACAAAACATTTATTTAATGAAAGATTATGACGAATTGAATTTTGCCATCCTTGTTTATTATTTTCATAATAAGGAAAATTACGCATAATATATTCATATATTCCATTTAATGTTAAACGTTTTTCTGGACTTTGACGTATTGCCATCATAATAAGTGCATTATAACTGTATGGTGGTTTTTCATTTTTTTTCTTTTCTTCATTTTGTTCAGTTGAATTATCATTTGTTGGACTTGATGATGTTGCATTACGTGAACAATCAAGTGGTGGTGTTTCACTACCGTCGCCAGTAACATCAAGATCACTTGAATCATCACCACTATCACAAATTGGTGATGGTATTGGTGATGCATCAGGTGATGATGTTGATGATTGATTACTTGATATTTCACCCGTCGCTTCTGGTAATATACTACGTATACTAAAATTACTTTTAAGACGTGCTTGTGGTGCTGGTGGTGGTGATGATGATGCAGTCATTGTTTGTTGTTCACGTGATAATTCCATATTAACCATTTTTAATACACTTTTTTTTTTTTTTTTAATTATTAATAATTAAACTTTAGTTATTTATATTTTTCACAATATAAAAACACACACACTTTTTTTTTTAATCAGTTTATTTTAACAATATAAAATGCACTATTTTATTATTAAAGTTTATTTTATTTTATTTTATTTTTTGATTTAAATTCACAATAATATAATCACTTTTAATTCACTTTTATTTTATAATTATAATATTTTTAAAACACTTTGATATAATATCAAGTTTATAGGTTTTTTTTTAATCCAATGTTTTATGAGCTTGAATAAGAGTAGACTCACAAAAACGATGTGGACCCTTTGAACGATCACACGTATCTGAGCTTTTCCCCACTGTTCATCTGCTTTTGAACCAGTATGTTAACTCCACCCATTGATATTAAAGACTTGCCTGGATAAAACGTCAACCAATAGAATAACACACTACCTGCAATATGTACATAAACTTTTATCCCCACTATATTGGTTTATACCCAATGTTTGACATCAAACTGTGAAAACAGTGAGGGAAAGAAGGGAAACACCTTTGCTTGGCTTGGCTTAACTTCATTTGGTCCCCCATCATATCATCAAAAATATATACCTATACATACATAGATGTTTATATTTATGTGCAGATGCATTTATGTACTATTTTGCAGTAGTAGGGAGCGCAGCCGCAACACGTATATTCAAATGCATGTGGGCAAACAAATCCAATGGTATATTTTATGTACATAAAATATATATAATAAAGCAAACCATCATCATCATCCTTTTTTTTTTTTTTTTTCAACCCCCTTATTTCTTATTGTCATAAATATTTATTATTATTATTATATATTTATTTTGCTTTTTCTATTTATTTATCTATTTTATTCAAATTTGTATAAACCATCATGAAAATAATATGAAATAAATTATATAGTTACTTTTCTTTGATAATTTATGATTTAAAATTTTATTAAAAATATGATGATAATTAGAAAACTAAATCAGCTTATGCTGAGCTTTTAATTAAAGGTAAAATTCATTGATAAAATTGTAATATTACTGGGTTGTTGCATTTTATCATCTTCTAAATTTATCCGTACTTATTTGGTACCACGTGATTGATGATTTCATGGTTATGTCTCATAATAATAATAATATTTGGTATGTAAAAAATGATCACACAAATATTAATACAGTCAATTATAATACAATTAATTAATTTATAATATATGTGATGAAAATTTTATTACGATTGCTTTTAAAATTAATTTAATTTGTTGACTGTTGTCAAATAGGGTTAACAAGGCAATCAGACAACTTGGGTAATTTTTATACATCATGTTCATCTTCATGTATACATCATCATCTTCATTAAATTATTATATCGTTATATGACTCTTATTATTATTGATAGTATACATATAACTGATCATTTTATGATGTAAATGAACTTGTCAAGTAAAAATAATATTAATTTTTCAATCAGTGTTTTCAGCTCTTTCCTGTAGGTGGCGCATAGCATAACGTTTCAAAATTTGTCATTAAAAAAAGGTCTGAGTTCGTATTAGTCAAGTCTAGATGGTTCCTCACTGTTAATTTATTCAAAAAAAAATCATTTGAAAAATCATTTTAGCACGAGATCAATTCTTCACTTGGAGTATCAACAACCCATTTTTTGAAGATAGAATCATGGACTGAAGAAAAATAGTTTATCACTGCAAATTTAATTTCACAAAAATTACTAAAAGTGAATCCATTCCTCATGTATAGCTTTTAAAATGAAGCAAGCTATTTGCAAAACTAATTATTAATTTTGAAGAATTTAAAATTGAACTTAACAGTTTGTTAATCCATTATAAAAAATATACAAATATATAAGTCCAGTATAGAATTGAAGATGTTAATAATAAATAAGCCAAAAAGTCACTAGAATTTTCCCACCACCACAAAAATATATACAATGAGGTATGTACCATGTCATGCACAATAAAGCGTATTCATTGAACCAGAAATAAACATAAAGATCAAATGTCTGGATAATCTTTTAGAATGTTGCTTTCAGTGTGGGATATCTTGCTATATGTATAATAGAATTTTTTTTCGGGCAAAGGGGTTAAAGAAAGAATAAATATATATATGAAAAAAAAATTATTTTTTAGTTTGAAGAATAAGTCAAGCGTGTATGATCCGTCTGTCGAATGTAAAAAAAAGGCTAAATTTTGCTAGATGTAGTGACATATATATACGTACATATTCAAATTTTTGATTTTATAAATTTCATTTATTTTATTTTTTCGAAGAAGTCAGCTCTAATACGACTTGGTTTTTCTCTATCTCAAAAAGTTAAGAAGGTTAACTTGTCGACATAAGCGGCTAATCCCTTGAAAATGTGGGCAGTCGTTTTCGTTCATGTGTGGCATATATATACAATATAATTCTGACCATCTTTGACGACAAATATCATTTGATTTTGTATAGAAAATTTTTAAATAATATAGAAAAAAAAAATTAGTTTTCATTGGTCAACATTGACATCAAAATTGACAATTTCATTTAACAAAAAAAAAAACATTCAGCATAGATTTTTGTTTATAAAAAAAAAAAAAAGATAGATGAATATATTTTTTATAAACAGACAAATATTTTTTGTCACTAATCAAAAAAAAAAATAAGAAAGTTATTTTTTTATAAATATATTTTATCGATGTAACAAAATGCCAATTATTCTGATGACCCCGTAAAAACGATGAAAGTTGAGACACCCTATCAATAGAACATCACATGTATACACTGTAAAAAAAAGTGTTATCAGTGGATTGGTTGATTCTGCAATAAGTTGGTAACTCAATAGTTGAACTATAACTAACACCTATTGCACAATAATATGATTTCAAATACTCAAACATCTAAAGTTTCTTGTGAAAAAAAAAAAAAAAAAAAACACAAATAGTGTATATATTGTTAAATTTACACAAGATTCTCTGCCAGCTTGTTAAAACTAACAACCAAACAGTCAAAAGAAACTCTTGTTTGTCCGATTTTATACATCCCTTATAAGTTAAAACACATACATAGTGATGGTTTATATGTACGTAGATCCAGTTACGAAACATTGCTGATGCTGCCCACGACAACATAACATATACTTGGGTTATTCCAAGTGAAATGTTGAAGAATTTTCTTTGGTTTTTTAAGAGTTTTTTGTTGAAGTATCAATTTTTTTTTTAGATTTATTCAGGTAAATAATGAAGACCAAATTTCTTTCAAAAGTTTTCACCTACCACCCATTGATTTCACGACCCTTTTTTTAGAAATTGTGGGTCGAGGATTGTCTGGACCTAGGTTATCACGTTCCATCAACTTTGGAGCAAAATTTATTTCCTAAAATGACCTGTATACATATATTTATATACACAATATAACATACATAATTGTATGAGGAAATAAAAATACAAAAATATATACTTTGAAGCTCAAAGAGTTTCAAATTATAGGACTGTAAAAACTTGGGTTCTCATTGCAGTCCCTGGTGTACAGGCTCGTATAGAAAAATATTATGAATTTGATATTTTATCAATATGAAAAATGAGATATATATTTTATTTATTTATTTTATTTTTAGATGTATAATATAGATGTATATAAAAAAAAGATAAATTTAAAAAATAAACAAGCAATTATGAATGTAAATTTACACTCAAAGTATCAATTTCTTATTTATAAATATAAAATAAATTTTTATATTTATTTATTTATTTTTTATTTTTATAAATAAAATAATAAGTATAAAAAATATTTATCAAAGCACAAGTGATATGTGATTATTTTTTTTTAAATATATAAATGTTATAAATAAACTTTACAAGTGTCCGGAAATTATCAATTGGTATATTGTCGTTGAACGAATTGAATCACGTCATAATCTCTCATCTTAGAATTACATGAAAATATTTTCTTTTTATAAAGCAAATGATCTTGACTTATGTCTATACTTATGTGTATCTCAATTATAGCATCATTTCATATTATATTAATTATAATCTTTGTGTCCTTATACATTTATATAATCATCCTGTTTATTCATCATTGCAAAGTATATATTCATTCATCTTTTGTCCATCAATATAAAGTTATACTTTAATGCTCCAGCATCAGCATCATCAAATTTACTCAATTTGTTTTTTACATTTATTATATTTTTAACTTTTTTATTTATTCATTTAAGTCTTTTTATTCTTTCAGGAGGGATAGATCACTTGAGTGACACTACAATACTGTATAGCTACAAAATGACTATATATTTTTTGAAATCATTGACTTGTTAGTCTATTTTTTTTGGTATTTTTTACTCGAAACAAATTTATAAAACATCATCTGTGTTTATAATATATATTTGTAATAATTGTAAATTTATTTATCAAACAACAATTGATACAATTGAAATTAAATTGAAAAATTATTAAATGAAAATGAATTATAATTAAATTAATTTTAAATTATTAAAGTTATTTAATGAAATATTTTTTAACATCAAAGTTCATTGAATGATTGATACTTTAAGTTTGCCATTATCAGTCACAACTGCAAGTTGACAGTGTGTTTGGGATATTATTTGATATTATTTATATAATCATAACAACTAATTGGCTGTTTAATAAAATTATTTGACTCATTTTATAATATGTTTATAACAAGTACACATTACTCCAAAACACTTTGGTTAACTACAAGAATGACTCCAAAATACAACATATACAACAACTACTTCTGACTTTTAAAAATTGCAGTTGATAAATTTTAATGATTACATTATTGACTTTCAAAAAAATTCAAAATAAATTTAAGAAAATTCTGAGAATTGTTTTCAACAAACTAGTATTTAGTATTTATATATAAATATATATTTTTATTAAAATTTCTGATGATGTCATTATACATACATATGCATATAACTGTAAACTGCCAACTTATGTAAATTTATCCAAACGAGATTAACTATAATTTGATATCATCGACCTAATATATAATTCTAAATATTTGTCGGTTTAAATTAATTCTGAATAAAATAAAAAATAAAATATTATTAAATACATATATATATATATGAATGAAATAAAAATAAAATATTTAAAAAATATTGTATATACACAATACAAGTCCAAGGTGTTTCTTTGGCAATTGCATATATATAAATATATATATACAATTTGATATAGGTATTCAAATGCTGTGTTGGCAGTTTAGATTTGTGATTGTTTGGTTTAAAAAAAATAATAAAAAAAAAAAAAAACGAGGGCGTGAATGGCAAGATGATTGGATAAAGAATCACCTCGACTCTGTTCATTCCTTTTTTGAACTAAATAAATAAATATATATATATATATATATATATATGCATTATAAAGAGAGGTGGTATTGTCAATGGCACACGAGGTGCCTTTTGCGAATCATCATCTTTGTCACCTTATTGTATATTTTTGAGAGAATAAAAATGAATATATATAAAGAAATATAAAAAAGACCGCTCTATATACACAAGCTTGCAATGTGTCGGTCAATTTCTTTTCATGTCTTGATTCTATAAAGATGCTACCTATATAGGATATTTGTATATAAATGATAGAACATCACCGAGACCATCAGTGTACCAATGAAAAACGTATAAAGTCCTTGGTCGTTTGATGTCTTCATATATATATCTACACATAAATTTAAAAAGAATTTAAAAAATAAAAAAATTTACATCCAGAAAAGAATCAACAAGAGGGCATACAACAGGAAGCTCATTTAGCAGGACATTGTATTTTAGAATTGGACTAGGTGCTGATGGTGCTGTATACAACAACAACTGGTACACTGTATATATATATACAGATATGTATATAATATAAATTTTATAACAATATATTTTTTGGAACTCCGGATGGGGCATGATCATTCGGATGCTATAGATATGTCTAAAGTTTATTGTATTAATTTTTTTTTTTTTTTATTCATTCTTGGTTTGATGATACAGTGTCAAGACCACATGATCCACGTGACTTGCGGAAATGAATATTATGTGTAAGAAATCAAAATTGTATTATAATAAACTATATCAAAAAAATAAAATATAAAAAATATATAATCTACTTATATATAAAATTTTAATAATAAAAATAGATATATATAAATAAATTTTGCATGAAAGAATTTATAAAAATATATAAATGTTTGATGATAAATAAAATAAATTAAGAAAATATTATACGCAGTTAAAAGAAAATTTAAGTGATGGAGTTGAAGCATATTTGTGATGATGAAGATTCTAAGAAGGACCACCAACCTCGTAAGTTTTTGCTACTGTTTGGATAAACAAACACTTTGAATTTAGACCTTTGATGCTGTTGGCATTGATTAATTTAACCAAGAAGTCTGTATCAACTTGTATATCTGTACAAGTGTATTATATTAACAATCAACCAGTTTAATCGTATTGAAAATTCGTGCATCACTGGTATTCTCAGAAAATAACGATAGACTATTATTTTTCAATTCAAATATATATATAACTATATTAGTGTTATACAAAAGCATCAAGTTTATAACATAATATATAGGTATTTCTAGAATTGAGTGTCATTTGTTAAGTATGTGTGTTTGTATAATCAAGATTAAAGTGATATATGTATATTGACACAACATATAAAGTGTATAGACAAAAGTTACAATAAATTTTTCTTGATTTAATTTTAATTTATATTTCATTTACTAAACAAATGACGATTGATAACAGAAATGCCTGATTGATGTTCATGTAACACATTTAATTTTTTTGCCAGTTATGACATGTAGAGAAAAAAAAAATAAAAAAATAAAAAAGACTTTACTAACAAACAAGTAGTTTGACTTTGTACTAATTTACAAAATGTTTTGAGTGCGTAATGTCTTTCCATCTGTACCTCGCCAGCAATAACAAAATAAAAAAAATAAAAAACAAAAACAAATGTTAATGACACAAGTGATGGAGATTGGTATTTTTATTTTTATTTTTTTTCACTATCACAAAATAATTCACTGAAATAAAAAAAAAATCGTTTAGTGGCAGAGTTACGGTTTGATGACTCTATATCTATTTATAGCTGCATGATATACCCATATACAGCATTGATAATTTAAATTTTCTGGCCTTAATTGACTGGAAAAGAAGAAGAATATAAAAAAATAGAAAAGACATCAATTGCACCTCTAATGCAGGATACTATAGATTCTATGGTTTTTTTTAATACCAAATTGTGGCCCTATTGGGAATCCGTAACAACCTGAAAAGGAGACCAATCGTTTGATGAAGGATGGACCGCTGACTAATAATGTCAAACGAACCAGTTTGCTTTTTTTTTGGAGACATCACGCTGATTTTAAAGGCTCAAACGTGTGTACCATCAAACGATGGGTTTGCTCTTTTTTTTTTTTATCTTGCTACATTTTTCTTTATATTATTATATTTTTTTTCCTTTTTATTTTTTTTTTACTCATACATCACATCAGTAGGGATTCACGCATGGTGCACCACGGGATATAGACACGCGCTCTTTGCACTATGTTAAAGGTCAAAATTGTCTTGTGATGCATTCTTTAGGTGGTACGATTATCAAGAAAGCTATATATACCTTGAGACTCCATTGTCGTCACCATTTCACAACCAAAACGGTCAAGATGAGAGTCAAGAGAGGATTCAAATCACACACTGTATATAATTCTACAGACAATCTTAATATTACTCGAATTGACACTACGGGAGACATCCTCAATAAATAGGCGTGTAAAATTAGTATATAAAAATCAAAAAAATTATTATAAATTCAAGTTTTATATGTCAATTTGTTGGCTTTAAAAATTTGATAATAAAAAAATATTTATAACGAGACCATGTATATAGATTAAGAAACACAAAATTATTATCAATTTAAATTTAATTAATGAGTAATAACCAATTTCTTTGAATGTAAAATTTAATTATTTTATTTTATTTTATATTTATGATTATAATTATTAAATATTTTTCATGATATTATTTTGATGATTTCATTAACAGCTGCGATGTACTTGTACTTGATTATAATATTTATAAAAAAATAAAATTTAATTTTTAATAAAATAAATTAATTTATAAAATTAATATTAAAAAAAAAAAAAAAATTAATCTTATTTTATTATTTAATAAATTAATATAATTAATCATTAATTCATTTATATTATTTAGGTTATTTTATTATTAATTTTTTTTACATATTTATTTAATAAATTAATCGTATCAGTTGATATTTTATATAAATTATATTTAAAAAATGTTAAATATTTGTTTTAAAAGCTATTTGAAATCTTTCAGTCACCACAAAAATGTCCAGTGTCTTATAAAGCTTCGTGGGATTATATTTTTTTAAAATCTTAAACCACACTTTTAAAAATTAAAATATAAAATATAATTATTATTTTATTTTCAAATAACTATTTTAAATTAGCTTCCGGCAGTTACTCGTCATATACAATAATCTCTCAATCTTGAAAAATCTGTTTATGTCTGATCCCCTTTGCAAGCATCATGCCTAAATCAAGTTGGCATTTAAAGAGAAAAAAAAAAAATACTAAAATTAAAAAAAAAAAATAAGATTGTCGCGACCGGAACAGATCTATAACATTTTAGCTGAACGACTTTTTGAGTACACATATACACATATCTATATTTTTATTTCTGTTGACTAGCTTGATCCTCAAAATCTCAATAATCCCAAAATCCCAACAGACAGGAGACACCTTGTGCCTTGTATTTTATTTTGATACAAATAGAATATATATATTCATACAGCATATACATAAATATATTTTTCGATTTTTTTTATTTCTATATGTTCATTATAATTC
This sequence comes from Lysiphlebus fabarum, assembly GCA_011426435.1. NCBI lineage: Eukaryota > Metazoa > Arthropoda > Insecta > Hymenoptera > Braconidae > Lysiphlebus > Lysiphlebus fabarum. The sequence goes on along the minus strand of WSYQ01000045.1, from coordinate 310,683 downwards.
ACTGCATATGGCTATATACATATTTTCTCCCCAATAATCATCATAAAAGTTTGACTGAATCACAAAAAACGACACCTGTCAAAGACATTTTGAATAACATCGTTATTGAATGTTCATAAATCCACATTCACTGCAGTCAAAAACGAAAAAATTCATTTCACTTTTCAATAAATACAGCACATATATTTTCATCAAAAAAAAAATAATTATAATTTAATTATCAAAAAATAATCAAATATGTTTTACATCATTTGTAATATATATATTTTTTAATTCCCAAAAAAATACTCTAATTAGTTATTATTACAAGACATTTTTTTCATGATACGTATACTACATGAAAAGAAAATATTAATATACAAAAGTATGTTAAATATAAATGTCAAAAAAATAAAATATTTAATGATAATAATGAAGATTAAAATACTCATAATGATATTTAAATAAACATCTCATATATTTATTATTTTTATTATCCTAAAAAATAAAAATAAAAAAACATTTTGTATATATATTTATATGTAACCCTTGAAGTTAACAACAGGGGGTCAAAATAAGTGTGAGGGTGTTTTATCATGTGTACAAAAATACATTTGACAATTTATGAGATTTTTTTTTTTTTTTATTTTAATTTGTTAAATTTTAATGGTACACGATTAAGAAATAAAAAAATAACAAAAAAAAAGCTATGTACAAATTAAAAATATAATAAATGCGAATAAAAATAAAATAAAATATTTTGGTGTATAAAATATTTGGATTACAACAAGTTTACTATTTTTTTTGGTTCATTAAAATATTAAAAAAGATGTATGGCAATCATCATCATCATCAAACTGTACCAACTAACAAGAACTAAATGAAGCATACATACACACATCAATTCATTGCAAGATAACAATTATAACCTCAAATAAACACGTGTCAATTGCAAACGTGTGTATATTTTTTAAGGCACACTTTAGACTCATCATCCAATACATATATTTATGTAACAATATATATATACCAATGGTCCAGCTTGTTACCAACACATTTTTAAATTCTCAAATATGAACATATTGATAGTCAATGCATCTTCTTCATCGTCATATGTACACAAATATATTTTTATGTATACGCGGAATTTAAATGTGGGTGCACGCGTGTTATGCAAAGGCTAAAATCACTGTAAAAAATTTTTAGCTGCAGCAACGAGATAGTGGATAGCGAAAGAGACAAAACAATCGGTTACTAATTCAGCTAGCTGGATAGCCAGGAGAGCTAACCAAGCTCACAAGATTTATATAACCTAGAAACATAATCTATTTTGTCTTATTGATATACAAAAATAATTAAATATCATTAATTTATAAATAAATAAAAAAAAGCTAATATAATTTTAAAAAAATAATAATGACAGCTACACAATGACTTTAATAATCAATAACGTTATAAAAAATTTGACATAAATGGTGCATCAATATTATTAAGAAGGTATATGAGTTTAGCTCTCCATGGATTGCTGCCTCAGTTATCCAAAGTATAGCTAACGTAATTAGCTGTAGTTAGTTAGCCCTGGATAGTTGTTGTTGCTGTCTATCTTGTTGCTGCAGCTAGAAATTTTTTACAGTGAAGAAAAATATATTTAAAAAATATAGAAAAAAAGAGAAAGATGTGGATGTATAATATAAAAACCAGAGACCGCAGGGTGCGTCTATAAGGGTGCGTCTTCATTCCCGCATGCATGTTGTACATACTACCCCGTCGAGCTATACACATAATCACATTTATACATATGTAGCACACGCCTATATTATATATACAATATCAATACAAAATATTTTATGCAACAAATAAAAAAATATAAAAAAAGACAAGCTTACTGCAGTCAACAAATTGTCGTACTTTTCAACATATTTCTTTATAGACAATTCATGTTGAATAATACCAATAATGTTTCAATTGAATTTGGATTTAGGGTGTTGGCATTATGTAAACATAATATGGGTCAAGTTTTTTTTTTTTTTTTTTTTTGGTATGTGTTAGATTTTTCACCTGGTTTTCTATTGACATGTATGACAACGGTTGAGGAGGTTATAACGATATATAGATTCATTCTAAATTTTATATCAATGAAATAATTATATACAGAGAAAATTTTATTTATATTCAATATAATATTTATTTGAATGAAAATATATATTTGATTTTCTACGAATTTTCATTGATTTTTTTTTTTTTATTATTGATGAATTATTGTTTTTCTTTTTTTTTTTTTTAGAGTATTTTAGTGGAGTATTATAATTTCTGTGAATTTTATAATTTTATTTTGAATTGGATTATATAATAATTTTGAAAAAAAAAAATTCAAAGGAAAATATATTGAGAAAATTATTTTTTATTAGAAGTTGTAGTTTTAAACTTCAATATTGAAAAATTTTTTTTTAAACTGAGATTTGTTATTTGTTTTATTTTTAAATTAAAGAAAAAAAATGATATGCAATGAGGGTAATTACCTTGAGGCTGCATTTTGATATTATTTATACATATATGTTTAAAAAAGCCGGATGGTAAGCTTAAAAGTGTACTGTTACTGTGTCTTACACATAATAATAATAAAAATACTGATAAAAACAACATTCAAGATGTGTAAAACAAGCAATAAGACAAAAAAAAAAAAAAAAACTTGTTCAATGAGGATAGAGGATGATGGGGCTTTAGCAAGATCGTAGTCTTTCCAAGGCAAGGTGAGCCTTTCCGTTTGCAGTAATTAAAAGATTAAACATGTTTTCTGACACCATGACTACTACTTGGTTAAACAATATCTTGTCCGGCTTACATATGTACTATCAATATATAAAATATAATAATATATATAAATATAAATCAAACATTTATTAATAAATAATTTTTCCTTTAACAAGAAAAATAAAAATAAATGAGTTGCTATTTAGACATATGCATATTTGTATAAATTTATATAAAATTAAATTATTTTACTTTATTTTATATTTATGATTATAATTATTAAATATTTTTCATGATATTATTTTGATGATTTCATTAACAGCTGCGATGTACTTGTACTTGATTATAATATTTATAAAAAAATAAAATTTAATTTTTAATAAAATAAATTAATTTATAATCATCAAAATATATTATTAATTATTTAAAATAATTTATCAAAATTATTAAAATTTATTATTTTTTTTGTATTAATTTTTTTATATTAAAATTAATATTAAAAAAAAAAAAAAAAATTAATCTTATTTTATTATTTAATAAATTAATATAATTAATCATTAATTCATTTATATTATTTAATTTATTTTATTATTAATTTTTTTCATATTTATTTAATAAATTAATTGTATCATTTGATATTTTATATAAATTATATTTAAAAATTGCTAAATATTTATCTGAAATCTTTGTTATATATATTAATTTGGTATACATCATTGAAAATCTATATATACAAACAATTATTTTCACTTCATTAATAAAAAAAAAGAAAAACAGTAAAATAAATAATAAAATTATTTTTTATATAAAAAACATAAAAAAAAAAAAGTGGTTTCCAGTCAAGCAGAAAAACATATAATCGCCCACAGGTTTGAGTTTGTCGGGTATATTTTTTTCAACTTTAATTGATTCAATCGACGAAAAACACGGCGGTCGAGTCGTTTGCCCAGCTTTTTCCAGGCTTTTTGGGTAACTCGCTGACACCCCCTGATGGGGCCAACCACTGTAACGTAACGAGACGCCAAAGCCAACCCCTCAAGCTTTATACAATATAAATTTTTATTTTTTTTATTTTATATTTTTTTCCCTTGCATCTATACATTTGGCATGCTTTGCTTTTGCCCAATACACTTATAGGACAACTTGGTATATATATATACTATAACTTGCTTCATTTATTGTGCGCGCATCACACCGATATAATAATATATATACAGAAACATTTATATATATTATGTTTCATGTATAAATAAATACATATATACAAACTCATGCAATGGGGACTAAAATGTTGTGGTCCACAGGAGGTGATGCTGAATTCTGCAGCACCTCAATAAGGCTTAACAAAAAAAAGTGGGAGGTACAATAAAGGTACAATGAAACATGGCTTTCGTGCAAATACGTTTATTATTTTAATTAGAGCCTTCAGGGGCCTGTACAATATGATTGTATACAAAAAAAAATCAAATAAAAATAATAAAAAAGTATTAAAATAAAAGAGAAATAAAAAATAAAGAAAATATATATACAAAGTTGTATCTTCATTTTACTTTTGCCTTGAGCATTTGTAACAATATGAGTATATATTTTTAATATTATTATTATAATTATTATTATTATTATTTAGATACCCAAGAATGACAATAGAATTTTTTTATTTTTTAAACCAAAGTTGCATTTAAAATATGTTTACAGAAAACACTTGTAATAAAAATGAAAAAAAAATGTAAAAAATTTTTTACAAGTTTTTTTTTATTTTTTGAGAGGAATTTTTAAAAGAATAAAAATGAAATATTTTGAAAAACATTAGGGTTTGTTTGAACAAAAAAAATAAAATAAAATAAAATAAAATAGAGAAAAAAAAAGTGGTAGCATAGATCAAGGTGTAAAAGGTATATTGTTACATGTTTTCCTTTTTTTTTTTTTTTATTTTCTATTCATTGTTGGAAAACATTTAGAGAAAAATCTTTGTCGGCTTGTTTCCAACATTTAGACAGACAACTCAAGGTCAACTTGATGAATATAATTTCTACACTGATTGAACATAAAAATGACTGTCAAGGTTTTTAAAAAGGTAAATAATTTTTTTCTGTTTAACCCTTTTTTTTAACAGAATAACAATTTTTTTTTTGTCGATTTTTTTTTAGAGGTTTCTAATTTTTTAGTGAAAAGGAAAAAAATAAAAAAATGAATTTATTGTGTAACTAAATAAAAAAAAATCATAAAAAAATAAAAAGACAGTAAATTTATTGAAAAAAAGAGTCTCGAGTTTCGTTGACAGGGTGAGTAAATGAAATGTGAGAAAAAGAAAAGTAAAAAAAAAAGAAATTGGGAACAAGAAGCAAAATGAGACTTCGTTGAACAACTTAATGTTTTTCAATAAATTATTTTTTTGGTAAAAGTTATCTGTTGAATTCTAAAAATTTGATAAAACCTTCATCCGGTAGCTGTAATATATTATTTATTATATAAATTTAAAAGTTTTTTTTTTTACATGGAATCACTATCGTGGTTGTATTAACAACCACGATCTGTCAATAATTATATTTTGAAAACTTTATTTATTAATGTTTTAAAATTAAGAGGCTATTTATCTTGGCATTTTCCATGTGTAAATAAATTATAGGTTTATATGAATTTTAAATTTCAATGAATATATTATGTAAAGATTTTTTTTTTTTTTCAAGTAGAAATACCCCTTTTTAGTCAGACAAATTGAACTGATAGTTTTGATCCATTGTTATACAATGATATCAATACTTGAAAAAAAAATTTAGTTTTATAATATATATTTTGTATTACATAATGCATACGAAGAGTTATTTATTGTGACAGTCATGGTGTCACGATGGATAACAATCAACTGCCAAATAGCTAGCAATAATTGCAGTCAAAAATATTTTTGTTTTTATTTATTTTTACATACACCAATATTATTTATTATTATTCAATGATTATATCAAAATTTAAAATTGTAAATTAAACATAAATATAAATAATAACTATTGTTAATAAATAATAATAATGATTATTAATAAAATCATTAAAATGACTTGATAATTTTACTATTTGTTTTGTCAATTATTTATTATTACTGCCTTAACTTTGGCAAAATCAGTCTTTTAAAAATAAGGCATTTTGGTTAAAAAAAAATTTTCTGAGTTGAAATTGCATGAAATTATGATTGAATTGAGTAAACAACCTTAAAAAACAATGTTTTCAAGAGTTGTATCAATTGTATTCATTGATTTTAAGATTTTGTTGGACCTTGACGCAATTAACCCAGGGTTAGTTTTGTAAAAATAGAGCATTTTGGTCGAAATAAATTTTTCTAAGTAGAAATTTTATAAGATTATGATTGAATTAAGTAAACGAACCTAAAAGACAATGTTTCCAAGCCTTGTACCAATTATTTCTAACTATTTTAAGATTTTTTTGGACTTTAAAGCGATTCTTGCCTCCAACCCTGGGTCAGTTTTGTGAAAATAGGGCATTTCAGTCAAAATAAATTTTTCTGAGTTGAAATTTCATGAGATTATGATTGAATTGAGTCAACAACCCCAGAAGACAATGTTTCCAAGCCTTGTATAAATTTCTTCCGCCTACTTCAAGATTTTGTAGAACTTTGACGCACAATTTTGATGTCCGACCCAGAGTCAGTTTTGCGATAATAGGGCATTTCGGTCGAAATAAATTATTCTACGTTGAAATTCTATGAGATTATGATTGAATTGAATAAACGATCCCAGAAGACAATTTTTCCAAATATTGTATAAATTATTTTCATTCATTTCAAGATTTTGACGGAATTCTTACCTCCAACTCGGGGTCAATTATGTGAAAATAGTGGATTTTGGTTGAAATAGTATATTTTTTAAGTTAAAATTTCATGAAATTTTGATTAAATTGAATAAACAACACTAAAAGTCAATGTTCCAAGAGTTGTAATCAGGGTTTGTCTTCCAAAAATAGGGCATTTTATGAAATCGATGTCAAGTGTCCTTTGTTAGAAAAAAAAAGTTATTTGGAAGTCATTGATTGAAAAGCTAAAAGTTGCAGACTGCAGCTACACTATAAATTTTTAATAAAATATATAAATAAAAACTATAAATTAATGATAAAAATAAGAGCAGATTTTTGAAAACAAAATAGTAAAAAATATATGTATATATGTATACATAAAATAAAAATCAGCTGGAGATCACAATTACATGTTCAATGAATATGATGATATATATATAGACATATAATTTGGTGATTTGTAATGAGGATCACCCGCTGCGGGGGTTGTATTCCTCAATTGGAAACTTGTACTAAAATATATATATTCCCCTTTTTTTTAAATATATATATAGATCATACTCATTGTACATGTACAACAATATAATAACAACTGTGTCATATACTAAATAAAACTAACTGAATTGAGCACAGCATGCATGCAGAGTTTGCACGACAGTCGGCATGTTTGCATAACCAGCATTTATACTTATATATATTATTTTTTATTTATCAACGTGTGGCTTGTGACAGTCTTGTGTGTACTTCAAAATAAATATTAAATTTTGCATAATTATTTAAATTTATATGTACATTCACATTCAAAATAAAATACAATGATATTAATATTATTTGTCGAACACTTTGTAATATACTTCCATACAACGACGAGAAGATTTCTACAATTTGTCTGCAGTTTATGATCTGACATCCAGCATAATTAAAGGTGCAATTGATGTCTTTTCTATTTTTTTATATTCTTCTTCTTTTCCAGTCAATTAAGGCCAGAAAATTTAAATTATCAATGCTGTATATGGGTATATCATGCAGCTATAAATAGATATAGAGTCATCAAACCGTAACTCTGCCACTAAACGATCTTTTTTTTATTTCAGTGAATTATTTTGTGATAGTGAAAAAAAATAAAAATAAAAATACCAATCTCCATCACTTGTGTCATTAACATTTGTTTTTGTTTTTTATTTTTTTTATTTTGTTATTGCTGGCGAGGTACAGATGGAAAGACATTACGCACTCAAAACATTTTGTAAATTAGTACAAAGTCAAACTACTTGTTTGTTAGTAAAGTCTTTTTTATTTTTTTATTTTTTTTTTCTCTACATGTCATAACTGGCAAAAAAATTAAATGTGTTACATGAACATCAATCAGGCATTTCTGTTATCAATCGTCATTTGTTTAGTATATGAAATATAAATTAAAATTAAATCAAGAAAAATTTATTGTAACTTTTGTCTATACACTTTATATGTTGTGTCAATATACATATATCACTTTAATCTTGATTATTCAAACACACATACTTAACAAATGACACTCAATTCTAGAAATACCTATATATTATGTTATAAACTTGATGCTTTTGTATAACACTAATATAGTTATATATATATTTGAATTGAAAAATAATAGTTATAGTCTAGTGTTTTTCTTGTTTTTTTTTATTTTATTTTTCATCAGAAATCTAAAAGAATAATAGTAAAAAAAAAATAATAAAAAGAGTAAGAATAAAAACGAAATAAAAAAAAAAAATAAATAATTCAACTCATGTGGATGAGGTATTGTATATATAGTTACATCAGATGAAAAACAGACCAAACAGTAGCAACTTTCTAAAAATATTTAGCATGTGTTGAACAATAGACTAGCAATTTTAAATGTTTTTTTTTTTTGTCATTGATTTATATATATATCAAAAGAAATAGGTAAAAACCTGGGGAGTTGATCTTGGTAACCTAGATCGTGAACATTGAAAATTGTTGTGGCAAGCCTCTATGGGTGGTGTTCCTGAGGTCTTCTTCCAAGGATGTGAAGAGACACACTTTCTTTACCAAAAATTTCACTTTGGTTCTTTGGGTATAATTCGTTCACATTGAGAAAAATAATAAGAGTCAAAAAAAAAAAAAAAAGGAATCCAGACCAAAAACACAATTTATGTTCGCGATAGGTTTTTGGAAAACCTCATCCGGTTAAAAGTCAGGTCACTCTTATATAGATCTATAGTCAATCTCACACACGCATATTCTCACCACACGACTACTTAGTAAAGCAAATGGTTTTAGAATCAACCAAAAAACTGAAGGTATAAAAAAAAAAAAAAATAACCCCCCGTTGAATCTTATGGCTACTGACTCGTAAATGAAACAATTGAAAAATCGTCTTAAAAAAAAAAAAAAATCCACAGAATCCATTGAATATATGGCTATTGAGGCATGTCCAATCACCAGGGTGTCTTAAAATTTTTTAAGTCATCAAAGTTTAAAGTTAAAAAAAAAGAAACAAAAAAAAAAAGGTGAGTGCATTTATGTGGGTGAGATAGATTTGCCTATGTGCTACCTAAATATAGGTATATCTAAGTCAATGAATAAATGTGGAAGTGATGCTGTGAGGGTGAAGAGGGCTAGTGGTATATCTGGGTTACTCGGTCGTCTCAATTCCAAAACCATGACAAAAATATAAAAGAAATATATAAAAAAAAAAAAAAGAAAACTAAAAATTCCGGTAGCAGGCCACGAACGATTAGTCACGACATTATTTGCGTGCAAAAAGAATTTTCTTGGTTTATATGGAACAAAGAAATAAAATAAGATCTATATATATATATTCAAACTGTGAGAACTTGGAGACAAATTTTTTTGAGAAATATATTTATAAAATTAACAACAGGTTAACTCTCTAAAAAATAGTCATAAAAAAAAATCTTTATAACAATACTGTTATATTGATATGGGTTTAGACAGATATAGTCATGTTAAATGTTTTTCAAAAAAATTTTATAAAAAACAGGATGTATTCAAATTTAAAAGTAGACAAATAAAGTCATCCATTTGTTTTTTTTTTTTTTTTTTTTTTTCTATGAATAGTCAATTGAGATGGATAAAGTTTTCTATAAACACAATTTGATTGATTTATATTTAAAACGATTTTTAATGATCAAATATATTTTGATTAAATAAAATTTATTTTTAGTAAATTAATTTTATTTTGATTGATAAGAGCAAATTTTAATAATTATTATAAAAAAACAGATAATTGTTAGATAATTTAATTTTTTTTTATAATTATTAATTCGTTTTGGTATTAAATTAATTGAGCTACTAAAAGTATTCATTGGGTGTTCATGAAAAAAAAAGTCGTTAAATCTTTTTGAAAAAAAATATTTACTTTTAGCTTATTAACAATATTATTGTAGAAAATTTTCATCACACACAGAGTAGTTTGTTTGTAATTCATTTTTAATTTGTAGGATTTATAATCATTTGTTAAATTTTTCTCTGTTAAAATAAATATTTTTACAATTTTTTTTTTTGTTAATATTTGTTAATTTAACAATTTCTAAAATTATGAATAAACTATTCTTTACTCTGCAGGATTAAATTTATATGAATATAACTTTTTTTTTACAAAAATATAACACGTGGTTAAAACTGTAGGTTATACTATTGCACAGTTTGTTACAGCAGTTCCAAGATTCAAGTCATTTCAAAAAATTATAAAGAAGATTAACCAGGTTTATTTTATTTTATTTTTTTTTGTTTTTATTGAATAGTTATTGTACACAGTATGTACACATGTACAATTCAAATATTTGAAAGAAGCTTAAAAATTTACAAACAGTCGGAGGCAAATATTTTACCAATAACACATGTCTTTATCAGTATAATTTGAGGAATTTTTTTTCTACCTTAAATTTAATCTGTTTTTTTGTTTGAATAAACTGTCATTTATCATATAACATAAATCGGAATTATCATAAAATATTTTAGTCTTTTAGCAAGGACAATATAAAATTAAAAATTTCCAAAAACTATATACAATATGTCTTGTTCAAATTTTATTTACTTAAAATTTACTAACAATGAAATTTTCGAAAAATCGTATACAATATAGATAAGCTCAAGTCATTAACAATTATATTTTTTTTTTTTAAATACCGACATAATGTAAAAACTTTTGTTCCAAAAAGCCCAAAAGATTTTATTGAATTTAAAATTATTCAATCTTTATCACATGTTTCTGCATGTGTTTAAAAATTCTTTTTGTTATAATACAAATAAAAATAATTTCTTCACCGATAAATGTTCTTATTAAAATTCCTTGATCGAAACAATTTTTTCAGATTTCTCCGAATAACTCCAGATGTTTCTGGTTTTCTCCGAATAACTCCTCATTTTGTCCGTAATCAGTTTGTCGAGAGTAACAATCTGAAAAAATCCGGACAAAATTTGAAGATCACTCTGTCTGATTTATTGAAAACATTTTAATTTTTATAAGAAAATAAACTCCAAAGTTTTGATTGCGTTAAAAATCAGAAAAAAATCCGGAGAAATAATTTCTACTATGTTTCAAAAAAATTAACTCACCAACATATAAAACTTTTGATACATATTTTTCAATAGAAATTATATTTATTAACAAAAAAATAAATACAATTGACAAAGAAAAAAATAAATGACAATATTGTAACGCAAAAAAAAAATAGTTTTTTTTTTTTTTTAAGATAGGGGCAAATTCACTTGAAAAATTTCACATAAAAATATATAAATAGAGCATTAAGTAGATTATATTTTAACTTTAATAAGAGCAATAATAGAAAAATACAATAAAAAGAAATGATATTTGATAAAACCGACCCTTAACAATATGCCCGTTGAAAATGAAAAATGAAAATTTCTTATATTTTGTTATAAATTGTCAAATAAAATAATATTAATCCATACAATTGGATTATCATCATCAATATACACTGTAAAGTTTTTTTTTTTCAATAACAATAAATATCATAAATATCATTTGTTATTGTATGTTAATAAAAATAATATTGCTACTGTTATTTTTATATTAAAAATTTATATAGATAATTGATATTTACTGTATAGTCATTTCGTCACCACGTTTTAATTTTTAAAGATATATATTTATAAAATAGCCGACACAAGTTAGTACAACGGATGTAAACATATGCGGGTTAACAATTGTAAAACATAAATATATATAAATAATAAAATTCGAGAGGTTTTATTACGAGTATTTAAATTAACTTGGTGATTTTTAAAATTTATATATTTATTACAAATAATTTTACCTAATTTTGAATAATTTTTTATTGTGATTTTATTATTAAAAAATATTTTTAAAATTTAAATTTATTATGAACGTTTGTTGAAGGGATTATTTTGAAATATTTTCTTAGGATTTTAGTTGATCAAAATTCAAAAGTTTATTTGATTTAAAAATGATTTTTTACTAAATATTTACTGTGAATTTTTTTGAGAATTTTTTTTTGGGATTTAGTAAATAAAAATTCCAAGTGATTTTAATGATTGATATATTTAAAAATAATTTTATTTCGATTTGAAGAATTTTTATACATAAAATTAGTAAATTAAAAATACAAAATTTTAATTGAATTCAAAAGAATTTGTTTGATTTTGAAGTCTAAATTTTTTATATTCATTAAATAATTTATAAAAAATTTAATTTAGTTATTTTAAAGAAATTTAAAAATAGTTTCCATGTATATTTAGAAAAAAAAATAAAATAACAGACTGACTTGATGTAAATAAAAAATTGCAAAAATATATTTTGAAAGATTCATGGTAGGAGAGAAATTTGTCATTTGTAAAGTAAAGTAAATATTTTCACTTTTAACAATAGTTTAAATGTCAGTTAATCATAATACAAACAAAATATCGTTATTCATTAGACAATAGTAAATGTCTAGAATCTAGATGTATATATATGTATTGTAAATATAAAATAACAATGACATGGGGTATATATTTCGACTAAAAAAAAAAAATATCCTGGAGTTGTCTATTGTAATTTAACTTTCACCTTGTACCTTTTGGCATCACCTACTGTCAGCCCTTGAGTTTAAACTTGATGGCACACTTTCTTGCTTGACTTGTTGTTACTTCTAAGTCATCTTTATTTTTTTTATTTCAATTGAACTTTACCGCCACTTATTTTTATTCCTACTGTTTCTCATGTTTTATTATTGTATATATTTTTGTAACTGCTCCTGCTGTTGTCAATGCTGTAGGTAAAAATTTATATATATTTGCTTTTCTTATAATCAACATTTTCTATTTTTTTTTTTTTTGTATTGTTCGATAAATTTTCTAATGTATTTGCTGTAAATAATGAAAGTTTGGATTCACCAAATTGAATTTATATTCAAATTAGATGTAAAACATAAAACTATAGTTGCTATAAAACTATATTTTGTATTTTGGAGTCATTTTTGTAGTCAACCAAAGTGTTTTGGAGTACTGTGTACTTGTTATAAACATATTATAAAATGAGTCAAATAATTTTATTAAACAGCCAGTTAGTTGTTATGATTATATAAATAATATCAAACAATATCCCAAACACACTGTCAACTTGCAGTTGTGACTGATAATGGCAAACTTAAAGTATCAATCATTCAATGCGAACTTTGATGTTAAAAAATATTTCATTAAATAACTTTAATAATTTAAAATTAATTTAATTATAATTCATTTTCATTTAATAATTTTTCAATTTAATTTCAATTGTATCAATTGTTGTTTGATAAATAAATTTACAATTATTACAAATATATATTATAAACACAGATGATGTTTTATAAATTTGTTTCGAGTAAAAAATACCAAAAAAACTAGACTAACAAGTCAATGACTTTAGAAGAAAAAGATAGTTTTGTTATTATTTGTATCAATATAATAACATGGTACATTTTTTTTAAATAAAAATATAATAATAATAAAATAGAATGATAATGATTTTGACATGAGGCACATCTTGTTGTACGTGATTTTGGGATGAATGACAAAGTCTAAAAATGCGATTATGATCAGGCGACAATTCGTTTGATGAGTACTACTTTCATTGCGGGGGGTTCAATCGTCATAAATATATTTATGATTATTTTATTTTGTGTATAGTTACTATATATGACACTGCGGGGAGTTTACATAGTTTTGACACGTGTGCATACAGCGACCCTTAACAGAAAATGATATCACTGGTATATATATACACATTGACTGTGATATTATATAAATGTACACATAGGACACGTGACTGTATACCACTTCATAAAAAGTACATCGTGTGTTCAATATCGTTATATCTACATTTATTATAACAATACATTTTTCATTATCTACATACCGTGTATACCCATCATCATTAAAACTATCAAATTTTTATTTAAAATAAGTAAATGATTAGAAAAATATTTAATATAAATTTTTTTTCACTCAATGAATTTTAAATTTTGATTTATATTTTTTTTATTTTATTTATGTACGCAGCTACTACTGTAAATTTTGTAATATAATTTTTCTTAAAATTTTCTAAAATTTTAAGAATAACGTGAGGGTCAATTATGTACTGTCCAAAAAACATCAATTTGTCATAAAAAAAAAAAAAAAAAAAAATATATGTTCAACAACCCTCGCAACAAGCATCGCATGTCGATTTTATTTCAAAAAATTTTTTTATTTTTTATTTATTTCTTGAACGCGTTGACAAGGAAAATCTTTATATTTGATTCATTTTTATATATATTTTTATAATATATATTTGTATGTATGGAGATAATGATGGGCCTACTGCCAGCTTCTTGTTTCAAGTCTGAGAAAAAAAGCCAATAAATAAAATTAGAAAAAAAAAATAAAATAGAAAAAAATAAAATAAGTGTAAAACCAGCTGTTTTGTGGTATGCAACGTGTCAAATAAAATATAAACATATTTCTATAGAAATAATCATTTTACAAATTTAAATAGCTATTAGTATATTTAATTGACTGTGTCTTTTTTTGACTGTATTTTTTTTTTTTAAATAATTATAATCTAAATGTTTTAAATTTTTTTATTAAAAATGTCGTAACATTATGAAATTTTTTTCAAACAATTTAAAAATTTCATTTTTTGTAAATTTTTTTTTTTAAAAGCCTCATTATTTTTTTGAAATTTTTTAAATCGAGGGGTAAGTCAAGGCCAAATAGATTTACACCACGACTACAAATGACTATTTTTTTCTTCTAAAGTCATTGACTTGTTGGACTAGTTTTTTTTGGTATTTTTTACTCGAAACAAATTTATAAAACATCATCTGTGTTTATAATATATATTTGTAATAATTGTAAATTTATTTATCAAACAACAATTGATACAATTGAAATTAAATTGAAAAATTATTAAATGAAAATGAATTATAATTAAATTAATTTTAAATTATTAAAGTTATTTAATGAAATATTTTTTAACATCAAAGTTCATTGAATGATTGATACTTTAAGTTTGCCATTATCAGTCACAACTGCAAGTTGACAGTGTGTTTGGGATATTATTTGATATTATTTATATAATCATAACAACTAATTGGCTGTTTAATAAAATTATTTGACTCATTTTATAATATGTTTATAACAAGTACACAGTACTCCAAAACACTTTGGTTGACTACAAGAATGACTCCAAAATACAACATATATACAAAAACTACACCAATAGAATAATATCATAACTCCAAATTTGGTTTGCTCCAAAAATTAAAAATTTCAAAATATAATTGACAGTATACAATATCAATATTGAAAATTAAATATACAATATATTTTGATGCATAAATATCAATAGCAAAATATACATTCTTCATAAACTACTGGGTTATTCAAAAACAAATACAAATATACATATAAATACAGTTAACTGTTTAAATGACATGATCCAAAAGTGTAATAGATTTGCTTGAATTTACTATAAACTTTTTATCTATATATATATTATTATTATCATTGAACCAAGCCATTGTCGATTGTTAGTGTTTCACCCCATTGTATAATCTGTAAATATATATATATATATTTATCTAAATGAAATACTGAAACGCGCATATCACTAATGTAACCAATCATCTATATAAACTGTGCTATATGTGTGTGTATATGTTTTTGTAGATTGTATCAGTCTATATAAATATATACATTGTTAAATAAATATATAGATTGTCAGGTGACAACTTGCAAGCATAAACTAGAACATATCATATTGCTTCAGTGTATATATCTATTAACTGTTTCAACTATAAAGTCTATAACATAATAATACTAAAACACATTGTGACTGATGATATTGTTGTGACATAGAAATATAATCAACATCCTTTTAGTCTTTCATTAATTATTTAAATATTTTTCAAAATTTCTATATATCCATCTGAATAATATAATCTTTATGATTTTTGTTGTTTCGAATTTTAATTTTTTAATTTCAAATTTGAGAGACAGTGCTGTAGATATATTTTTATAAAAAGGTCATTTTTCTATTAATAGATAATCAATTTTGTTTTTAGCACTGTTTTTCTAATTAATATTCTAAAAAGTCTATAATACTAGAATAACTTGACTTTTGTGTTTTTGCTAATACTGGCTTGTAGCTTTATAATATTTTCATGACACTCTAGCAATACTTTAACAATTATTATTTGAAAAAAAATATCAAAAAAATTGAAAAATACAATTGTTTTATAAATTTAAATCATAAAAATTACAAGATGGTATATGAAATTAGAAAAAAATCCTATCGACATAGTCAGAAGTCCTGATAGACTTTTTATTATCAAAGATCTTTTTAAAAATTTTTTTTTTTGTCATTATGCCCTTTTGTTAGTAAAACTAAACTTTAAATTATTAAAAAAACATATAAATTTTTTTTCGTATAATTAATCTTTTTATTTTTGAAATGAGAAAATGACGTAAAAGTCTCAACTCAACAAACGAGATATTTGAAAAATAGTAATGCTGATTCAGCATACCAGCCACAATGTTATAACTAAACGATAACTTTTGCACGCAGTTAAACTTCCGCATTTGAAATTCCTAATTGACAGTCACCCGAGTTACCCGTTGCTATATCACAAGTCACAAGAGTCACAAGTCACGATATAATATCTCGGTATCATCCCCCATCATCATCCAATTCGCACATTAGACACTTTGCTTTAGTAAGCTGAATATCATGTCGTATACCCAATTATTATATATTTATTTATTTATTTTTTATTATACAACTATATTTTATTGACTTTTAAACAGCAATTTTTACTATTATTTATGAACATCTATGTATAAACAAATTTATATAAAATACAATCAATATTATCGTTGTTAATATTTTATTATTTTTATAAATCAATATTGATACTATATGTCTATGTATACCTGATGTTTTTTTTTTTGTAATTATTTATATCTTTTAGATAATCATTAATAAAAGTAAACATAACATGATATTTTTTCTAGATTATTTTAAATATTATTATTAATTAATTGAAATCACAAAAGTGTGCTGAAAATCTCTTTCAAAAATTGTTAATAAAAAGTTTAAAAAAAATTCTTTTTGTTTTTAATTTACAGTAAAATTAAATTATATTAATTAAACTCAATTTTAATATGATTCATGTAAAAATAAATTGTATTAAAAATATACTTTAGTAGAAAAATTAGGAATTACCGCATTACTCCCCGCCAAGGGGTTCGACTTATATTCTCAAGTTATGCTCTTTTAGTTAACATAGTTTAAAATTTATTATAATTTTATTTAAAAATTTTATGAATTTAATTTAATTTTTATATTATAAAGTCGAATTTTTTTTTGCAATTAATTTATTGTTAATAATATTTACTCTAAAATAGATATAATTGTAGAGTTTATTTAGGTTTTAATATGACCACTTGTATGAGGTTTTATAATAATTTTGATGTTTCTATGCTATGAAATAATATGATGAATGTGTACGTAAGCAACGTCAGTTACAAATATAAATTTATATACATATAATGTACACATATAAATATCATGAATGAAGCCAAACATAATCAAGACACTCATTTCCAAGTCTCAAGAACTCTTATTTGCGAATACATTATATTGTTTAAATGATAAATATTAATACTATATTTTTATGCAGTGAAGCCTTTTTTTCTAAGACACTGTACACATCGTAAAATTTTTATTACATTAATCATTTATTTATTTATTCATGGATTATAAATTGAAGATCCCTTACAAGCTTTATCTATTTTTAATAAAAAATAATAATAATAATATTATGAGTTTTTCTTGTTTAAATTGAGTACTTTAGTTACCTTTCAGTCAGCAAAAGTATTTCAATTATATAAATTAAATGTAACGATGGAAAAGAATAGACAGGCTTTTAGGCAAACCAAGATTATATTTTTTTTTGTTTTTTTTTTTTTATTTTCTAATTATCTATCAATGAAGCTTTGATCTCATAATTCGCATGTTGATTCAACGTTCTAACATCCATGGCTTGATAGAGTGAATGATGGCGCCATCTCTTGTTATAACTAAATAACTGTTTTACTTTTTTATCGACATAGTCTATATATGGGTCATTTTATATCAAACTTAAACAATTAAACACACATACTTATAGCTTTAATTATTTCAATGAAATTTAATATTAATTTATTATATTATTTTATTAAATACAGATAAAATTATATTGTTAATCCATCTTAGAAAATGGGCTTAAATTCAAAAACAGAGGAAAGGCGGAATACAAGTTAGTTGTTAATTCAAATTATTAAAAATTAATTGATCACGTATTAAGAAAAAAATGAATTCTAATATTTTCAAATATTTATATAATTTATTTAATATAAATAGGTATATTTTATTTCATAATTAATTGAAACATATGTAAATATGTATATTTACAGTTGCTGTAAAAGTTTCCGGTTTTGCCAACGACGATTTTTATTTTATTTTTTCAAGAACTAGGTCCTAGAACTCTAATAACGATATATATTTAAATCGAATAATATCAACGATATCAATATTTATCGATTTATATATATCGACTTACAATCGAAACGAATCGAAACGCTCGCACAAACGGACGAATTGCGTGACACGATCCTTCGCTGATGTGCATTTCTCCACATTTCTCGTTCATTTTGTTGTTGGCTTTCGTGAACGAATGTAAGTTTTGATCAGTTTTGATTAAATTTTATTATTTTTTTCTTCTTCTTGATTGCGTTTTAGTTTTAAGTAAATTATTCAATTTTTATATATTATTATCTATTATTTTTTTATCAATCAGCTAACAATTAATAAACAATTGACTATAATTATTTTAATAATTGTCTAATTTAAATATTCATTCAAATAATAATAAAATTGTCAAGAAAAAAAAAAACAGTTTGATAAAATTAAAAAAAAAGTAATTTATAGTTTTAGTATAGCAATTAATAATAATAATTTTATTATTTTTCTCATTTAATTTTATAAAAAAACTATTTATATTTTTCATTTATTTTTTTTTCTTTTTTAATATTTTGGTTTTTATTGAAACTTGTATTTGTTAAATTATATATATAAATTACATTTATTAATTTATGTTAATAAATAATTATTTATTATAATTGAAAATATATTTTTATTTAAACCCAAAATAGTATTGTTAAACAAAAAAACTACATATAACAAAAACAAAACACGCACACTTTTAGACTTTTATTTTTTATTTTTTTTTTTTTTTTTTTTTTTTTTTTTTTTTTTTTTTTTTTTTTTTTTTTTTTTTTTTTTTTTTTTTTTTTTATGAATGTCGAATAATAATATCATATCAATCTCAAACAAAAGACGCATTCGTAACATAAAATAAGTTTGCTAGTGTAAAGATGTAAAAAAAAACTTTATTTTATCCAAAGATATAATTTCAATTCATCATAATAAATAATATTATAAATTTCAATTTAATTTATAAAATAATAAATTTTAAATAAATTGAATCTTTTTATATTGTCAATTATGCTTAATAATAAAAAAAAAAAATAAACATAATAACTACATTCAAGATTTTTATTTACAACAAAAAATTAATTATAAAAAAAATCTTAAAAAGTCAGTAATTAACAATATCAAATTATTATTACAAACTTTACTTAAAAAATGTTAAATAAATTAATCAATTGTTTTTCAGATTACGATATTCAATGGAAATAAATATGGCTGGTAATGCAGGTATGGAAAACATAATAGCATTTGTTAATCGTTTTCAAGATGTTGTAACACGTGCAGGAGTCACAATGGATCTGGACTTGCCACAAATTGCTGTTGTTGGAGGTCAAAGTGCTGGTAAAAGCTCTGTGCTTGAGAACTTTGTTGGCAGGTATTTACAAGTTACAACAATTAAACATAAAAATAAAATAAATTTTAAATATTAAACTGTTGAAAACAAAAAACAATTTTTATTTTTTTTTTTACTTTTTTTTATTACTTTTAATTGTACATACTACATGAAATTGTTTTTTTTTTTTTTTTTTATTTATTCAAGGGATTTTCTTCCAAGAGGATCTGGAATTGTCACAAGACGACCATTAATACTACAACTAATCAACAATGGATATCGAAAAGAAGGTAAAAACTTGAAAAAACAAAAAATTTATCAAAAATTAAATTACACTTTGTCTCTTTTTGATTTTGTTAATTTAATATTATTTTTATATTTTTAAGAATATGCTGAATTTCTTCATTGTCCAAATAAAAAGTTCACTAATTTCGACGACGTCAGAAAAGAGATTGAAAACGAAACTAATCGTGTGGCATCAGGCAAAGAAATATCACATATTCCTATAAATCTTCGCATTTATTCACCAAAAGGTATATATACAAAAAATAAAATATAAATTATCAATAAAACAATCAAGGTTAAATTACAGATATATATGTTAATGTATTACAATTATTTTTTATCTAGTTTTGGATTTAACACTTGTTGATCTCCCTGGTTTAACCAAAGTAGCAATTGGTAATCAACCAGTTGATATTGAATCACGTATTCGTAAGATGATCCTCGAATTTATATCCAAGGAATCATGTTTAATATTGGCAGTAACACCAGCTAACACAGATCTTGCTGATAGTGATGCATTAAAACTAGCCAAAGAAGTTGATCCTAAAGGTAACTGAATAATTAATTTTTATCTTTAATTTATATCAACTAATTAATTGTTTATTTGTTTAATTTATTCTTCAGGCACTAGGACAATTGGTGTAATAACTAAACTTGATTTGATGGATGAGGGTACACATGCTCGTGATATATTAGAAAATCGATTATTGCCATTACGACGAGGCTATGTTGGTGTTGTCAATAGAAGCCAAAAAGCAATTGATGAAAACAAAGAGATAACTGCTGCTATTGATGCAGAAGAAACTTTTTTTAAATGGTATTATGATTTATTATTTTTATACTAATTATTTATTTATCAAGGTTTTTTCTGTTAATTATTTATTAATTGTCATGTTTTTTTTTTTTGTCTAATTTAGTCACGATGAGTATAAACATATTGCTGATAAATGTGGTACCCCGTATCTTCAAAAAATTTTAAATCAACAATTAAAAAATCATATTCAAGTAACTTTACATGTATTACGATATAAATTAATTATACAAAAGGATGCTTTGAAAAAAAATTTAAACATTGAAGACATGAAACTGGATGAGTCAAGTGTTAAGACAAAAACATTGATCTTGTAAGTTAAATTTGTTTAATTTAAATAATATAATTTTAATACAATTATTGTTAATTATGTTTTCAGAATGATAAATAAACTTCAAGCTGTATTTAGTAATGCAATTGGTTTTTATGAATCCGATGAAATTGGTGAAAAAATAAATGGTGGAACGAAAATTAGCTACTTGATTCATGAACGTTTTCCAAAAGAAATCGAAAAAATTAAATCAAGTCGTGATGATTTATTTTTGCAGATTAAACTTGCTATTTTAAATATTCGTGGCAAGTATTTATTAAAATATTAATTTATATTTTTATTTTTATAATTATTCATGTAAATATTATTTTTTTTTATTAGGTGTAAAATCTGGGATGTTTATGCCAAATAAGGTTTTTGCAGCTGTTGCAATACAGCAAACTATTCTTTTTCAAGAACCAGCAATTAATTGTGTTAGTCAAGTAGTTGCTGAACTACATGATTTACTTAAAAACCGCACTGAAATGGTTAGTTATTAATTGAATATTTTTTTATTTCTATATGAATCATAACAATTGATATAAAATATTTTTGTATTAATTATTATCACAGATTGATAAATATCCAAGATTACGTGAAATCATTGACGAAAAATTATTGTTATTTATAAAAGAATGTGAACAAAATTGTGAAGCGAAGCTTGTTGCTCTTTTAGATTATGAATTGTTTTATATAAATGCAAAATTTGTTGATTTTATTGGACTAAAAAAGTGAGTTTATCACATTAATTCCGTTAGATTTATAAAATTTCTTTACCTTGATTTGTAATTATAATTTTTGTTTTTTCTTACGCAGAATGAAATCACAATTGCCTGATCATGACGAGGTGAGATTTTATACTCATGATTTCTTTATTCAAATATAAAATCAAAATTTAATTATTTAAACAACAAGTCTTTTATTTTATGTTAAAATTTATGTATCAATTTTTATATGAATTATTTACAGACTGGCGTAGACAAAGAAGAGAAAAACTCAGAAGAAAGTGATGAGGATTATAACTATGAAGACACGTTAAATGTTTCGATTAAAGATTTAGAAAACGATGAAATTGTAGATCATGAAGCTAATATATTAGCTGGTCTGGTGGAATCATACATGAAAATTGTCACTAAAACTATTCAAGATCGTGTTCCCAAAACAGTGATGTCTTTGATTATTAAAAAAATAAAAAATTTTATTAATGTTGATCTTTTGAGTCAGCTTTTAATTGAAGAAAACATTGTAAGTTTAATTACAACTTGCAAATAATATTTGAGATATATTTAAGTATTAAAAAATTAAATATATATAATTAATATTTTATTTATTATTTATTTTTTTAGATGTCATTAATGGATCTTCGTGAAGATGAAAAGAACGAACGTGAAAATTTAATACGTATGTACAACGTAACTGAAGAAGCTGTGGATATATTGAAAGAAATATATTAATTAATTTCCAAAAATGGATCTTAAACAAACAGTTGTTATAAACAAAATATTTTTTTATGATTAAATTTAAAAACGATTATTTAGTTTTAACAGTTTGCTGAATACTTGGTATTTTTATTTTTTCATTTCTAAGTTTAATAATTTTAATTTAATACATTAAAGCCAGGTATTTTTTTACCCAGGTAGATTTATTCTGTACAAGTAGTTGATATGCTGAACTAAATTAAATTAATGATTTTAGTTGAAATAAACAATTAGTTTAACTACTGAATCATTTGTATTCTTTAAATCTTTAACTTATGTTTTTGTTTTTTCATTTTTTATTAAAAATATATTCAAATGTAATGTTGAACATTTTTTTTATTTTTTGCATTTTTATAAAACTATTGTGTTTACTAAAATCTATGTTGATGATTATATTAAAAATATACATTGGCTTATTTTTGTTTACATAAAAACAAAATAAATAAAAGTAATTTTATAATTACATTATCAGGTACTTCAAATGATAATAGATTTTGAAATGTTTTTTTTTTAATTTAAATTGTTATTTTTGAATGTAAATATTAATAAATAAAATCATTTATATTTAAACAATTAAAATAACTATTTATTTTTCATTTTTCTAAATGAATAATTATTTACTTTAATTTTTTTGGCTCTAGATATTAGATTTTTTTCTGAATAACGAATTGACATTGTTTTATTTATTATTTTTGCTTTAATTTATCTGTTTATTTTCAATTTTTTATATTTTCCTATTATCAGTTAAATATATATTTTATATTAAATTGAAATATTTAATTTTTTAATTTTATCTGATGTGAAAGGTACAATGCTTCAAATACAATTTTTATTTATTTTTTTAGATTAGATTGATGATTATTTTGTTTTATTCAAAAATTGATTTTTTTTTTCTTTAATATTTAGCATTATTTAAAATTGAAAAAAAAAATATAATAAACATTTACTAATAGTCACACAATGTATTAGGTAGGATACATAGTAAATCTAACGGCTAATAACTCTATTATTCATTTGTTTGTTTACATTCAAGTTTATACTTGCAAATCATCTCATAAGTTTTTGATTTGTTCAGATTTGTTTTTGTTCTATCCTGTTCTATCCCGTAGGTATACATATTAAATGTAAGAGAGAAAAACGACGAAAAACAGTTGAAAAGATCTAGAAATTCATTGTGTTGGAATCTATGGCGCTCAACCATACTCGACATCACTCGACACACACAAAGCCTCAAACCAAACACCACAAATTACATTTTTCATGATTTTTGTTGTTGTTTAGCAAAGCAACGTTCAACGGTTCAAACCTGTTCAGTTCAGTTCATTCTCATCTGGTTTAATCCAGTTTAATCCAGTTTAATCAGTTCAGTTGGTTCAGTTCGTTCATTTGGTTACTAGCAGTTGACTGTTTCGGTCGCTCTTCCATTCCAAAATATTAAATGTAAGTTTATTTATTAAATTTTAATTTAATTTTATTTAATTATCAAGTGATATATATTTATTGAAGATAATTTATTTATTCAGTAAATAGTAAACATTAATTTATTAATTTTATTATGACAATATTGATCATGGTTTTATGAAAAAAAAAAACAGTTGATGATAAAATTATTTTTTTTTTAATCTTTAAAACTATTAAATTATATATTTGTAAATTAATGATCAAAGTGATACATCTTATTTAATAAGAATATTAGTTTTTGTTTTTTGAATTTATTTTTATTTGTTTATTTTAAAAATTGTCTACATTGTCTTTGTTTGGAAAAAAAAGCAAATAAAAATCTATTTATAATTTTTTTTCTCAGATTCATAAAATAAAAGTTTGTATTCAGGTTTAAATACAAAAAATAAACAAAAATGGCAAAAAACGAAAGCATGGAAAAATTGATTCCCATTATTAATGAGATTCAAGACATTTTTACAAAATATGCTGTTTCTGTTAAATTTAATTTACCACAAATTGTGGTTATTGGTGGTCAGAGTGCTGGTAAAAGTTCAGTCTTGGAAAATTTTGTTGGAAAGTATGTATTGATGTTTTTTTTTTATTTTATTATTATTTTGAAAAGTAAATTATTTATCAATTGATTTTTTCGTCAGGGATTTTCTTCCAAGAGGCAGTGGAATTGTAACACGTAGACCATTAATTTTACAATTAATCACCAACAAATTCAGTCAAGAAGGTAAATTGAATAATTTTATTTTTTAAGATTTTTAATTATTACAAATACATTGATTTATAAACTACAATTTATATTTTTATTTTTTAAATAGAATATGCTGAGTTTGAACACACAAAAAGTAAAAAATATTCAATAGATAAAATTTGTAAAGAAATTGAAGATGAAACTGAAAGAACAACAAAAGGAAACAAAGGAATAAATCCTAAACCAATAACTTTAAAAATTTTTTCACCAAATGGTAAGACTGTTTTTATAAATTAATTAAATATTTATATAATAAAATATTGATTATAATTATTTATTTTCATGTTTCAATTTCAGTTTTAAATTTAACTTTAGTTGATTTGCCTGGTTTAACAAAAGTACCAGTTGATGATCAACCAGCTGATATTGCTGTTCAAATAAAAAAAATGGTTCTTGAGTATATTAGGAAAAAAAATGCTTTAATATTGGCTGTAACACCTGGTAATATTGATCTTGCTACGAGTGATGCACTTGAACTTGCAAAAGTAGTTGATCCTGCTGGTAAATATTATTAAATTATAATTTAATTTGTATTATTTATAATCAACACTTTAATAATTAATAATGAATGCTTAGGTACCAGGACAATTGGAGTTATAACAAAATTAGATATGATGGGTGAAGGTAATGATGCCAGAGATGCTTTGGAAAATAAATTATATCCATTACGTAGAGGATATGTTGGTGTCATCAATCGAAACCAAAAAGATATTGAAAACAAGAAAAGCATTGCTGATGCAATTGAATCTGAAAAACAATTTTTCCGCAAGTAATTATTCAACCTTGGAATTATTGATCAATCAATAAATTTTTTTGAGTGCTTTATTGAATTAATCATATTTTTTTTTCTCTTTTCCAGTCACCCAGCATATAAATTTTTTTCTGATAGACTTGGGATTCATTGTTTACAACGTACACTCAATGAACAATTGACAAATCATATACGTGATACATTACCAGCATTAAGAAATGACTTGCAAGCTGAATTAACAAACATTGAAAAACATTTAGGTCAAGAAAATCACAATCTTAATGATAAAGGATCAAAAATAAAAGCATTATCTGAGTTAGTATTATTATTTTTTTTAATTAAGTTTGTTTGATTAATTATTATTTTAATTTATTTAACAGAATGCATAGACTTGTTCTTGACTTGTTCAATAATGAAATTGGTTTTTATGAATCTGAAGAAGTTAGTAAAACACCAAATGGTGGTGCTAAAATTAATAAACTAATGCATGAGAGTCTTTCAAATGACATTTCTGCTGTAACACTTGGTAATGACGATTTACGAAAAGAAATTGCCAGTACTATTCAAAATATTCGAGGTTGGCTAATGAATTTTTTATTTTTCTTACAATTAATTTATCATTTTAAAATGTATATTATATAATAATTATAATAAATTGTTAATTTAAGGTGCAAGAAAGGGTCTTTTTTTGCCAGACAAAGCATTTGAAAATGTTGCAAAAGCACAAATCAGTCGATTGAGAATACCAAGTATCAGATGTGTTAGTCTTGTCGTTAGAGAACTCACCAACATTTTACTTTATTGTACTGAACATGTAAGTTATTAATTTTATTCGTTAATAAACAAAAAAATAATTTACAAATAATCAAATAATTGCTTAATTTTTTTCGTTTTAGATGT
Source organism: Lysiphlebus fabarum (assembly GCA_011426435.1). NCBI lineage: Eukaryota > Metazoa > Arthropoda > Insecta > Hymenoptera > Braconidae > Lysiphlebus > Lysiphlebus fabarum. The sequence goes on along the minus strand of WSYQ01000045.1, from coordinate 284,044 downwards.
CTGCTTATCCAAAATTAAAAGAAGAGACTGAAAGAATTTTATTATCACACGTTCAAGATTGTGAAAAACAATGTAAAGATCAACTTGATATTTCAATTCAAGTAGAACTTGGTTATTTAAACACTGAAAATACAGATTTTATCAACTTTGAACAGTAATTATTTTAATTTTTTTCTTTTTGTACGTTTTACAATTTCAACTGTCATTAATCATTTTCTTTTTTAAATCATAGGGCAGAAAGAACCTTCAAGAGATATCCCAAAGCACAAGTCCAGGTAAAACTATAATTATTTAATTTTAATTTTTATTTTTTCTCTCGTTTTAAATTAAATAATTTATTGACTTTTGATTTGTCCAGGCACCAAATGGATCAATAACATATACAGATCGTTTTTTAAATGAAGCATTTAATGATCCCAAAGTCCAAGAAGCTGAAAAATTTCGCATTATGATTGATTCATATTTAAAAATTGTCACAAAAAATATTAATGATGTTGTTCCAAAAGCAATTATGTATTTTATAATTGACAATATGAAAAAATTCATCAAACATGATTTATTGGTAAAATTATTTATCAGCAATGATGAAGTAAGTATTAAAATATTCATCATTTTATTTTTTTATTCTTGAAATATTTTGTAACTTATTTATAAATAATATATATTTATATTTTCAGTCTTCATTGACAGAATTATCAGCACATGAAAAAACTAAACGTGAAGAACTTCTTCGTATACGTGAAGCATCAAAACAAGCATTAAACAAAATCGACTCGATGTCATCAATTACTTTAATTGAGTAAAAACCATTTATTCCTATTTATTTAAATTATGATTTTTTTTCTAACATTTTTATTAATTTTATTTGATTATTACTACTGTATTCTGTCTTAAGAATAATTATTTTTGTGTGTGTTTTTAAAGTAATATTACATTAACTTAGAACTGTCATTGTTAAAATAAAAACTATTTTTTGTTGCATAAAAAAAAAACAAAATAAGAATTCAAATGTTTCTTTTTATTCATTTGTTTTTTTTTTTTGTTAATTGAGTCATCAATTTGCTACTAAACTCTGGTGCATTTATATCTTCAATAATTAAAGTAATTGAAGTTTAAATACTTGACATAATCATTTGTTTTTTTTTTTTAAATCTATTTTTTTATTAACAAATTATTATCTTTAGATTTTTTGTTTTATTTTTTTATGATAAACTATTTATCTAGACTTTTAAAATAATGCAAGTACACTTTCAAAGTAACACATGTAAAAAAAAAAACTATTTTTTCTTTTAAAATAAACGAAACAATTTTGTTTTTATATGCTCTAGAAGGTCACGAAGTTATATTGCGGTGGTTCTTATATTTTTATTACTTTAGCAAGCATCAAAATATAAAACTTTGAAATAATACTTATTGTATATTTAAATATACCATATATATTTCTTTGAGACAAAATTAACTTATGTTTTGCCATTCAAAAGTTTCTTATTTCACCGATAATGGATTTTTGTTTTTTTTTTTTATTGTATTATTTTGTTTGACACAGTAAATACAAACTCAGCTTGGAGTTTTTTCAACTTCTGTTGTTGCATTCTACTTGTACCTTACCGCTAAATATTATTATTATCAGCAAACTCATATCAAAAATGGTAGATACTGCCAAGGTACATATGATTGCTAAGAAATATAATTGAGGGTAATTTTTTATTACCCATGCATTGTTGGTGGATACTGCTAAGGTACACGTAAAAGCATTATATATTGCTAATAGAGCCACTACGAATATAGAAAAAGCCATAATCTGTAATAATCCACCGTAAAAAGCCTTGGGCCTGAATTTTGTGTGTCCCATAAAAATAAATGTTTTTTACTCTTCAGGTTTAATGAATAAAATAATTTATGCTCATAAAATACTTAAAATATATTAAATAATATATTCATACATGTCATAGTGGATAAGTTTAATGTTTTTTCTGAGAAAATAATATATTAAATGTAAACAATTCAAGCACAGTTCAAGCTGAGAGTTTATTAATCTTGGTAACTGTTTGGTTTCAGTATGCAGTCATTCAGCTCGTCGACGTCTTGAACGTAACATCTCTGTATTTTTTTAGATTATCAACTGATATTTTTATCAATAGCTATTCGTTTATTCAGTAAAAAATTGACATAATTTTATTATTAAAAAAAATTAACAATGGAACATTACAAAAATGTAAAAAAGTTGAATGAAATTATAGATGAAATTGTGGAAATTTGTACAAAATATGATATTAAACATACACGTTGTTCTTTGCAACAAATTGTGATAATAGGTAGTAAAGGTGTTGGAAAGAGTTCATTGTTGGAAAATATTATTAAAAAGTGTGTTTATAAATTTTGTATTATATTTTTATTTTTATTTAAAAAATTAATAATTAATAAAATATATTTTTAACAGAGATATTCTTCCAAAAGGCAGTGAAAGTGCAACACGCAGGCCACTTATTTTACAGTTAATAACAAACAAATACACTGATGAAGGTAAATTTTTTAATTATCATTTTAATTATTATAATTTACATAATCTCTATTTAGTTTATATATTTTTTTTTAATAGAATATGCTGAATTTGAACACACAAAACGTAATAAGTTTAAAATCAATGAAATTTGTGAAGAGATTGAAGATGAAATATTAAATAATCCACTTAAAAAAGAAAATGAAAGAAATTTTATACCAATAACTTTAAAAATTTATTCACCAAATGGTAAAGCTATTTTTAAAAATTACTTAAATATTTAATTATCTACATAATAAAAATATTAATAATATTTTTTATAATTTTTTAAACCATATTTCTTTTTAGTTATAAATTTAACACTGGTTGATATGCCTGGTTTATCAGCTGATGTTGGTAATCAAATAAAAAAAATGTTTTTTGATGATAAAAAGAAAGAAAATACTTTGATCTTAGCAATAACACCTGGTAATAATGATCTTGCTACTAGTGATGTACTTGAATTTGCAAAAGAAGTAGATCCTGAAGGTAAAAATTATTAAATTAAAATATTAATTTATTTATTTATTATTGTTACTTTAATAATTAATTAATATGATAATCAATGTTTAGGTGAAAGAACAATTGCAGTTGTTACAAAATTAGATATGATGGGCACAGGTAATCATCTCAGGGTCATTTTAGAACAAGACTTGTATCCATTAAAAACAAAATACATTGCTGTCATCAATCGTATTCAAAATTATGTTGACCAAAAAAGAAATATTGTTGATGCAAATGAGTTTGAAAAAATATTCTTTCACAAGTAATTTATCAAACTTATAATTATTGATAGATCAATAGATTTTTTTTTTTTTTTTTTAAAAAAGTACGTTCTGTTTTATTCAAATGTTTAAATGTTTTATTTAGACATCCAGATTACGATTTTCTCTCTGATCAACTTGGAATTCATTGTTTACATCGAGCACTCAATAAACATTTTATTGATCACATATATAATACATATTTAAGATGGAAAATCGAATTGGAAGATCAATTAGAACAGGCAGAAAACAAATGCAAACTTTATAATACAACATTAAACATAGAAGCATTATCTGAGTTGGTATTTTTTAAAATTTAAAATTGAAATTATCAATTGTAATTATTAGATAATTTTTAATTGATCAAATGAATTTACAATTTATCTTGTTATATTATTCACAACTAACATATGTTGTTATATTATTTTATTTATCAGAATGCATGGAATTTTTCAAGATTTGTTTAATAACGAAGTTGGTTTTTATGAGTCTGATAAAGTAAGCAAAACACCAAGTGGTGGTGTTAAAATTAATCATTTAATGAATACAAATTTTCCAGCTTATATTGCCACTGTAACACTTACTAATGAAGATCTAATAACAGAAATTGTTAATACTATTCAAAACATTCGAGGTTGGTCAATAAATTTTATTGTTTTATCATATTAAATATGTCATTTTAAAATGTATAAATAATAATAATTATTAATTGTTAATTTAAGGTGCAAGAAGAGGATTTTTTTTACCAGATAAAGCATTTGAAAATGTTACAAAAGCACAAATCAAACGATTACAAGAACCAAGTATAAGATGTGCTAGTCTTGTTGTTGAAGAACTCACCAATATTATACTTTATTGTACTGAACATGTAAGTTATTAATTTTATTCGTTAATAATCAACAGAATAACTTACAAATAATAAATTAAATTTTTATATTTTTAGTTGAATGCTTATCCAAAATTACGAGAAGAAGCTGAAAAAATTTTATTATCACATGTTAAAGATTGTGAAATAAAATGTAAAAAACAAATTAATATTTCATTTGAAGTAGAACTTGGTTACTTGAAGACTGAAAATCCAGAGTTTATTAACTTTGAACAGTATAATATTATTTTAATATCATTTTTGTACTTTTTTAAATTTAAATTATCATTAATTATTTTTTTTTAATTATAGGGCAGAAATAACAGTCGACATGTTTTCTAAAATACAGACTCAGGTATACTTAATTATTTTATATATTATTTATCTTTTTTTACTTGATTTAATTTAAATGGTTTATTGATATTTTTATTTTTTAGGGAGCAGCAATTGGACGTTTTAGTAATGAAATTTCCAGTAATCCTAAAGTAGATGAAGTTGAAAAAGTTCGCATCATGATTGATTCGTATTTAAAAATTGTTACAAGAAATATTAATGATACTGTTCCAAAAATTATTATGTTATTTGTGGTAGAAAATGTAAAAAGATTTATCAAACAAAAATTGTTGGTACAACTTCATTGCAATAATGATCAAGTAAGTATTGCAATTGTTTTTTTTTCTTTATATTAATTGAATATTCTTTTACTTATTTTCTAACAATAATTATTTATTTTTTATCTTCTTTGATGAATTCATCAAAACAGGAAAAGAATAATCATGATGAACTACTTCGTAAATGTGAAGGAGCAAAAGAAGTATTACAAAAAATTGACAAAATATTATCATTTTGTTTAGAAGTAAAAAAATTTTCATATAAACCTTTCTAGAAGTCACAATATTATTTGATAAGATACTTAAATATTTTTTTTTTTTTAATTTTTCATATTTGTAATTAAATTTATCAATTTATTCACTGATATATTTTAAAGCTTGAATATATTAACATAACAAATATTTATATTTAATTATATTATTAGTTTGTTAGAACTCTACTGAAGCTTTTATTTTTTTTTTTATTCGTTTACCTGTAACTTTGGATCCACAAATTATTTCATACAAACATTGAGTTTTAGAAAATTAATTATCGAAATCCATTTTAGAACTTCCATTTATTTTTTTATTTTTTGTACTATAAATATATAATGATACTATTAATTTATAAACATAAAAAAAAAAAACAACAAAGATATTTATGCAAGTAAAAATTACTAACAAGTTGACTGAATATTGCCTATATGTACCAGAAAATTATGAGAATTTTTTACATTAATTTTATTACAATTAATTAGACATTATTAATTATTCATCTTTATGTTTGTTAAATTATTCTTTGAAAAAATAATTTTTTTTTATTCAACAAATGATGGATTACTATATGATATGCCATTATTAATTTCTTGTCCTTCATTTCTGTTGTTATTTTTATTATTACATTTACTATTTTTGATTCCATATAAAAAATATATCACAAGGCCTACAAAATAAAATAACAGAGTTAATAAACAACCAATTAATACAATAAATATTTTAAATATATATTTACTTACCCATAGATAACCATGTAATAAACAAATACCATACTTTAGCTTCTAATGTCATCATGAGACTCACATTTATAAAAATACTCAAAGCTGGTAAAAATGGTACCAATGGAACCTGTAGAATTAATAGTTTTAAAACAATAATAATAATTAAAACTAAACAATAAAATATTTGGCTTAATTAATTTAAGAAAACTTACAGAAAATAATAGCTTTTTGTCTGACACAGGTTGACGATAGATACATATTAATATCAAAATGAGAATTGATACAAAAGCACCAAGTTCTCCAATTGTCCAAAAAGAACCATTAACAATATTTTCAGAATTATTTATAATAAATAATGTTGTTGGTATACATAATAAAACTGTGATTAAATAAAAGGTGTCATTACTCAATAATACAGTATACTTTTTTATAATTTTGTTATTTTAAAAAATAAAAAAACTTACTGTAAACAAAAACAAGACTTGAAGCAATTTGACTAGTTAATTTTGTTGATCTATTTGTATTATTAATATTAATTAATTGTTTAAAAATATAAATAACAGTTCTAGGTTCTCTGTCATCACGTTTTTCAAATGTTTCACTTTCTTTGTATCGTAAAAGAAGTACACAAGATGCAACAGTTGAGTATGCTGATAAAACTCCAAGACTCATCAAAGAAGAAAGTTGATTCAGGTTTAATATTCCAGATAAAATTCCTATAAAAAAAAATCAATAAAAATATAAATTAAATAATTTAAAATTATATTAAATAAATATTTGTTTATAAATAATATTACCAGTTATTAAACCAGCAATTAAAGTTCCAGTAACAGGAGTTTGAAATTTTGGATGAAGTTTACCCATAAATTTAAATATAAGACCATCTGATGCCATTGCATAAATAACACGAGGAAGTGGAAATAATGAACCAAGTAAACTTGAAAATAAATTTTACAAATTAATTGCTTTTTTATAAATTTTAATTTATATATTTTATTTATAATTTTAGATTTAATTATATTTACCTTGCACAAATTGCACACATTGATCCAGCAAATATAATTTTTTCTGCCCAATCTAATTGGACACTTTTAAACATATCTGGTAATGGAGAATCAACATTTAACACTCTGTAATCAACAACCAATGTCATAACACTTGATACAGCACAGTATGCCAAAAAAACAATAGTCAATGATGCAACAATTGATATTGGAATAGATTTTTTTGGATTTCTAGCTTCTTCACTTGCAGTTGCAATACAATCAAATCCAATAAAACAATAAAAACATTTTGTTGCACCAGCAATGATTCCAATAATTCCATATGGTGCAAAACCTCCTCTTCCATATTCACATGTTACATTATTTTTTATTACCTCAGTACAACCAGTATCAATTTGCCAATTTGATATTTTAACTGTAAAAAATTTGATTTAATTAAATACACATAAAAATATATTGTTTTATTTGTTTTATTTTTGATAATATAACATACCATAAAATGATCCAACTATAATGACAAATAATACAACTCCAAGATTAACAATAGTTAATAAATTATTAAGTAGTGAAGATTCTTTAGCACCAAAAGCAATTGCAAGAGAAAATATTATTGTTACTGTAAAAGCAAATAAATCTGGATATCCTCCAGTATATTCAGGATCTAATTTTTGTAATGATTCAAAAAATGTTTTCATTTTATAATCAATAAATGAATCAAGATTTGTACTGAGACCTTTAACAACACTTGCTGCTCCAATGACATACTCCAATATCAATATCCAACCAATTAAAAAAGCAATAAATTCACCCATTGTTACGTAACAATATGCATAAGCAGATCCAGCTCTTGGAACTCTGGCACCAAACTCTGCATAACATAATCCTGTAAATAATTAAAATAAATAGATAATGTTTAACAATAATTTGGGATCATAATTATTCAACAATGACTGTTATTATAATTTGAAAAAAATACTTTTAAAGTAACACATGTAAAAAAATATATATATTTGTTTTATGATTCATTTTGAACATAATATGTAAATATGTATAAGATTTTTGTTTAGAATCAAATATCAGTTGCCTTGAATTTATCAGTTTAACAGATGACGAATTTATATTTTGTTTTTTTTTTTTATCGGATATGGTGGAAGGAGAAAAACAGTTATCTGGAATAATATTCATGGAATCATGGTGCTTGACTAGACTAAACAAAGTACAGCGACACAAAGTACAGCTCATTCAGCTTCATTTGTCTTAGCAACGGTTGGCAACGTTCATTTGATTTCCATTCGGTGATTCAGTCAGTTCACATCAGTTCTCTGTTGGGTGATACATTGGATGTAAGTTTCTTGTAACTTTTACATTAATTATTAACTAATAAATTTTTATTAACATCAACTTATCCATTCAATAATTATTTTATTTATTATTTTTTTAATAATATTAAACTTTGATTGATGAAACAAAAGCCAGTTGATAAAATTGATATTATTATTTTAATTTAAACTATCGAATCATTTTAACACGTTGCTAATTAAAACTAGACATTGTTAAATATTGCTAAATAAATTATTAACTGGTTTAATTATTTTCTTTTTCAAAATTAATTTAGTTAATATTATTTATGAGATTTGTAGTAAAAAAATGGATGCATGTGTTAATAATTTTTTTTTTCTTGAATATTTCTCAGAAAAAAAAAGAACAATGGCAAAAAACGAGAGTATGGAGAAGTTGATACCTTTTATCAATGATATTCAAGACATTTTTACAAAGCATGCTGTTTCTGTTAAATTTAATTTACCACAAATTGTTGTTATTGGTGGACAAAGTGCTGGTAAAAGTTCAGTCTTGGAAAATTTTGTTGGAAAGTATGTATTAATGATATCTTTTTTTTTTGTTATTATTTTGAAAAGTAAATTATTTATCAATTGATTTTTTCGTCAGGGATTTTCTTCCAAGAGGCAGTGGAATTGTCACACGTAGACCACTTATTTTACAATTAATCACCAACAAATTCAGTCAAGAAGGTGAATTAAATAATTTTATTTTTTAAGATTTTCAATTATTAAAAACACGTTGATTTATAAATTACAATTTGTATTTTTATTTTTTAAATAGAATATGCTGAGTTTGAACACACAGGGAGTAAAAAATATTCAATAGATAAAATTTGTAAAGAAATTGAAGATGAAACTGAAAGAACAACAGAGGGAAAAAAAGGAATAAATTTTAAACCAATAACTTTAAAAATTTATTCACCAAATGGTAGGACTGCTTTTAAAAATTAATTAAATATTTTTAGGTATAATAAACCATTGATCATAATTTTTTATTTTGTATTTCAGTTTTAAATTTAACATTAGTCGATTTGCCTGGTTTAACAAAAATACCAGTTGATGATCAACCAGCTGATATTGCTGTTCAAATAAAAAAAATGGTTCTTGAGTATATTAGGAAAAAAAATGCTTTAATATTGGCAGTAACACCTGGTAATATTGATCTTGCTACGAGTGATGCACTTGAACTTGCAAAAGAAGTTGATCCTGAAGGTAAAACTGATTAAATTTATTTTTCTTTGTTTTATTTATAATCAACACTTTAATAATTAATAATTGATGATAAATGTTTAGGTACCAGAACAATTGGAGTCATAACAAAATTAGATATGATGGGTGAAGGTAATGATGCCAGAGATGCTTTAGAAAATAAATTATACCCACTACGTAGAGGCTATGTTGGTGTTGTTAATCGCAATCAAAATGATATTGAAAAAAAAAAAAGTATTGCTGATGCAGTTGAGTCAGAAAAAAAATTTTTTCGAAAGTAATTATCAACCTATGAATTATTAATTGACCATTTTATATTTATTCTAATGCTGTTTAAAATTCATGTTCTGATTGTTTCTAGTCATCCAATATATAAATTTATCTCTGATAAACTTGGAACTCATTGTTTACAACAAACACTAAATGAACAATTGACTAATCACATACGTGATACATTACCAGCATTGAAGAACGAGTTAGAAACTGAATTGTCTAATATCAAGAAACATTTAGGAGAAAAAGATTATAAACTCGATGATATGGAATCAAAAATTGAACTTATAACTGAGTTGGTATTTTATTATTTTTTATTTCTCATGTTAATTGTAACTGACTGAATCTTATTATTTAATTTCATGTAACAGAAAGCATAGACTTATTTTCGACTGTTTTAATAACGAAATTGGTTTTTATGAGTCTGATGAAGTTAGCAAAATACCAAATGGTGGAGCTAAAATAAATAAATTAATGCATCAATATCTTATATTTGATATTAACCAAGTAACCTGATGATGAATTACGAAAAGAAATTGTTGGTACTATCCAAAATATTCGAGGTTGGTTGATCAATTATTTATTTTATTATAATGAATTATTTCAAAATGTATATAAACTAATTATTATAAATGATTAATTTAAGGTGCAAGAAAAGGTGTTTTTTTACCAGATAAAGCATTTGAAAATGTTGTTAAAGCTCAAATTAAGCGATTGAAAGAACCAAGTATCAAATGTGTTAGTCTTGTTGTTAAAGAACTCACTAATATCTTACTTGGTTGCACTGAACATGTAAGTTGTTAATTTATTTATTAATAACTAATTATAATTAAATATTTTTCAAAAATTAATGAGTTTGTATATTTTTAGATGTCTGCTTATCCAAATTTACGTGAAGAGACTGAAAAAATTTTATTATCACATGTTCAAGATTGTGAAAAAAAATGTAAAGAACATCTTGATATTTCAATTCAAGTGGAACTTGGTTACTTGAACACTGAAAATACAGATTTTGTAGATTTCAAGAAGTAATTTTTTTTTTAATTTTTATTAACAATTTTATTTTTTTTTTTCAGTTACTTTTTACATTGAAATTACTATTGATCATTATTTCATCATTTTTCTTTAGGGCAGAAGAAACTGTGTCTATAGGTATACCACAGGTAAAATTAATTGCTTGAATAGTTTTTTTTTCTTAATTTTATTTTTTTAATTTATTTAATTAAATTTTATAATTTATTGACTTGATCTGTGTAGAGAGTGTTTGGATCGACAACTATCGGTAATATTTTTGATTCAAAAATACAAGAAGCTGAAAAATTTCGTATAATGATTGATTCATATTTAAAAATTGTTACAAAAAATATTAATGATATTGTCCCAAAAGTTATAATGTTTTTTGTAGTAGAAAATATGAAAAAATTTATAAAACATGATTTGTTGGTAAAATTATTTATCAGCAATAATAAAGTAAGTATTAACTTATTAAAATGATTATTTTTTTATTCGATATCCTTTTAATTATTTTATTAAAAATATTTATATATTTATTTTCAGTCTCCATTGACAGAATTATCAAAACAAGAAAAGAGTAAACGTGATGAATTGCTTCGTATGCGTGAAGCATTAGAACAAGCATTGATTAAAATTGACTCAATGCCATCAATTGCTTCAGTTGAATGAAGTTTAAATTTCACTTTTTATTTGTTTTAATTTTTTAAATAAAGTCATCAATTTGCTTCGAAGCTATCGTTTGTCTCTGGTTTATTCATCTTAATTAAATAATTATAATTCAAAAAATTAATTAGCAAGTAAAAGTTCATTCAAGATTCTCATTGTCATCGAGTGTTATTTCATTGAAAAAAAAATTTTTACCATGGTTGTTATTAATTTGACAGTAATAATAATATTTTTTTTTTTGTTTCTTGTTTAGTTTCTTGTAAGTCATATATACATATTATTGAATAATATTTTTGTTAATATCAACTTATTCATTCAAACATTATTTTATTATTATTATTTTAATCTGAATTATCAAATCATTCTATCACAATGACAATAAAAATTGGGCTTTATTATATATAGATTAATATTGCATCATCAAATTTTGAATTAAATTTTTTATTTGTTTTATTTCTTCAAGTCTTCAACTTGCTTCCAAGCTATCTTTTAACTCTTTCAAATTTCACGTAAATTCTCAATGAGATATTCAATATTTTATTATTATAAAAATTTATCTAACAAATATAAATTTCTATATTTTCAAATTAAATAATTCAATTTAATTTTATTATAAATAAATCAATTCCATTTGACTTTCTGTGTCTTACAACGACACTTATTTATCAGAAGAATTTTTATAATTGACCTTGACCATCAACAACAACAATAAATTAATATTTTTTAAGTATATTTGTTAACACAGAATTAATTTTTTAATTTAAAAAATTCAACTACTGATTCCTCATGATTTTAAAGTCGAGTCACCACGTGAATTGCCTCTCGAAATAAATTTTAATTATCTAAACGACAACGCCTTTTTTTTTACTTCTAACACATTTATTTTTGTTTCATCAATTAAACAAAATTGAAAAGCTTATTTATTTTCAACACCAAGATATAATTATATAATAAATAAAAATACACTCACCAGCAAATATTGAAGCAACTGCTGCAATTGCAAAAGAAATAATAATTGCAGGTCCAGATTCATTATGTGCAATTGATCCAGCAAGTACATATATACCAACACCAAGTGTTGAACCAATTCCCAAAAAAGTTAAATCCAATGTTGACAAACATCTTGTTAATGAAGATTCATTTGTTGTACCATTTGTTGAACCAATCATTTTTTTTCTTCTAAACACTTGCAACATATTTCGCAAACCTTCCATATTTTTATAACACTTATTTAACTAATTTATTCAACAAAAAAAAAATATTTTCTTAAATCTAACACGAGACTTCTTACTAATGAAAGCCAACAGGTGACTGTAAAGTAACTGAATAAATTTATAAAAATGAAAATCTACCAAGTTATAACTAAAACTTTCATTTCACCTTAATGACAAGTGATTATTATTATCGAGCTGTCACAAATTCCAGATAAGAAAGATAAATATGAAATTAAAAAAAAAAAAAAAAACTTATTATCTATCATTTGGAAGAATAAACAACAAAATAAATATCAATATAACGAAAAATAAAATTTATAAAATCTCGTCGTTTGAAAAATAAATTATTTAAATTTAATAAAATAAAATAACAATATTTTTATTTATTTATTTATTTTTTTTTTGAAATAAAAATATTTTAAAAAGTTGATTTTTAATATATTTAATTCAAAACTAGTTTGTATTTAATTAATTCAAATAAAATGTATTTTATATAAAAATCAAAGACTAAGTTATATATTTAATATTAAAATAAAAATTTCATATTTTAGCTTATTCAATTTTTTAATGAGTAATATATTATATTTTTACAAGGATAAATTAACTAATAACTTTGAGTGTTTCATCATTCTCAATGTGGTTTTTTTTTTTTTTTTTTTGATAAAAATTAAAAATAACTTTAGATTGTTTCATCATCTGGGTTTTATTTTTGATTAGAAATTTGTTAATTTCCTAGAGCGATTAACATATAACAATAATAAGAAAAAAAATATATATATTAATGTGACGATTAAATAAATAAAATTTAAAAAACTAAAAATAAAATTTCAAGGCTGTTTTTAAAGCTAGATAAAAAAATATAAAATGATTACTTTACAGAAAAATATAATGTCAATTAGCAGAATATAAAATTGTATAAAAAAATATATATTTAAATTTAAAAAAATATATTATTATTTAATTTGAGTTGGTTTTAAAAATAATGGTAATGAAAATAATGCTCCAAGAAAGCTTAAATTAATAATAAAAATATAATTAATATCAGTATAATATAATTTTAGTTGCTAGTTGTTTGACTATTTTGACGAGTTAAAAATTGAATTTTCTGATGTAAAAAAACATTTAGGAGAAAAAGATTACAAACTCGATGATATGGAATCAAAAATTGAACTTATAACTGAGTTAGTATATTATTATGTTTATATTTCTCATGTTAATTTGTAAATGACTAAATCTTATTATTTTATTTTATTGTAACAGAATGCATAGACTTGTTCTTGATTTTTTTAATAATGAAATTGGTTTTTATGAGTTTGAAAAGTCAGTAAAACACCAAATGGTGATTCAAAAATCAATCGAATAATGCATGAAATTTTTCCAGTTAGTATAAAACAAGTAATACTTGATGATGATGATTTACGAAAAAAAGTTATTGGTACTATTCAAAATCTTCGAGGTCGGTTTATAAATTATTTATTTTGTTATAATAAATTTCTTATTTGAAAATGTATTTTATTATTAATTGTTAATTTAAGGTGCAAGAAAAGGTGTTTTTTTACCAGATAAAGCATTTGAAAATGTTGTTAAAGCTCAAATTAAGCGATTGAAAGAACCAAGTATCAAATGTGTCAGTCTTGTTGTTAAAGAACTCACTAATATCTTATTTGGTTGTACTGAACATGTAAGTTGTTAATTTATTTATTAATAACTAATTATAATTAAATATTTTTCAAAAATTAATGAGTTTGTATATTTTTAGATGTCTGCTTATCCAAATTTACGTGAAGAAACTGAAAAAATTTTATTATCACATGTTCAAGATTGTGAAAAACAATGTAAAGATCAACTTGATATTTCAATTCAAGTAGAACTTGGTTACGTGGCTACTAAATAATAGTAGCTTAATTAAAAAATTAAAAATTAAACAATAATAGACAATTAAGTAATTGAGAAAAATTGAGTAATAAAATGTCAAATCTATTGATAAATTTGCAACCTTAATTGCAACTTAATTGTGTAAAAAAAAAAACAAAATAAAAATACCTATTTTATTATCAAATTTATTTTTATTAATTAATAATGAGTTTGATCGAAAAAAAATATATATTTATAAATGAAATACATTACTTATAATTACATGAATTATTTTCATTTAATGAATTATTTTTTTTACGACTTGTACTGTGCCAAACACCATATGAAAAGTAAATTGAAAGACCTGCACAAAGACAATAATATTTACAATTAATTAAACTAAAATACAATTAAATTATTTATTTAAAAAACATAAATAAAAAATCTTACCAACTGCTAGCCATATACTAAAACTAATCCATATTTTACTTTTTAACATCATCATAAGAATCATATTAATAAATATACTTGTTGCTGGAAGAAATGGTACAAATGGAACCTAAAAAAATGAAATTAAAAAAAATTTATAAATACATTTATAATAATTATTAATTAATATTATAAAAAATTAATACAATTACCGTAAATGCAAGCTTTTTTTCAGATACTGGTTGACAATAAATAAATATTAATGTTAATACTAAACATGGTAATAAAATTGAGAGTGATGTAACTGCCCAAGCTGAGCCATTAATTATATCTTCAGAATATCTTGCTATGATAAATGTTGATGGAATACACAGCAATACTATAACATATGAAAAAAATAAAAAATAATATATAATATAAATTAAATAAAGAATAAAACTCGTGATAATAATTAACTTTAATTAATTTGAATAACAAACCATAAATAGATATAAGACAAGCAGATATTTGACCAGTTAATTTAGTAGACATTGTTATATTATTAATATTAATAAGTTGTTTGACAATAAATGTTGCTGTTCTAGGATCTCTATCAACTCTTTTTTCAAAGGCTTCACTTTCTTCATATCTTAAAATTAATACACAAGCTGCGACAATTGAATATGCCAATAACGTTCCAAGGCTCATCATATCAACAAGTTGATCAAGCTCAAATATTGCTGATAAAATTCCTAAAAAAACCAAACAAAACAAGAAATATAAATTGTATATTTAAAATTAGGTCATATTTATAAAAATAAAAAAATAAAAATCAGATCAAATATATTAAAAAATAAATTAATTAAAACAAGATATTACCAGTTAAAAAACCTGCTGTTAATGTTCCAATAAGTGGTGTTTGAAATCTTGGATGAAGTTTACCCATAAATTTAAATATAAGACCATCTGATGCCATTGCATGAATAACACGTGGTAATGGAAATAATGCTCCAAGTAAGCTTAAATTAATAATAAAAATATAATTAATATTAGTATAATATAATTTTAGTTGCTAGTTGTTTGATTATCATAATAATAATTAAATATAATGAAAATAAATAATAAATTTACCTTGCACATAGTGCACATATTGCTCCAAGTGATACAAGCATTTTAGCCCAACTCCAACCAATGGTATCAAACATAAATGGTAATGGTGCTTTATCATTTTGTTGATAATATGGAATAGTTAATGTTAAAACACTAGATACACCAAAATATGCCAAAAATACAATAGTTAATGATGTTACAATAGCAATAGGAATTGATTTTTTAGGATTTCTAGCTTCTTCACCAGCTGTTGCAACAACATCAAAACCAATATATCCATAAAAACATCTTGCAGCACCACATATTATACCAGCAATACCAAATGGAGCAAAACCACCTTTACCTTTGTATTTACAATCATCAGAATTAACATTTGATCCATAACATGATGTTGGTAATTGCCAATTTTTAAAATTTGCTATTTATAAAAATTAAATATATTTTTATTATTAAAATTAATTGATATGACTTTATTATGATAAATTATATTTTATTTATTTACCATGAATACAACCAGCACCAATGACAAATAATACGACCCCAAGGTTAATAAGGGTAAATATATTATTAACAACTGATGACTCTTTAGCACCAAAAGCAATTGCAAGTGAAAATATCATTGTTATTGTAAAAGCAAATAAATCTGGATATTTCGAGAAATGATCACCCTCAAATTGTGCAATTGATTTAAAAAAATTTTGCATTTCATGATTTAATAATGCATCAGCATATTCACTGAGACCTTTAACAACACTTGCTGCACCAATAACATATTCTAATATCAATGTCCAACCAATTAAAAATGCTATAAATTCACCAACAGTAACATATGAATATACATATGCTGAACCAGCCTTGGGAACTCTAGCACCAAATTCAGCATAACAAAGTCCTAAATATAAACAAAACAATAATTATTTTTAAAGGTTTTATTATGTCAATAAATATCATTTTAATTTGTAAACATATTCAATGAAAAATTTAACTTTAAAATAAAACAATTTATTGTTTTGAATTAAAACTTACCGGCAAATATTGAAGCAATTGCTGCAATTGCAAATGATATTATAACAGCTGGTCCAGCAGCAACTTTAGCAACAGAACCAGCAAGTACATAAACACCAACACCAAGTGTTGAACCAATTCCCAATGCAGTTAAATCAAGTGTTGACAGACATCTTGTTAATCCTGATTCAACTGTCAAATCAATCCATTTTTTTCTTGTAAAAGTTTCTAATATCTTTGCCATTATTAATTTTTTTTCAATGTCCTGTAAACACTCAATGTTATTACATCAGAATTTTCATAAAAAAAAAAAAAAAGAAAAATCCCCAATAATTATAATTAAATGTTAATTTTATTTTTAACTCAAACACAAGCTCAAATAAAATTAAAATTAGAATTCATTTTTCATTTTTTTCTTTTATAAATAAAAATACTATAAAGTAATTATATTAACATAAAAAAAAATAAAATTTATATAAAAAATTAATTCACAATGTGTGTTTATCGTCTCGAGTTTTTAATCCAAATGAAATAAAAATTGATTCAATATTGTTGAATAACTGAGCTAATAGTTATAATACTTCTCAGTTGATTCAATTGATCTTATAATTGTTTCAGAAACCTTTTGAATAGAGAAATACAAATTCTTTGAATTAAAAAACACGCGCGTTATAAAACACATACACACATTATAATTTTATTACATCAAAATATTTGTGTATGTTAAAATAAAAACTACATAATTAAAGAAAAAATTCAAATTATAATTTTGATTGATGTTAAATTTAATACCAGTTTTATATTAATATTATTTTTATTATGATAAATTAATACTGACCTTATTTAGATGTTGAAAAATAATTAATTAATCCATTCATCAATAACATTTGTTTGTTAAATAATTTGTATGTTTAACACGTGCTCATGAAAAAAAAGGGAATTGACCATACATAGCCATATGCCATCAACTTATGCCAACTTGATGAAAATTAAAAATATCTGATGCTTCAAAAAATAATTTGAATATAATTATTAAAATACGAAAAATTTATATATAAAATTAATCTTATTAATGATTCTAAAATATATAAAATACAAAATCTAATTATATATTTTTAATTTATATTTATAGTATTTTTTTTTGTTTAACTTTTGTCAAAAAATTTGTTGGTTTTTTTTGTGTATGTATTAACTAAAAATATGAGAGAAAAATTTATAATTAATTTATATTTTAAATATTTATGTAGTTTTTAATAATTATTTTAATATTGTTTATCAAATTTTATTTAATTAAATCAAATATTTTTTGCAATTTGGAGTAAATTTATTGTTAAATTTTATCAAGTTGGCTACTTTGTAAAATAATGATTGGGTCAAATTACAGGTGAGGAAAAAAAAGAGAGACAGAAAAAGGATTCCAGGAAATTATAAATTATTTATTAAAAAAAAAAAACAAATAGATTGTTAATTATACAAATATAATATATATATTTTTTTAAATATTAAAATCATTAATACTTTAATGAATCATACAGTTATGTAATTACATAAAATAAATTTACTATTATTTTTTATTTAAAAAACAAACAAAAAAGTAAAATAAAAAGCTATATTAATTTGTATAAAAATCAAGGACGGATTTGATTAAAAGCTAATAATAGTACTTAATAATTAATGTCTAATAATTTGGACGGATTTTTTATGTAAAAAAAAAGAATTAATATATAAAAAATATTTCAAAGGATTTAAGTTTGCTGACCTGATTGGTCATGTTGATTACTGTTACTTTGAATAACAATGATAAATTCAAAGTAAATTATTTATATCCCTTGATAATTCTTCCATTTTAAATCAAAATAATTTGACAATATGTATAAATAATGTAACTGTTAATAAACTTGTCATTGATATGCTGAATTTACTTGCTGATGACTACAAATAAAAATAGTTATAAAAATAATTTATTCAAAATAATTAAAAATATAAAATAATAATAATAATAATTGAAACTTACAAATATAAAATAATTACAACGATCACCTCGACAACATTCTGAACATTTCCAATCAACATACCATAAATATGTACAATCAGGCATATTTTTTTCACGTATTCTTCTACAATGTGATTCAGTTGCACATTTTTTTGATATATAATATTGTTTTTTAGCACCAACAGTCCAATATGGAGCACCTTAATATTAATCATTAAAATTATGAGTCATTATTTAACAATTTTATAATATCTATTATTTTTTTAATTTAATAATTATTAAATTTACATACTTCCCCATTTAACTTCAGTCATACAAACATCTTCATCTTGTTCACATGTTTTAATACTTTCTAAACATTTATGTTTATTATCTTCTTGATTATCACAAACATAACACTCAAGGGCGTTGCCTGAAATTAAAAAATATATTTATCATTTAATAAATTATATTATGTCATTTATATTATGAAGATAAAATAATAATTATTTTATTTAAAAAATAAATATAAAAAGTTTTCTTACTCAGTGAAAAAAATAAACCCATTAACAAAATTAAACCTATACATTGATTCATTTTTAAAATTTAATATATAAACAATAACAATGTAAATAAAAAAATTATCAGAAAGATTATGTGTTTACTGATAAATGACGCTTGTATATTTTTTTTTTTTTTGTATGACAATTGACAATGACACATACACTAATGCATTTAAAAGGCGGGGATCATCAACAAGGTGAATTTTCAAATAGCGAAAAAGTATTTCTATGAATGAAAAGTTTTTTTTTTTTTTTTTTATAAATAACAAAAATAAATGTACATATATATAAATTTTTTTGACAAATAAATAATTAATTAAATATATAAATATGGCTTGTGGACAAAATAAAATGTTACAACTTTATAAAAATTTAATTAGAGAAGCTAAAAATTGGAATGCTTATAATTACAGGTAATTTTTATTGAGTTTTATTTTGTTATAAATTTGTATAAAATAATTATAAATTTTAATGTTTATTTTCAGAGAATATGCATTGAGAAAAATAAGACATGAATTTCGTCTTAATAAAACAATTGATAATGAAGAAATAATTGATAATTGTTATAAAAAAGGAATTGAATCTCTTGAATTAATTAAAAGACAATCAACAATTGGAAATTTATACAGTACAAGACCATTAATTATTGAAAATCAAAATAATATTAAAAAAAATGTTGATAAAAATTTATAAATAATAATTATTTATTATATTTTTTGTGACATGAAAAAGACTGTTCATAAGTGTTAAATATATTTTGAATTATTATTTAATTTCTAGAATTTTCAGGTTAGGTTACACAAATGTGTTTTTGTTCAAAACTAATTTTAAAAAAACAGTACAAAAAGTCCCGGCTAATGTATGGATTTTTAAACTTAAAATAAATCAATAAATTGTTTAAATATTTGAATAAATACTTTATATTGTTTTATTTATATAAAAAATTAATAATTGTTTAATTTTATTGATAATTTTATAAACAAATTTACAAACGTAAATAATTGTTTGACATAACCTAAAATAATATATTTTGATTAATTGAAAGTAAAATAAATCATAAGTTAAATTTATTTTTATTGATTGATCAATTATAAATTTAAATTATATTAATTTTTCAGAAATAAATAAATAATATGGCTAGAAAATTAACAAGCAAAGATAAACTAAAATCTTTGTTGGCTGTAACAGTTAGTGGAGTATCATTATTTACTGGTATAAATATTTATCAGGGTAATGAAAAATTTTATAATGAAGTTGCAATGCCATTAGTAAGATTAATTGATCCTGAAACAGCTCATAATCTTGCTGTTAAAATAATAAAATTTGGTTTTTCACCAACTCAAAAAACTAATGATTCATCAACATTAAATACAAATTTATTTGGTTTAAAATTTAATAATCCACTTGGTATGGCTGCTGGTTTTGATAAACAAGGTGAAGCTGTTGATGGTCTTAGTAAAATGGGTTTTGGTTTTGTTGAAATTGGTATGAATTATAATAAATTTATATTTTAATTAATAAAAAAATAATAAAATTTATATATATTTTTTAGGATCTGTAACACCAGAACCACAACCAGGTAATCCAAAACCTCGTGTATTTCGTTTGATTCAAGATAATGCTGTAATAAATAGATATGGTTTTAATAGTGATGGTCATGAAACTGTTTATAAACGTTTATCTAATATTAAAAATAATAAAAATTTTCATGGTATTATTGGTGTTAATTTGGGTAAAAACAAAACATCTGATGATCCAATAAAAGATTATGCTGATGGAATTAAAAAATTTAGTGATATTGCTGATTATTTTGTTATAAATATATCAAGTCCAAATACTGTTGGTCTTAGAAATTTACAAAATAAAAAAAATCTTGAAGAATTATTAAGTTCATTAAATAATTTAAGAGATACAATGACAATAAAACCTCCATTATTACTTAAATTAGCACCAGATTTAACTGATGATGAAAAACAAGATATTGCTGATGTTATACAAAAAAATAAATCAAAAGTTGATGGTTTAATATTATCAAATACAACAATAACACGTAATAATTTAATTGATATACAAAAAAATGAAACTGGTGGTTTAAGTGGTGCACCATTAACTGATATGTCAACTAAATTAATAAGTGATATGTATAAAAGAACAAATGGTAAAATACCAATTATTGGTGTTGGTGGTATATTTTCTGGTAAAGATGCATATGATAAAATTGCTGCTGGTGCATCATTAGTACAAATTTATACATCTTATATTTATCATGGACCACCAATTGTTAATAAAATTAAAAATGAATTAAATGATTTAATTTTATCAAATGGATATTCATCAGTTAATGATGTTGTTGGTAAATCAATAAAATAATTTCTTTTTAAATTAAAAAACATACTCAAGTTAATTATATTTTTTTCAATATGGTATTTTATAAATTAATGGTGGTGCTAACATATTATATAAAAAGAAATATATTAATAATAATAAATAACTCTTTTAATTTTAATTTTTTTCAACAAGTTTTATAAATAGATTTAAAGTTTTAATAATTTTTACTTGTAAATATTTAATTTATTTATCAAGTAAAATTAGAAAATATAAATATTGTTGTTTCATTTGCAAATAATAAGAGTTACATTGTTAAATTTCAATAATAAATGTATTTACTTTTTCATTTTTGTATCAATAAAAAAATAAAAACTTAAAAATTAATTTATTATTAGTTTTTTATAAATTTTTATTGTTATAAACCTGATATTTATTGTAGAAAAATATTTTTTTTATTTAATTTCATAGTATTTTTATTGAAGGTCATATCAAAAATTCTTATAATAAAAAAAATAAACTACTAAACATAATTCATTAACATATTATTCAATGAACATTCAATGAAAATAAAATACATCAAACTGATCAAACAAGTAGATCTATTTGTAAACAACAAAATAATATTGACATTGTCAAAATTACCAAGGTCTAAATACAAACAAATACAAAATATGATGAAAACTTTAAAATTAATTATCCAATAAATTATTCCACAAAATAATAAATAATTTTATTTTAAAATATCTGCAGATATTTTACTATATAAACTAGATATTTACTATTTTTTTTTTTCATTTTATAAATATAATTATTAAATACAAAAAAAATATTCAAAATGAAAATTTCTATAGGATTTTTAATAATTTTTATTGTTGGTAAGTTTAAATAAAATAATAAATAGTATAATAATTTTTTTACTGTTAATAAAAATACAAATTAATAAATATTTTTTTATTTGATTTTAATTAGATTTTGGAGTAGCAGTTGTTGTTGATAATTACCTGATATTTGCTAAATCTCCTAAACTATCTTTAGGTTCAAAGGCAGCAGCGAATTACCAACAACGGCTTTACACAATCAATCATCCTGAAATCATCAAAAAATCATTTGTGGTATCAGTACGCCATGAACGTACACATATTTGTCAAGGTACTATTGTTGCTAGCAGATTAGTTATAGTACCATCTCATTGTGTTAAATGTAACTCAACTGGTGAATTTGATCTTCAAGTTTTTGGTGTAAAAAAAGTTGCTACAGAAATTTATGATAAACCAATTAATGTATCAACTGTTAATTGCATTAAAAATTATCCATATGATAACATTGCTTTATTATGGGTAAAAATATATATTATTTTATAGAGTTTTTTATTTTTAATATTGAAAATAATATATTTTTTGTTTAACAAAAGTATTTACATCTAGTTTTTTAATTATAATCTTTATATTTTTTTAAATTATTTTAGTTGAATGATCATATTGACAATGAATATTATAAATTTCTTAATCTGCCAACAACTAATGATCTAGGTGAATCAAAAAAACATTTTAATACTAAAGTTGTTGGCTGGGGTTTAACTAAAAGTAATTCAAAAAAACCAGAAACAATACCAGCAATAATTGTAACAGAACAAGAATGTCTCACAGTTGTTGGTGAACTAAATTGTCAAAAATTTTTTTGTACACCTAAAAAAAAATATGACATTTGCAAGGTAATTTATTTAATTTCAAGAGAAAAATGATATTATTTATAAAGTTTATATGTTTATTTTATTTTTTTTAGAATGATAATGATGCTGTATTAGTTTATAATAACACTCTCATTGGAATAGCAACAAAAAAAGGTTGTGAAACAAATGAAAAATACAATGTTTTCATTCGTCTATCTAGATATTTTTGAATGTATTATTAATGAATATACATAATTATTATAAAGTATGTTAATAATGTAAATGAAAAAACTGATAAAAAAGTTTCAATAAATATAAAAAATTTAAACTAATTTGAAAATAATTGATTTTTGAATTTAATTTGATATTATATGTAAATAAATATCATCAATAATCCTGTGTGCAATAATTCGATGCATTTTATACTTTTTTTCTACAATCAATAAATAAATCACTCTGAGTCATTCAAAAAAAATCATAAAAATACCAAGTTATATCAGGGTTATAGAACTCGGCAAGAGGTATTTGATGCATTTTATACTTTTTCTCTACGATCAAAATTGAATGAATAAGTCATTCTGAGTCATTCAAAAAAAATCGGAAAAAACCGGGTTTTATCAGGGTTAAAGAACTCGGCAAGAGGTATTCGATGCATTTTATACTTTTTCTCTACGATCAAAATTGAATGAATAAGTCATTCTGAGTCATTCAAAAAAAATCATAAAAATATCATGTTATATCAGGGTTATAGAACTCGGCAAGAGGTATTCGATGCATTTTATACTTTTTCTCTACGATCAAAATTGAATGAATAAGTCATTCTGAGTCATTCAAAAAAAATCGGAAAAAAACCGGGTTTTATCAGGGTTATAGAACTCGGCAAGAGGTATTCGATGCATTTTATACTTTTTCTCTACGATCAAAATTGAATGAATAAGTCATTCTGAGTCATTCAAAAAAAATCATAAAAATATCATGTTATATCAGGGTTATAGAACTCGGCAAGAGGTATTCGATGCATTTTATACTTTTTCTCTACGATCAAAATTGAATGAATAAGTCATTCTGAGTCATTCAAAAAAAATCATAAAAATATCATGTTATATCAGGGTTATAGAACTCGGCAAGAGGTATTCGATGCATTTTATACTTTTTCTCTACGATCAAAATTGAATGAATAAGTCATTCTGAGTCATTCAAAAAAAATCGGAAAAAAACCAGGTTTTATCAGGGTTATAGAACTCGGCAAGAGGTATTCGATGCATTTTATACTTTTTCTCTACGATCAAAATTGAATGAATAAGTCATTCTGAGTCATTCAAAAAAAATCATAAAAATATCATGTTATATCAGGGTTATAGAACTCGGCAAGAGGTATTCGATGCATTTTATACTTTTTCTCTACGATCAAAATTGAATGAATAAGTCATTCTGAGTCATTCAAAAAAAATCATAAAAATATCATGTTGTATCAGGGTTATAGAACTCGGCAAGAGGTATTCGATGCATTTTATACTTTTTCTCTACGATCAAAATTGAATGAATAAGTCATTCTGAGTCATTCAAAAAGAATCGGAAAAAAACCAGGTTTTATCAGGGTTATAGAACTCGGCAAGAGGTATTCGATGCATTTTATACTTTTTCTCTATGATCAAAATTGAATGAATAAGTCATTCTGAGTCATTCAAAAAAAATCGGAAAAAAACCAGGTTTTATCAGGGTTATAGAACTCGGCAAGAGGTATTCGATGCATTTTATACTTTTTCTCTATGATCAAAATTGAATGAATAAGTCATTCTGAGTCATTCAAAAAAAATCGGAAAAAAACCAGGTTTTATCAGGGTTATAGAACTCGGCAAGAGGTATTCGATGCATTTTATACTTTTCTTCTACGATCAAAATTGAATGAATAAGTCATTCTGAGTCATTCAAAAAAAATCATAAAAATATCATGTTATATCAGGGTTATAGAACTCGGCAAGAGGTATTCGATGCATTTTATACTTTTTCTCTACGATCAAAATTGAATGAATAAGTCATTCTGAGTCATTCAAAAAAAATCATAAAAATATCATGTTGTATCAGGGTTATAGAACTCGGCAAGAGGTATTCGATGCATTTTATACTTTTTCTCTACGATCAAAATTGAATGAATAAGTCATTCTGAGTCATTCAAAAAAATCGGAAAAAAACCAGGTTTTATCAGGGTTATAGAACTCGGCAAGAGGTATTCGATGCATTTTATACTTTTTCTCTACGATCAAAATTGAATGAATAAGTCATTCTGAGTCATTCAAAAAAAATCATAAAAATATCATGTTATATCAGGGTTATAGAACTCGGCAAGAGGTATTCGATGCATTTTATACTTTTTCTCTACGATCAAAATTGAATGAATAAGTCATTCTGAGTCATTCAAAAAAAATCATAAAAATATCATGTTGTATCAGGGTTATAGAACTCGGCAAGAGGTATTCGATGCATTTTATACTTTTTCTCTACGATCAAAATTGAATGAATAAGTCATTCTGAGTCATTCAAAAAGAATCGGAAAAAAACCAGGTTTTATCAGGGTTATAGAACTCGGCAAGAGGTATTCGATGCATTTTATACTTTTTCTCTACGATCAAAATTGAATGAATAAGTCATTCTGAGTCATTCAAAAAAAATCGGAAAAAAACCAGGTTTTATCAGGGTTATAGAACTCGGCAAGAGGTATTCGATGCATTTTATACTTTTTCTCTACGATCAAAATTGAATGAATAAGTCATTCTGAGTCATTCAAAAAAAATCATAAAAATATCATGTTATATCAGGGTTATAGAACTCG
The DNA here is from genome assembly GCA_011426435.1 of Lysiphlebus fabarum. Classification (NCBI taxonomy): domain Eukaryota; kingdom Metazoa; phylum Arthropoda; class Insecta; order Hymenoptera; family Braconidae; genus Lysiphlebus; species Lysiphlebus fabarum. The sequence continues at coordinate 257,829 of WSYQ01000045.1, read as the reverse complement.
GCAAGAGGTATTCGATGCATTTTATACTTTTTCTCTACGATCAAAATTGAATGAATAAGTCATTCTGAGTCATTCAAAAAAAATCATAAAAATATCATGTTATATCAGGGTTATAGAACTCGGCAAGAGGTATTCGATGCATTTTATACTTTTTCTCTACGATCAAAATTGAATGAATAAGTCATTCTGAGTCATTCAAAAAAAATCATAAAAATATCATGTTATATCAGGGTTATAGAACTCGGCAAGAGGTATTCGATGCATTTTATACTTTTTCTCTACGATCAAAATTGAATGAATAAGTCATTCTGAGTCATTCAAAAAAAATCATAAAAATATCATGTTATATCAGGGTTATAGAACTCGGCAAGAGGTATTCGATGCATTTTATACTTTTTCTCTACGATCAAAATTGAATGAATAAGTCATTCTGAGTCATTCAAAAAAAATCATAAAAATATCATGTTATATCAGGGTTATAGAACTCGGCAAGAGGTATTCGATGCATTTTATACTTTTTCTCTACGATCAAAATTGAATGAATAAGTCATTCTGAGTCATTCAAAAAAAATCATAAAAATATCATGTTATATCAGGGTTATAGAACTCGGCAAGAGGTATTCGATGCATTTTATACTTTTTCTCTACGATCAAAATTGAATGAATAAGTCATTCTGAGTCATTCAAAAAAAATCATAAAAATATCATGTTATATCAGGGTTATAGAACTCGGCAAGAGGTATTCGATGCATTTTATACTTTTTCTCTACGATCAAAATTGAATGAATAAGTCATTCTGAGTCATTCAAAAAAAATCGGAAAAAAACCGGGTTTTATCAGGGTTATAGAACTCGGCAAGAGGTATTCGATGCATTTTATACTTTTTCTCTACGATCAAAATTGAATGAATAAGTCATTCTGAGTCATTCAAAAAAAATCGGAAAAAAACCGGGTTTTATCAGGGTTATAGAACTCGGCAAGAGGTATTCGATGCATTTTATACTTTTTCTCTACGATCAAAATTGAATGAATAAGTCATTCTGAGTCATTCAAAAAAAATCATAAAAATATCATGTTATCTCAGGGTTATAGAACTCGGCAAGAGGTATTCGATGCATTTTATACTTTTTCTCTAGAATCTATATTTTTCGATATATCTGCAGTAACCTATCTTATAAGTTATCGAAAAAAATTAAGTAATGTGTAATTTAGAATTTGTATCAGGCGAATATAATGACAAAAGAGGTATCCGTATTTTTTTGCTTGAAAAAGTTTTGAATTTTTATTAGGTAAATATAATAACTGAAGAGGTATATTTGAATTTTTTTTTTTGAAAAATATTCGAATTTGTATCAGGCAAATATAATGATCGAAGAGCTATTTGACCCATTGAAAATTATGGAAAAACTTTTAGAAAGATTAGAGTATCGAAATTTTATTAATGATTGTTAATAGAACCTATTCAACGGTCGGTATACGATTTTTGATATATGGGTTTTTCCGTGCGGGGTTTCTTGCGTATTCTGTTATTCTAACGTTTAATACCTGGTGAAATTACAACATAAAGCAGATACCTGCTCGAATAATTTCCATTATCCTAATTATTTCTTGGAAATTAACATAAGAAGAAACAGAAGAAATAAATATTTACGAAATTGAAAAAACAAGTTTAATTTATTTAAAAGAAAACATTCAACTTCAAGATAAATTTATTGTTAAAATATTTATTAATAATTACAGGCCAAGATGTTTGTTCCTGGTTTTTTTATTTATTTAATAAACAAATACAATAAACATTTGAAAGTTTCGGGAAGAATTTGTAGGTTTTGTTAGAGCTAGGGTTGGTTTTGTAGTCCATAGTTAACATTAACTGGTAGTTAAATTCTATAGTTTAACGTTTCTCTTCCCTACCATGTTAACTTAACTATGGACTACAAAATCGGCCCGTATAGGCGTAAATAAATTAAATAAATTAAATAACTAATTAATATACAATTTTTATTAAAAAATTTAAATAAACATTAAGTCATTATTTTATGACTGTAAAAATATGACAAGTTTAATTTAATACTATTATTATATTTTTTTCAACAATTTAAAATTTTTTAATTATTTAGAAGTAATTACCAAGTATTTATATTAAACTGATCCTAATTAAGAATAAAAATTTACCTAATTTATAATATATTGAATTAATTTTATTATTAAAAAAAGTCATAGCACTTTTTAACTGTTTAAAATTCCCGCTCCTCCCTACTCCATACAAAAAGCAGTTAATGGCGGACCAATAAAAAATCTAATACCCTATTGGCACCCTCTCTCTAGTTGAATAAAAAAAAAATAAAATAAATAAATAAATATCTGAGCAGCTGACAGTCAACTGACACATTGACTCCAAAATGTTAAAAATCATTATAATGTTAATTTAATAATTATAATAAATATAATAAATTAAATATTAATTAAATAATTATAAAATAAAAATGGCTACAAGAAATTTAACAGAGCCATTTGTGCTTATGAGAAATAATGCACTTCAAAGCAAGCATTTTTCAGCTGAACAAGTAAGTTAATTATTATTAATTAAATAAATAAATTAATTCGTATTTTTTTTTATTATAATTTAATTAATTATTAATAAACAAAATTTACAGAGTTTATCTGATAGAATGGCTCTTGTTAATTCTGATAATCATGGATCTGAAAGTGTTGAACTTGATGGATTTGATAGTATTGATACAGCACCTCCTGCATGGACAGATGCACTTGAAGAAACACAATATATATTGAGTCGATTAAAACATAAAATTGGTAATTTAATTGAACTTCAAGCTAAACAATTAACACGACCAACATTAGATGATACATCACAGGTAAACAAAAAAAATATAATGAAATATTTTATTATATAAAAAAATAATAATTAATTTATTAATTAGGAAGAAAGACAAATGGAACAATTAATACGTGAAATAAGTAGAGCATTTTCAAGTGGTCATAGACAAGTACAAATTATTAAAAATGCTGGAAGACATGAAAAAAGACCAGCTGATAGACAATTAGCAATGAGTGTTGTATTAGCATTATCATCAGCACTTCAAGAATTAGGATTTAAATATAAATCAGCTCAAAATAATTATTTACAACGTATGTCACTATCAAATAAATAAAAATATTCATCTTATTAATTATTATATAATAAAATTTATTTTAAATATTTATTATTTACAGAAATTAATTCTAGAGAAGAAAGAAATAAAAAATTTTTTGATGATGATCAAATATATTTTCCTGATAATTCAAATGATAATTGGTCAATTGGTACAAATTATAATGATAATAATACTGAACAATATTGGCAATTACCAAAACAACAAAAACAACAATCAGTATTATTACAAATTGAAGAAGCTGAAGAAAATATTAGAATTGCTGCTGAAAGAGAACAAGAAGTAAGTCATATTGTACAAAGTATAACTGATTTAAATCATGTATTTAAAGATCTCGCAACAATGGTACATGATCAAGGTACAATACTTGATAGAATCGATTATAATGTTGAACAAACACAATGTCAAGTACAAGAAGGTTATAAACAATTAAAAAAAGCTGAATCATACCAGAGAGCAAATCGTAAAATGTATTGTATTATGATACTTGCAGTAATGATTATATTTTTATCATTTTTAATTGTTGTATTTAAAACTTAAATAATTATTTATATTATTTAAAATACTTAATTATATACAATTATAATATATTACAATTTTTTAAATTATTTATCAGTATGTAATAATAAATTTTAAAAATATAAGTGCAATGTATTTGTTAAATGTTGAATGTATAAAAAAAAAAAAATTTAATATAATAATTGTTGTAATAAATAAATAAAACATAAATTAATATAATTTTTTTTATTTTAATTTTATTATAATTATTTATAAACAATTCAATATCACAGTATTACATAAAATCACTGCATAAAATTAAATCATGTCAAACAAATCACACACTTAATAATTTTTCAAGTTAATTAATTAATTTTTTATTTTGTGTTAGTTAAATTCATTTGAGCTAGTAATTTAAACTAAATTATATTGTGAATATTTATTATAATTTAATGTATAACTATCAAATATTAATACAGTTTAAAAAATAATAAAAAAAATACTTGATATATATTTTTATGTGTCAAGGCACGATTATTAGGTTGTATGTTTTTTTTTTTTTTATTTTACCTGATGTTTATTATTAAATAATAAAATAAATAATATTAGTATCAAAATTTTTTTAATTAAAAATAAATAATTAAAAGTAAAAATATCGAAAAAAAAATTAATGAAAATGAGCCATAATTCAGGAATGTAGAATAATAAATTATTTTTATTTTCTTTAAACTGAATTTAAATAAAAAAAAAAATATTAATAAAGCACCGCTATAAAAAAAAAAACAATATGATAATTTAGAGTTTATAGAAAATAACAATTTAAAAAAAAAAACTAAAAATATATTATTTACAGTTGATTTTTCATATAAAAAATATTTTTAGTTATGTAAAATATTTATAATTCAATGCACAGCATGATTATCATTTTAAAAAAATAGTATAAAGAATAAAAATAAAAAAAGACTATTATTTAATCAACTTCATGATTATTATTATTAATAAGATGTGCAGCAATTGCAAAAGCACCACCAACAATAAATCTTACAAAATTATCACCAACTAATGGTCCCATTGCATAGAGACCTTTTTTAGGTGATTTTAAAACTTCATATGTTATGTCATCAATTTCAATTGGATTTGATCGTCCATCAATTGGTTTACCATCAATTTTACCTAATTTTGTTGCATATTCACCGAGATATGATAAATCAGGTTTAGATCCTAAAATAAAAATATCAAAATTAATAATTAAATTACAAATTATGATTGTATTAACAAATTTTAATTAATTAAATTATCATAATACCAATAAGAACAGCAACAGTTGAAACTTTAAATGTAAAAATTTGTCCATTTGGTGATTTAAGTGTTACTTTTCTTTCTTTTTTTTTATTTCCATCATTATTAATTCCACCAAAATCAACTAATGAATAACCAGGTAAAGCTTTATATAATCTATGATTTTTACCATCAGCCATCATTTCATATATTTTATGATACTCTGGATACATTGATACTGGAAGAGATTGTAATCTTTCATATGAACTAGCACTTAAATGTATTTCATTATCATCATTATTATTATTATTAGATTTTTCATTTGAAGTTGAACAATCTCTAAATGCATGAATAACTGGAATTCCTCTAAATCTTGCAGCCATTATTGCATCAGCTGCACTTAAACCAGCTCCAATTATTAAAACTGGATCAACAAGATTTTGTCTTGGTTTCATTAAACATTTATCTATAATATAAATTAATTATTTAAAAATAATTATATTTAAAAAAAATATTAATAAACTTACTGCATTTTCCAGCAAGACGATCAAGACGTGATTCAAAATCATTAAGATCATGAGTTATCCAACATGATTGTAATTCTTCACCAGGTATTCCTAAACGATTTGATGAATTTGTTGTACCAGTTGCAAGTACAACATTTTTACATTTATAATTAAATTTTTTACCACTTTGATTTTCATATCCTTTAACAATCCAACCATAATTATCATCACAATTATTTGTATCAATAATTGGTTTAACTGATGTTACTGTTCTACCACTAAAAAAAATAAATAAATAAATAAATAAAATATATAATATTTTAATAATAACGTTTTAAAATAAAATACAAACCATTTAAAATATTTTTCTAATCCCATACGATAAACATAATTTTTATAATAAGTAGCAACAGTACCAACTGGTATTCTATTTGTTATTTCAAATTTATCATCATCAGTATCAATAATATTATCACCAACAATACGTTTATGTAATATATCTGATTTACGTAATTTTTCATTATCAATAAGTTTTTCCCATTTTCTTAAATCAAGACCAGGTAATGACATCCATCTTGTTAAACTAATTGTAAATACATTTGGATCCATAAATTGCCATGCACCACCAGGTGGTCCTTTACCTAATACAATATGATTAATAATATTATGATCTGGATTATATTCTGATGATTTCCATATAAGTAAACTTTTTAAATCAAGACCAGTATCAACACATGGATGTTGTAATTGATCAAATAATAATGCCATTGGTTTACATGTACCACGACCTTCTAAACCACCACTTAACATTTCAAAATCTTTTTTTGTGTTATTTAATAAACTACTATTTTTATTATTATTTTTTTGATAATTATTTAAATAATTTAGTCTTGCTGTTAGCATTTCATCACCAGGATGTGGTTCACCAGTATAATAAGGCCAATTACCATTTAGCATATATGACAAACAAATACCAGCTGGTCCATTTCCTGTAAACAAAACGAAATATATATTATTAATTATATTTTTTTGACCTTAAAAATTATTTTAAAAAAATATAATAAACTTACCAACAATAACAACATCTTTGTAAATAAAATTTTCATTAGCCTCATTTGAAAATTCATCCATTTTTTTAAATTCTGTAAATATAAAATATTATAAATAAATAAAAACAAATTGAATGATGTTTAAATCGTTACAGTCTGACACACAACAATGACTCTGTAAATTTATATTTATTAATCAAATATAAAAATGACGTGATTGTTTGATAAAATTGATATACTCATATCAAATAAGCCACTCACTTTGTATTTGTTTTTATTAATTTATATTATTAAAAAGTATGAGCCTGATGATGATGATGATGATGATGAAGATAATCATTTGAGGAAATATGTTTATATTAAAATAATGATAGCATTATTTTTAAGTGAAAAAAAAAATGATCATTCGTTTATGAATAAATTAATTTGACCTTGTTGATTATATTAATAATACCAAAGAGATATTATTAAAATTAAAAAAAAGGTCATTGTATATTATAATAAAGTTGGTTCCCACATAAATATTAAAATAACATCTAGATGACGTAATATTTATTTTGCAAATAATAATTTTAATCCTAACTATAATCTTTTTTAAATATAAATACGTTTAGTTTTCTTTGTAATATTATTTATAAATAAATAAAAATATAATTTATTGTATTTGTTTTATAATATAGTTAATCTTTTTCATTTTTTTTTTAAATTTAATTATTAATTTTTTTTGCTAGTTGAATTATAATTACTCGGGTAATTTTTTAAGATAAAATTATAAATGTAATTCATTTTGATAATTTTTATTTCCTGTTTTTTTTTTTTTTAGCAAATTTTTTATTTTGTTTATCTTTATTTTTTTTATTATAAATATTTTTACATCAATCATTTACTTGACATATAATTTATAACTTGGAAAAGTACCAAATGATTATGTAAGAAATTTAATTTCATTTCCGATAAATAATTATTGTAAAAAGTAATGGGTAAATGAAATAAAAAAAAAATAAATAAATTCTCAAGGTTTTTTTTTTTTTTTTCTAATACCTTTCATATTTAAAAATAATAATAAAAAAATAGTCATTCTAAAATTGGTATTATTTGTTTAATTTTAAATAAAAAAAAGTTTTAAATTTTATATATTATTAATGACAATATTGAATTATAAAAATATCACAAGAAAAAAAACGTTTCATTTAAAATAAATATTAAATGAATGTATAAAGTTTTTCAATTTTTTTTTTTTATCTATTTGGAGTAGTACAATATTATCAATAATTTTTTATAAATATTTGAAATAGAACATTCATTATCATTCATAATTTTCACATGAATTTACAGTTAAATATTTAAAAATTACTTTAAATTATTTACAAATAAAAATTATCAAATTGTTATCTTTAATTTACATAATTTAATTTTAATTTAAACGCAATTACATAATAAATATCAAAATTTCAATAAAAACGTGTGCAAAAATAAACAAAAAAAAAATTCATCGAGACATGATAATCCGGGCTATATTAAAAATACTTGTTTACATAATTTAAAAAATCAAAAAAAAAAAAAATCTATTAATAAATAAACTACTATTTTTTTAATATAAAAAACAAAAATATAAATTTATAAAAATAAAATGTTATTTTGTTTTTTTAATTTAACTAAAAATGCCTAATAAAATTTTAAATTTATTATTATTTATTTATAACACAGACAATTTTAATTAAATAAAAAAAAATACAAATCAATTTAAATTCATGGATAAATAAAAAAAAAAACAACATAAATTTTGTTGATAAATTACTAAGTTTTTTTTGAAATTTTTTAGAATAAAATTAACGATTAAGTCACACACATTGACAAATAAATAACACAAGAATTTATTTAAGCTAAATGTGTGTGTTTTATTTAAAACATATATTTAAACCAAGTCAAAGTGAAGGCCTTTGCAAATTTTTTTTAATGTAAGATAGTATTTTTTTTAATTTAATTCTTTCAAACAATTTTTTATTCTCTAAAAACCGGTTTCATTTTGATTCTTTTTTTAAATAATTTTATTAAAAATTTAGCCTAAATAAAATATATTGATCTAAATTATCTACTAAAATTAAAAATTAAATAATAAATTAAAAAAACATAAAAATAATAATATTATTATTATTTTTAGATATAAATTTGTCAACAATAATAAATCAATTGAATATGATGACAAAAATAAATGACCTAGGTCAACATAAAACTCATTATATTTAATATTGAAATATTTAAAATAATAAAAATAATATTATGTCGTAATACATGTATACTTTATTGTTTTATTTTTAATTTTAATTGTAACTGTAGTAAATATAATTAGACCATTATTATTTAACAAAAAAAAACAACAACAAACATAATGATAATATTGTTTTTTTTATTTATAAATATTTTTGTCATTGTTACTTACCAAGTTGATTATTATATTTTATATAATTTTATATTTATTTTATAAATTATTAGTATTTATTTATTGATATTTTTATAAATTCACATTGCACATGTTAATTTTTTTTAATTTATATTTTTTAATGTGAATGAACACAGTGATGGTTAATGTAAAACTGTTTAATTCGAAGTACTCCAACATGCTTTTATGTATACATATGTTACACATACTATTTCATTTTTTTTATCTATTTTTTTTTATTTTTTTTTTTACAACTGGGATATTGATCCAAACAGGAGCTGACATCTCTCGTTTATTTTCTTCAATAAACAAGTTTTTATATTTAAAAAAAAAAAATATACAAATCGATTGGAAATTACACATTGACAATGAACTTTAATAAAGTTTATTTAATAAATTATTCAAAGAATTTTGTTATTAAAACAAATAGATTTTTTTATAAATAAAAATAGTTTGTAAATTTTTTTTTTTTATTATAAAATATTAGGAATTTTTTTTAAGGACAATGATTATAATCAACAAATTTTTTGTTTTTTTTTTTATTAATTTTCATCATTTTAAATTAATAAGATTTACATAATACACAAAAATAATGAATATTTACAAATGTAAATTAACTTTGGACAATAATTAGTTTGAAAAAAAAAAAAACAATAAATTGTTGTTAACAAAATTTGACTAAAAAATAATTTTAATTATGTTTATTATTATTTTTTTTTTATATCAAAACTTTTTTGTATTATTTTATATATATTTTTTTTAATTTTTTTTTTATCAATAAATATAAGATTGGAATGTTCCGAGGTTACAAATATATTAATTATTATTATTAAAATTTGTTTAAAAAAATTATTTAAAATCCTCGTATTATTTCCATATTTTTTTTTTAAATTATTTTTAAAAATTTAGTCAATAATTTTATTTAAAAAAAAAAAATGATAAGTAGCTTCACCATTTTGTATTTTTAATAATAAAAAAAAAATTAATTATTTTAATTATTAATATTATATTTTAATTATTTTATATTTAATTAATTCACAATGACTGGCCCATGCTTCAAAGAGCATTTTGGATAATTAAAATTGAAGGACACAGTGTCCCTGTTTACAGACGATTTCATATCAGTGTCAAACAGTTAATTATATAAAAAAAAATTTCATAATTACGCTCTTCTTTTTATCTTTTGATTTTGTTTTTTTTTTTTTGTTGACATGTTAATGACAATTTACAAGGTACAAAATATATTTTTGAATCAAATAAATTGTAATAATACAACATTATATTTAATACAAATAAACAAATCAAGTAAATTTTTATTTTTAAATTTTTAAAACATAAAAAATTAAATTACATTGTGTATTTTTACTTGATTTGATATTTTTCTTGTTTTTTTTTTAATTGATTTTATACAATATATATTTTCATTGTTTGATTATTTTTTAAATTATCATTTAAATTATAATTTTATTATACTTAAAGACATAAGTACCACGATATTGTTTTTCTAAAAAAAAAAAAATACTAATAAAATAAAAAAGAAAATATTGTAAATTCATTGGTAAAATTGATTTTGAATCTATTTTGTTTTTTTTTTTTTTATACATATTATACACTCGATATGATTTTTAAAACATTTATTTTAATCTTTAATATTTCCAAATAAAATCTGTCAACAGATTTAAAATTAAAACTGTGATATAATATTTTTGACACTGTAACTATTTTTTATTTTATCTATACTGTTTTTTATTTTTTTGCAATAACTCATTTGAGGTCACTGTAGTTATAATTATTTAAAAATAATATTTATATTATTAATATTATTATTATTATTTTTATAATGAAATTTCACGTATTCCCAACGTTTTTTAATTACGTTGTTAATATCACAGATGTATGAGTTACATTGGTGTGCGTAACACATCGTTATCTAATATTTCTAATAAGTGTATTTATTTTTTCAATTTTTTCACTTAATATACGTTGTTCATTTTCAAGTTCTTGTTTTGTTTTTTTTAATTGATATTTTTCACGTTTTAATTCAATTGCTTCTGAATGTAATACATTTATTCTAGCAATTGATTGTGACATTATGGTTGTTAATAATTTTTTTTCCATTGATTTTTCTAAATTAAAAAAAAAAACGAAATAATTAATTAATTAGCTATTAACAAGGCCAAGATTTTCGTCAATGAAACTGGTCGATTGAGGGTACCATGATTAAAAGTAACATTATTTGTTTATATTATTTAAAAAATAAATAAAACAAAATAAAGACAATTATGAGTTTTAGTACGATTGAGACACTTTGTGAGCCATTATAAAAAAAAAACAACAAATTATTGTTTAATTTATTGCAATAATGATAAAAATAATAATAATGAATAAAAAAAATCATTTATCTATGAAAAAAATTTAAAAAATCAATTACAGCTGATATAGTTTTTTATCATACTAAAACTTATAATTGTCTTTGTTTTTTTTTGTTTTGTTTATTTTTTAAATAATAAACAAATAAAGTTACTAGTAACTGTGGTACCCTCAGTCAACCAGTTTTACCGACAAACATCTTGGCCTTGATTATTAAATATTTTTTAATATTTACCTTTTGAATATTCTTTGTAAGCAATCATGATGTCTTCAATATTTGTCCATGTAAATTTATTATTATTGTTGTTATTGTTGTCATTATTAAAATTATCTGTAATATTCATAATTTTTTGTTTTTTTATACGTTTTGGATGATAATTATCAAGTTTATATTTAACTTTATCAAGTAAATAATCAATATGAGGTTGTGATAATGGAGTTAATGGATTTTTTGAATAAACTTTTGCCATACGATCACAGTAAACAGTAACAGAATTTATATTCATACGTTTTTTACGTTCAGCTAATATTGATTTCCATTTTTCTTCAGCTACTGTAATTTAATTAATTATATAATTAATATAAATATATAATTATTAATAATTATAGATATATAAATTGATACTTACAATCACGTTTATCAACTGGTAAATAATCAAGACCAATTTCTTTTAAAAATCCAACTTTTGGCACAAAATCAGGAGTATTAAGTAATTTATCTGGATGTTCTGTTGGTATTGGTAAAACTGATTCAATTGGAATTTCAAAATTTTCAATTGGTATATCTGGTGGTTCTGGATTAAGACGATAACGTTTTTCTAATTTTTCAAGTTCAATTTCTAAAAAAATAAATAAATAATTAATTAATCATTTAAAAAAAAAACAAAAAAATCAAGCTTTTTATGTTTAAAAATTTTAATAAAAATTTACCATTTTTTGTTGTATGTGTAGTTAATCCAAATAATGCAAGAAATGATACTTTTTTTTCAGAATAAAATGTTTTAGCTGGTGGACCTTTTGTTATCCAAATATCAATATTTTTTTGTTCATAATAATCATCATCATTATCATTATCATCATCATCTGAATCTGTATTACATATATTATTATCATTTTTTTCTCTTTTTCTTTTTCTACGTATTTCAGCTAAATCTAATGTTGATGTTAAATCATTTTTATCATCAAATGATAATAAATCATTATCACTATTAATATCATAATCATTATTAATATTATTATAATTATTTAATACTTTTGATGGATCAGGAACATTAAGAACAGCTGTTTCACATTTATTTATTAAATTTTTAATATTATTGCACTTTTCATTTAAACATGATGAATCAATGAATTCATTTGTTGAAAAATTTAATAATTTTTCTTGATATTTTGGAATTTGTAATAATACATTTGATACATTTTGACAAGTACGTAATACTTCTTGTGATTTTATATTTTGTAATATTTGATTTGTATCAATTATTGAATTTTTATTTATTTCATTTATTGAAAATTTTAATGTTGGTTGATGATAAGGTATTGTTGTTGATGCTGTTGTTGTTGTACAAGCTGTTGTAGTTATTGTTGTTGTTGATGTTGTACTAACTGTTGTTGTAGTTGTAGTTGTAGTTGTTATTGTTGTTGTTGTTGTTATACAATTATTAACATCAATTTTATTTAAATCATTATTAACATCAATTTTTTTAAAATCATTATTAACATCAATATTATCTAACTTTTGTTGTATTAAATTTTTATCATTATTTATATCATTATTTTGATCATATTTATCATTAATATTATTATTTATTTGTTTTGTTATATTATTATTATTATTATTATTATTATTAATTATTATATCATTATTTAATAATTTATTATTTTCTTTATTGGCAGGTTCAAGTATTGATCTATGATTGACTGTTTTATTAATTGTACTTGATGTTATATTATTTTCAATTGAATAAAAATTTTTTTTTTTATCATTTACAACAATATTTGTTGTATTTTCAGGAGGTATTACTGGCACATTGTTATTTATATTATTAATATTATTATTACTACTATTATCATTACTATTACTACTATTATTATTATTATTATTAATATTAATGTTATTATTATTATTATTAGTACCACCACTATCATTACCTCCTTCATTTTCACTACCATTTCTATTATCATAAATTGTTTGTTCAGAATATGATGATTTTATTCCATTTATATTGTAATGATTTATTTTTGAAATATCACCATTAGTACCACTAACAATTACTTGATTATTATTACTATTATTATTACTATTATTATTATTATTAATCTTTTCAGACACCTGAGTTTGTTGAAGTGGAGTAAATATTGGTGGTTTATACATTGTTGGTAAATGTGATATTGGAACATGTGGATGATGATATCCAGAATGTGAATAAACACTTGTTACTTTTGCACTTTCAGTTGAATCATGTGAATAATTATGAGGAATACTGTTATTTAATGATGTTGTTGTTGTTGTCGTTGTTGTTAATGTTGTTGTAACAATTATTGATGATACTGTTGTAGTTGGTATTGTTGTCGTTGTTGTTGCTGTTGTTGTTGTTGTTGTTGTTGTTGATAATGATGATGTTATTACTGCATTGTTTGTTGATTTACAACTATCTTGATAATTTATTTGACTTGATATACTATGATTATTAACAACTGACCATGGTTGTTGTATTTTATTTGTTGAACGAAAAGAATCTTCAAATGGACGAACAAATGTTGGTTGATACTGTACTGTTGTAATGGGTATTGTTGTGACAATTGAATTTAATGTAATTGGAATTGATATTGTGGTTGTTGTTGTAGATGTTGTAATTACTATTGCTATTGGTGATGTTGCTGATGCTGTTGTTGTTGTTGTTGTTGTTGTTATTGTTGGTGATGTATTAATTGTTGTATCTTTTATTCGTGATATTGAATGATTAATTGGTGGTGATTTATGACAATTTATTGATGTATGATTAGCAATATTTAAAGGTATTTGAGTTAATCCAGGTGATGATAAATTATGACTGGCATGAGTTGACATTGTTCCAGATGCAAGTAATGAATTTGTTGTTGTTGTAAAAGCTTGTGAATTATGTTGATTTGTAATTGATGATGGTAAAATAATTGATGACAGAGGTATTTGTGAATGAGGTTGAATTGTATATGATGATGGTGACATTGTTGTAAATGGTGTATTTGAATGTTGACTAGAATGAATAAAATTTTGTGTTTGTGATTGTGTTGTTGATTGTGGTGGGGGCAGATGAAGACCAATTATTGGATTTAATGGTATATTTATTGATGATTGTTGTGAAGAGGTAGATGAAGAAATACCACTTGTAATTGGTACAATTGAAGGATTTATAGATGAACAAATTTGATTTGTTTGTTGTTGTGATTGTGGTAATATATTTAATGGTTGTAAATTTGAAACAATTGTTGATGGTAATTGTGTTACTGATGAATTAACAGAGCTCATACTACAAGTTGATAATGGAGCATTTGAAATTTGATATGGTGTATGAACAATACGAGGATGATGATAAATTTGTGATGAATTTGATGTATCAGATATTACTGTTATATTTTGTTCATCTTTTCTTGTTATATTATTTGAATTGTGACTGCTATTGTTGTTTTTCATCATATCAGGTATTATTATGTTGTTTGTTGATAAACGATCACGCTGTTGTTGTTGTTGTTGTTGTTGTTCACGTTCTCTATCGTTGTGTAATGGAGCTGCTATGGTCGGCTTCCTAGCTGGAACAAATCCGGAACACAGTGCTTGGTAACGCTCCACTAGTATCTGTTGTTTTTTTTTTTTGTTTGTTTTTTAAACTTACCTTTTATAATAATATTAATATTTGAAAATTTATGAAATATTTTAAAATTATTAATATTTATTTATAAAATATTTCATAAAATATCAAATCATCTTACATATTAATACTTATCATATAAAAATATATTTTCTTAAACCGAGTATTGGGGATGATTGTTTTTTTTTTTTTTGTTTTTATTTTTTATTAAAAATGCAATATGAAATAAACTAATCTGCTTAATATTTATAAATTGAAATAAAAATAAAAATAAAAAAATAATTATAAATAAATAAAATAAATATAATATAAAAAAAAAAAAATTTACAAAAATAAAATTGGACAAGTGGACGATGCATTATCGGAAAAGATACCGAAGCGATCGCAATCTCATCGAATACTAGGCACTATTTAAATTTTTTTTATTGATTTTTATATTATCAATGTAATATTTATTATTAAAATTAATTTATTAAAACATAAAAATTAAAAATTATAATAATTCTAACCGAATCTTCCCCAAAACTGTTTCAGAAAAAAAATAAATAAAATTATAACAATTAAAATAATTAACAACAAAATTAAAAACAAAAAAAGAAACATAATTTAATTAAAAAAAAAAACAAAAGAAAATGATTCGAGGGTCATGAAAATTTAAGAATTAATTAATCAATTAGCAATTTTAATCTTATTGGTTGTTATTTTTCTTTATTATTTTTTTTTTTTTTAATTTTTTTTTTTTTTCCATTTTTTTTTTTTTTTTTCAATATATATTTTTTATTTGCAATGTTTATTTTCAATTATAGTCCAAATATACATGTTTACATAATAAATTATATAAAAATGGTATAATCTTGACAAATGAATAAATGTGTGACAAAGTTATGTACATTGGTGGATTTTATTAATCAGTCAACATGTTATTATTTAATTAATTTTAAATAATTTTCTATTTAATATTTTTTTTTTTTGTTTTTTTATTTTTTTTTTTTAAATAAACATTAATGACTGGTGATAAAAAAATTGTCTAAAACAGTTGCGGGAACAAACGCAAGAGTGCCGAGACCTAGTAACTGATGAAAAAGCCATCGAAATAATAAATTAAATTAAAAAAAAAAAAAAAAACAGAAAATTTAAATAAATAATAATTAAAAAGACATTAACATTGTTATCAAATATAAACGATTTTTATCTAAATAATGAAAACAACTAAATTGTTTATTAAAAAAAAATTTTTTTTTTTTACTAAAAATACCTATATCAATTGTTATAAACAAACGGCACTCATGTTTATTAATTTTTCTATTTATTTTAAAGCTATCGAAAACGTGCATTGTTATTTTATAAAATTGCACGAATTTATAAATCGCGAGCGAATTAAATTTGTGAATTAAAATTTAATTTAAAAACATACAATTATATAAAAAAAAAAATATATATATATATATTTATAATAAAATTTTATCAGAGAACAACGACGACTAGGTATCGTGCACTCTCATGTTGAAATCGCGTTGTCGTTTTAAATATTATTTTACATTTATTTATTTAAAATATTTTTTACGTATTTAAAATTTAACCGTCATTTAAATCGTACAATCGAGCTGCTTTGATGACTTATATTTTGTATTATATCTTGGTTTTGTTTATTTATTTTATTATTATTATTTTTTTTGTCAATAATTATTAAATATATTGTATTTAAAAAATTATTTATCTATTCGATTAAGCTATTTGAGTTTTATTTAATTTTATTCAAATTAATTCATCACGAGATAATGGATATTTAACAAAAATTATTTTTAGTAAAATTGTTTTAGATAATGACTTACTCTTTCTGCAAATGCAATTTAAAATGTAATCAGACTTTTTGTTATTAATTAAGTCAGCTTTTAGATCATCCAATATATGAAGAATTATTATTCATTTTTTTATTATTTCGTTGTCCCTTTATTAGTTAATTTTTAAATATATATTTTTGGACTTTTAATATTTTAGTTGCCTTTTTTTATTTTTTTCTTTCGTTCATTTTCTAATTTATTTAAAAAAAAAACGTTCTTCTTATTTATTTATTTATTTTTTTCTACTTGATATACGTGGCACCTAAAAATGAACGATACAAAGAAATTTGAATTTTCTAATTTAAAATTATTTAAATTCCATGTTTTTTTTTTTTTTTCAATGCGAGGATTGTTTTACAAAAAATGTTGTACTTAATTATTTCGTTAAATCCATTTGACTTTTCCTGTAAAAGTACGAAAAATTTATTTATAATTTATATATCTTTCTAAAAAAATTGTTAATTTATTTAATTTTTTTTTTATTGAGCCTCTGTCTCTTATGTAGTTTTGTCATGCCACTTTATGTTGCCAATAAAAATTATAAAAATTGACAAAAATGTAATAATGTATTTTTTTTATGATTTTAAATAATTTTCATACAAATTTATTCGAAAAAATATTAAACCTAGCATCATAATAAACGATTAATTGTGACTATTAACTTTCATTATCGCTACATTAAGAGTACAAAGCGTAGTACGTTATTTTTTTAAATATTTTTTTTAAAAATCATTTTTTAAATTCACAGTCAGTAATATTTACTACATTATTATTATTTTATTAATTTTTTTATCATTTTTTTTTTTAATTTTTAAATTTTTTTTTAATTTTACTTTTTTAATTTTTACCTATTCTATAATTATTTATTTTTTTTTTTATTAACAACAATCACCTTTCAAAACTCAAAGTGCACCGTTCCACGATTTATTGAATATACTAAATTTTTTTTTTTTTTAATTTTCAAATTCCTATATTTTTTTTTTTTTTTTTTTCTTTTCCACTTTAATTTTTTTTTTAAATTAATTTATTATATATTTACGAATTAAATTTAAAAAAATAAACAAAATAAAATATCCATGAGTTTAAACGATCGCTTGGTATCGGTCCGAAATTTAAATTTAAAAATTAAAAAAAAAAACACATTTTTCTACTAATAAACAACTAAAATCATATTTATTTAAAATAAACCCATGAAATTAACCGTTAATGGGTAATTAAATAAAAAATATATCTAAAATCAAAATACTAAAATAACAATAATGAAGGGGTAATAAATGTTGATCGCATATGAAAAAATGGACGCGAGGTAGTGAGATGATTTGATCAATATTTTTATCCTTCATTGTATCAATATGTTTTTTTTTTTTTCTTTTTTGCCATTAATTATAATTTTTTTTCTCAAAAAAAAAAAGAAAAAAAATAAAAGAAATCATTAAACGAAACTGTGGCGATTATTCTAAATTATTAATATGACTATAATTATTATCAATTATTAATTTTTTGTTTGTAATTTTTATTCATTTTTAATTTTTTTTTTTTTAAGATTTTATATTTTTTAATCACCATGAACTATGAACTTGCTGAATCAAGATGTTAAAAGTTCAATAAACGTTTTCAAAAAAAAATAAATAAAATAAAAAAAAAGAAAAGAAGTGATAAAAAAGGAAAAAAAAAAAAGTCTTTTTTTCATTTCTTTTTCTTTTTTTTTTTATCAAAAAAAAAAAAAAAAAAAATAAAAAACGTTGAATTTATGTGGTAAATCTGGCTAATCAGTACCCGACGGTTTCGTTCAATGGAAGGCAGTAGGGGGTGGAGCGACGCGCTCACCTGCAGTATCGTTGGAAGTTGATGCAGATGATGGTACTGCTGTTGTTGATGCTGAATTACGTGCTGCTCGTCTCCTTTCTTCTTCTTCTCTTAATGCAACTTGTTCACGTGCTTGTCTCAGTCTATGTTCTTCTTCCATTTTTAATCTTAAATTATAATTAAAATTTATAATTAATAATTATTGAAATTTTAATATAAATTTATCAAAAAAAAAATTTTTAATTTAATTTAATTTACCGTTCATGCATTACTGGTGACATAAGACCAAGTGAAGCTGGTGGTAACATATCAGGACTATATCGTAAACCATAAATTGGATAAGTTGGTAGTCCAGGAAATAATGGTGGCCTCAACATACCAACTCTTTCCAAATATAATTGTTCTTCTAGTCTATTCAAATAAAATTAAAAAATCATTTATTACAAAAAGATCAATTTTTTTTTTATAATTATGCATCAATTAATATGAATTTTTTTGTATGATAAATACCTATAAGCATGTTGTAAATGAGCTGGTGGATAAAGACTATGATGATAAGGACTATATGCAGCAGGATCTAGAG
This sequence comes from Lysiphlebus fabarum, assembly GCA_011426435.1. NCBI lineage: Eukaryota > Metazoa > Arthropoda > Insecta > Hymenoptera > Braconidae > Lysiphlebus > Lysiphlebus fabarum. Next base: position 238,440 of record WSYQ01000045.1, on the reverse strand, counting down.
CAAATTGTGGTTGTTGAGTTGGATGATGCTCAGGCCGATATGGTTGAAAACCAGAACGAGCTAATAATTCAGATGCAGCTGATGTTACATTGTGTTTATTATTTTCTGGTGGTCTTGCTGTTGTGTACATTGAAGGTATTTCTTCTACTCTTCTCTCATGAGTTGGACGTTCCTGTAATTAAATTTTTAAATTATTAAAAATTATTATTTTATTGAAATATTTTTATAAAATACATTGAATGCACTACTAGTCTTGAATAAAAAAATATTTTATATATTAAATTTTTTAAATTCTTTTATACTTTTTTACAAGATTAAATATATTTTTTAATAAAACTATTTTTTTGTTATTTGTTTTTTATTGTTATTATAAATTTAATTGAAATCAATTCCAGATATTTTTATTTTAAATTCATTGTTAATATTTTAACAAACAAAAACTTGTTTTGTCTTTAATATAGAATAATAAAATTATTGTGAATATAATATTATTTTTAAAAAACGGTTATTAATAATTCAGTCAATGAAAACAAGATAAAAAATATTAAAAAGGTTTTAAAAACAGGAATATTGATACGGGACATATTTTTCATCATTCAAATGGTTTTTTTTTTTTTTGTTATTTTCTTTTGACATATTATGTTGGAGGGTTTTTTTTTTTTTTTTGTTGAAGAGGTCATGAACCAAAAGGTCGTGTGAAGGTAAACTTGATGTATAAAATTATAACTAACCTTGGCTGGTGATGGTCCCCGAACAAGAGGTGGTGGTGGTGCTCGATTTTTTGGACTTGCACGTGGCTCTTCATCTTGAGGAGCTGGTCCTGCCTGTTTGGCAAGATTCCTTAATGCAGCAGCAAAACTTCTACTATTTTGTTGTCCACCTGGTCCTTGTCCTGGTCCTGAACCTGGACCTGGACCTGGACCTGGTCCTGGTGTATGACCCTGTGGTAATACACCAGTACTTGGTCTGTGTGATTTACCAATTGACGTCGGTTGTTGAGATTTTGTTGTTGCTGGTTGAAGACCTGTAACCAAATAAATATATTTACATTAAATTTATAAACTTTTCAATTAAAAATAATTTATTATTTACAATTTTATGTTTTTGTTTTTAAATTATTATAAAATAAATAAAAATTGTTTGAGAGAAATACAGAGCCATCATTATTTTCTTTTTTTAATTAATTTAATAATAAAAATTTCTAAAGAATAGAAAGAGTTGATATAAAAAGAATTAAAATAATTATATGATTTACTTGAGAGTTTATTATTTTAACAAGAATAAAAACATAAGAAATTTCGAAAAAAAAAAAATTATAATTTAAAATGATAAAAGTTATTTTAAATTTAAATACAAAATTTTATAAAAAAAGTCAAGATTTTAATGTTAAATAAGGGTAGAAAAAATATTCATATACATAAAAATAAGACAAATTTTAATTTCAAATAATTTTTTTTTAATCAAAAAAAAAAAAAAAAAAATGCATATATTCTTTCTTGGCATGGAAAAAAAAAAATAAATTAAAAATTCGTTGGTTAAAAACGAGGTGAAAATATATTTTCATTTTTTTCTTTAAAAAGGGTGAGAGAAAGGCGTTTTTCCTTGTTGAATATATATGAAGTGACTGGTATTTGAGAGGAGAGAGAATGATGATGAGGAAGAAGAGGGTTGTGAAATGTTCAGTTACTACAGAGGGATGGTTTTTAAGCGGCTTACAGTCGGTCACCATAGCAACCTCCAGTGTTCAAATCACTATCACCATCACCAATTTTTTATACATATATTTGCACATATAAAAATATATTATAAAAAAAAAAAATTTTAAAAATAAAATATATACGAATATTGAAGATAAAAAATGGTCTTTTAATATTTAAATCAAAAAATATTTTACTAAAATTTTTTTGTTATCAATTTATTATTTTTCATTTTAAATATTTTTTTATTATAGATTATAATTATTCAAACAAAATTATTTGTATTGTAAAAAAAAAAAAAAAAACTTTTCTACGATAAAAAAAAATTTATATTTATTTCAAACAATTTTTGGAATGAGAAAATACATTTGGGAATTTAATTCTGGTGCCAAAGTAGTTTGGAATTTCCATATTAATTCATTTAAGACCAACAGGGTTATTCACTATATATATTCCCTGGAATCTCGTTTTAACATTGAATGAGAAAAGGATTCAACCCTATATATATTTCACACAATTGCATTTGTACTCATCTAACTAGTTTTCATTTTATTTTTATCATAACTATAAATGAGGTATATAAACAAAACAACTTTACAAAAGTATAAAATACAAATAATTATTAATTAATTTTATGTAAATTTTTTATTTTAAATTATAAAAATTATTGGTAATATTTGATAACTATATTAATTAACTTGTCAATCATTTTGATGACAGTGATTATAAAAACTACCCTTTGTTGAGGATTTAGAGCTTAATTTTCTTTTATCAAAATAAATTATACAATGCTGTCAATTTTAAGATTACTTTTATGATAATATTTACTCAATAAAAAAGGAAATTTCGAGAGCCAATTAGTCATTTCTTGCGACTAATAATTATTTTATATCAATAAAATAAAATCTAAACTTTTACACAAAAAAAAAGCTTTAAAAATGGAAAAATTTAAGACAAAAAAAAATTAGTATTTTGTGATATGAAAGATTGATTTTAATTCAAACATAATTATGATTATAATTTGAAGAGATTAATGAACTTTGTCATGATAAAAATATTGATTTTAAATTAAAAAAAAAAAATGTTATAATTAATTAAAACATGTATGAATTGTGTGACAAAAAAAAAAGGAATAAAATTGAAGTAATTTCGATATTTCCCGAGGGACTGATTTTCGATTGTATGCTTTTATTTGATAGAAAAAAAATTATAAAAAATAATAAACATAAAACAAAGAGGATGGTTGAATGAGTAGATGAAAATATATATATATATATTATATAAAAGCCAATCTAAAAAAAAAAATAAAAAAGTTCAAAAAAAGTAGAGGGTGAAATTATTCGATCGATGCTCAATCTATCCCGCGAGACTTTGTCACCATTTCTCACCCCTATTTCGAAATTTTTTTTTTTTTTAATTTTTTTTTTCTTTTATTTATTATATTATTGTTATTATTATTTATTCTTTTTAGTTTTCCCTTCTGTTTGACTTCCCAACAGCACAAGACCCTACTGCAATTTAGTCGATTAGTTTTTTATTTAAAATTTTTTTTTTTTATTTTTATTTTTACATTTTACGAAAGCTCATTTGGCTTCAAGTACGCATATTGACATTTTTTTTTTTCATTTGTTCTATTTAACGATTTGCAATTTGTAAAAAATGAAAAAAAAATTTATAAAATAGATTAAAAAATAAAATATTCAAAGTTATTAAAATTTTTTTTTTGTTATTTTATCCTGATGATTTTTTTCTGGAAATAAAATGAGGCTAATCCTTTGGCATAGAGAAAAAAATTTAATGCTTGATAAAAGCAGTTTTTAATAAATATAAATTAATAAAAAAAAAATGATAAATTTATTCTCGGAAAATATTTATTTGAAATTTATTAAATGAGAAAATTTTAAAAAATAATAATTAATTTGGATATTTTTTTAATAAAATTGATTTAAATTTTAATAAAATAAATGTCGTATATTTTTTTCGATTAAATTTTTTATAAAATTGATGTTAAATTTGTAAAATAAAAAAAAATCTTGATAACAAATGAATAAAATTAATTCAAGATAAAAATTGAAGTAGTATAGTTGAAATGACACAATAGTTTCCAGTCCAATTGAGGTAAAATAAATGTCTGATTTTACAAGTTACTTTAACGATTCTATATCTTATAAAAAAAATAAAAAATTCAAAGATAGTTTGAGGGTGATCCAAAAAGTTTCATTCACTCCATTTGACTCGTTTTATCGTTAGTGTATAAAATCATTTTACCAATATATACAATTATTTGTCGAAAAAGTTAATCGTCTGGCAAAATATTGAAGAGAAAATAACAAAAAAAATAAATAAATAAATAAAATATATGCAATTGAAATAACAAGAAAAAAATTAAATTTTATATATAAATTTTTTTGGAGTATTCTAGTAAAATAAAAGTTGATAAAAGAAAAATAAAAAAATTAAATGTATATTTTGTAGCGTTTGTTGGAAAAAAGATTTTTCACGCGGTAGAAAAAAAATTTTAAAGTTGGATATCTCTTGAGGCAAAAAATAAAGTAAATAAAAAATTTACACAAAAAAATAAAAAAAAAAGGATTCAACCCTCTTGTGGAATCTTTTCACGCTTCTTGACTCAGCAACCCGTCGGCAAATGCACTAGGTAAACATACTTGACATGTACGCCTTCATTATAAAAGTTTATCAACCTTGGTAGACTTTAATTTTCCAAAATTTAAAACTTGAATAATAAAATGAAAAAATATTACTACATCTTTAAATATTTTATAAAATCAATAATTATTATAATATTTATTTTGAGTGACTATCAAAGTAGATACAAGCATGATTAAAAATGACTACGTTTTTTTTTGGAAGTCATTGACTTGTTGGTCTAGTTTTTTTTGGTATTTTTTACTCGAAACAAATTTATAAAACATCATCTGTGTTTATAATATATATTTGTAATAATTGTAAATTTATTTATCAAACAACAATTGATACAATTGAAATTAAATTGAAAAATTATTAAATGAAAATGAATTATAATTAAATTAATTTTAAATTATTAAAGTTATTTAATGAAATATTTTTTAACATCAAAGTTCATTGAATGATTGATACTTTAAGTTTGCCATTATCAGTCACAACTGCAAGTTGACAGTGTGTTTGGGATATTGTTTGATATTATTTATATAATCATAACAACTAATTGGCTGTTTAATAAAATTATTTGACTCATTTTATATAATATGTTTATAACAAGTACACAGTACTCCAAAACACTTTGGTTGACTACAAGAATGACTCCAAAATACAACATATACAACAACTACTTCTGACTTTTAAAAATTGTAGTTGATAAATTTTAATGACTATATTGATTACAACAACTATGTGATGACATAAATAAACAAAAAGAGTGTCTCATGAATATCAAAAAAAATATCTACAACTTGATGACCTAAATTAATTAAAAATAAAAATCTTGTTTATATATATATATATATATATATAAACAAGTATGTGTATGTATATATAATAAAGACACTTTCAATAATTATTAAAAATTATTATACACCATTAAGAGTACATAAACATGGTTGTCTTTGAGTAATATATATTGAGTAATTTGAGAGCATCATCTGTGTGAGATGAGAATTAACATCAACATCAACATCATGTACATTAAGTGCAGTAATGAAACAATAACATGACAATGCACTGATAATAAATGTATATAAATATATAAGTATATATACATATATTTATATGATATTTAAAAGGCTAGAAGCCAGAGAGCACCCAGTTCAATTTAACAAACTAGTAAACCGATGACTTGGAGTCATGACAACGCCACAGCATATACGACAGGTCAATGAGTACCAACTGATGCCAAGTTGTGTCAAATGACAAACCAGGCTAGAAAATATATATATAATATTAATTATTATTATTATTATTATTATTATTATTATTATTATTATTATTATTATTATTATTATTGTTATTATTATGTTGAAAAATATAAATTCTTTCATCTCATTGTGGTTCGTTGAATTACTAAATATATTTCATTAATTTTATATTTTTCATTAAAAAAACAAACATATTTAATCAAATTTATTTAAGATTTTAAAATATATTTCTTTTCTTAATTATTATTTTGTAAATAATCAAGTAATTATTGATCAATAATTATTCAATAATCGAAAAAAAAAAAAAACAAAAAAAATATATATTTTTTCGATTTAAAAAAAATTAAATATCTATCTGTTTGTTGTATATTTTTTTTTTTAAATTTTGTCCGATCAATTGACCTAAAAATTTAACAGAAATGTCTATTGGAATATGAAGAATGTCAGTGACAGTTATACATAAAAAACCCAGATGAATTTCTGGTTAATAAATAGAGTCATCAATCATCGAAACAATTTTTCGATTTAATTTTTTCGACAAATAAATTAATTCAGTTATCTATATTTTTTTGTCAATTTATATTTCAATAAACATATTATAATTTATAATCTATAAATAATAAAATATTTTTATAATAAATTACAATAATTAATCAACTAATTAATTACTAATTGATTAAACAATTAACGATAAAATAAATAAAAAAAAAAATCCATTAATTTAAAAATAAAATAAAGTTATCAATAAAATTTGATAAAATAAACCAAGAAATATACAAAAATAAAATATTATAAATACAATAAATTAATAATTTATTTTAACGTCAAAAATAATAATATATACGTCAATTTTGTTTTATAAAGACGAGAAACTTTGGCCTTCGTGGCAACTAAACCTAACGACGCGCAATTTATTGCAAAAAAAAAATTCCACGCTCGATAAACTCCCCTTTTTGAATAATACGCGCATGCTTACTTAAATTTTTTTTAATATTTTATTTAAAAAAAAAAAAAAAACAAATAAATAAATAAAAAAAAAATAAGCTTTTGCTTATATTTTTGTTTTTTTTTTTTCATATGGGAGAAAGGTTTTGTTCAAGTATCAACTCGAATCATGATATTGCAATAAGTATCACATGAATTTTATAAGAATTCAATAAAATAATAATAATAATAAATAATTGATATATTTAATTGAAAGGAAAAATACACTGCATGATTGAAACTTTGTAATTTTATGAAAATAATATAATGTATAATTTTTGTATGCATCCATGTGCAATTGTAAATTTAACATATAAAATTTCATTAAATTAAAGATGAGAGATACAAATATATGTTGATTAAGGTGTATATTATGAATATTATTGCGTGATTCTTATCATTATAAATTAGTCGTAAATTGTGCGATCGTGTAAAACGAATAGTTATTTATATATAAATGCTACTATATTATTTTTCAAGCAGTAATAAATTTAAATGTTCAAATGATATGTATTAAAATTAAAAATAAATTAATTGTTTTTGTTTTTTTTTCGGTAGAAAAGTTTGTTTTTTTTCATTCTTTTTTTTGCAAATAATTTGTTTATATTTCTTTACTTTTAATTAACTAAAAACCTCAAAGTAATGAATTATTAAACTAATTAGTTTGAAATTATTTGAAAGTAAAATAAATATTTTTGTGATTTTTTTAAGTCATTTGATTGATAAGAAGAATCTAAGGAAAATTTGGGTTTTTAATTATTTTTAATTGATAAAAATGGATATAAATTTATAAATTTAAAAATTCAAATATTATCATATTTAAAAAAGTCATTTAGATAAATATTAAATTATCAAATGAATTTTTAAGTTTGTAAAAAAAAAATCTTCACTTAAAATTTGATCAAAAAAACATGTCAATTTAAAATAATTAATTAAAAAAAAAATAAATAAAACAGGGTCATAAAAGTTGTAGATTTATTTGAAAAAAATACTCTAAAAAAATTTATGTAATTTTAAAAATTTATATATTTCTTTGACGAAATCCCATAACGTTAATAAACTAGAACAAATTTTCGAAAAAAATAAATTTAAATTTTTTAATTTTCAATGCAACTATACACTCTCTGATTATATATTAATAAAATATATTACCAAAAGATTATATTGTTAACATAAAAAAAAAAATACATATAATCCTAAAAAAAATAATATAAAATTTTATCACGTTATAAATAAAAAAAAATAAATTAATAACCGCATAGTAATATAATAAAAAAATATTTTATTATAATTAACTTTTTTGAAAACTAAAAAAAAAAGTCTAATCCAAGGCGTGTCATTTACAATTGCCAATAAAAAAAATATTAAAAAATAACGATAAAAATAGTAATATATACATAAAAAAAAAAAAATAAAAAAAATGGTAGCCGACAAATTCATTCGGTAGGGAGCGACAAAAACTCTCAACATTTTTGTATTATTTTTTTTTTTATTTTCAAAAATTTATTACATTCAACGTGCAATGTATAGGTTTGACCCTCGAGACGTTTCATCGCTCGAAATCAGCCACAAAAAAAAAATAATAAAATAAACGAAACCAAAATGCACAAAAAAAAAAAAGCTTGAATAAGGGGAAAACAAAAAAAAAAAATTACAGGAATAGAAATAGCAAAAGCAAGCAAATATATATTAACCAACACGGTGGGGATATTGATCGAAATCAAGGGGGTTGTAAAGAACGAATAGGGGTTGGCTTTACTCTACAACCCCAAGCCCATATACTTAATTCATGATTTTTTTTTTTTTTTTTTTTCAAATATATTATCAACTCGTTTATCATCTCTAACTATTACCAAATGAAAATATAACTTGCTAAATTTCCTCAACTTATTTTATAAAATATTTTTATTATTTTTTAAATATTAAAAATAAATTTAACAGATGCTCAAGTATATTTTTAATATTAAAAAAAATAAGGGATGATTATTTTGTGATATAATATCCAAGGGTTCTTTTGATAAAAAATTAAATAAAAATATTTTAAATAAAAAAAATTGCATGTAAAGTGCATATTGAAGTGAATGAATTGAATCAAATTGAGTTGAATAAAATAGTAAAATATATATGTATATGAATAAAAAGCCAAGATGGACATAAAGTGCAGATAAAAAAAAATATATATACTTATATATAAAAAAAAAATAAATAAATGAAAAGGGTGAAACAATACATGACAAAGGTTTCTCTGTTCAAACAGCCCTTTTATGTTAGCACGCCAGTCGACACACACACGCTATATTAAAAAAGGGTAAATTGCATATATATATTCAAGTACTATTATGTAAAAGTAACATAGACAAGGTGAAATATATAATCGTAATAACAATGAAAATAATATTGAGGAAGTAAGAATAAAAAAAAACCCAAAGGGTTTAAAATTATTTAGTAGGCTTTATGATGGTCAACATGTCTTTACCTTTTTATTCTTCAAATCTTCAAACGAATAAAAATATAAGACTTGAACTTGATCAAAATGATTATAATTATAATATAATTATAATAATTGTTGATTAAATATATAGATAAAACATTGAGATAAATTAAAAGTTAAAAAAAAATTGTAAATAAACAAATAATATTATTTGTTTGTTTTTTAGGGTAGTTTGTTTTAAACTTGATGATAAATTATTAAAATAATAAATTAATTAAAGTTAATTATTTATAGTCAATGATCAATGATATTTTATGATATAGTTTGTTAGTATATAACACTTGTTGAACATGTCCGACAATTCTGTACAATAATTCACCCTTGACTCAATGAAATATACAATTTAAAATATAAATATAAATTGATGTTATTTTGTCATTAATTGATAATAAAAATAATAAATATATATTTATTAATTAATTTATAATGATAAAATTTTAATTTGTAATTTTTTTAAATGAAAAAATTGATTGTTTTAATTATACCTGAGTAATAATAAGGGTGACTTGCATGAAGTGGATGAACCAATGGATGTGGTGCTCGAAAATCCATCTTCAATATATATATTTGTATATTTTTAAAAAAATTTTAATTTACTTTTTTAATTTATTATACTATTTTTTAAATAACACATGTAACATGATAATATTATTATTAAAATAATACACTGTTATATGATGCACTACTAATTTTTTTCACTTTGTTTAATTTTTATTTGTCCCCGAGGTATCATGACGATAATTTTAATTATTTTTCCTAATTAATTATTAATTTTTTACTTTTTAATATAAAAAAAAAATCATTGTTTAATATCAATATAAAATAAATTAAATATCTTTAAGATTTATCAACTTGTCTTATCCCATAAAATAATACATTCGTTGTTTAATAATACACTTGACATTTTAACCCCATATAATTCACAAAATCACTAATAATAATCAATAATTAACAAATAATTATTACAAAAAATTAACAAAACACTGACAATTAAAATTTTTATCATCAAAAAAAAATTTGAATTATAATTTTGTTAAATTTAAAAATGACAAATGATTGTTGTTGATAATAGATTCATTTTGATGCAATAATGTACATACAAATTGATAGATCATATAATCACAAACTTTATATGATATGGGTGTGTTTTTTATATATATATATTTAGCTTTAATATGCGCATGCGTAGATAAATTGGATGTGGGGGCTTTTTTTTTTTGAAAAAAAAAAGAAAAAAATAGAAAATTATTTTATTCGCGTAATCAGTAAATTCGATGTGCCAACCACGACAGCACAAACACGACTGAATTGTCGACTAAGACCATCACGACCATCACCATTACTATCACCATCACCATCACCATCATCACCACCACCACCAACAACATCAACAACACCACCACTACCACCACATTGTCATGATGATCAACATTGACTCACGAGCTTTCCATTCTTTCAATTCCAATTTAAAATATCCTACAGGCTTTTTCCCTTTTTTTTTTTTATTTTTACACCCCAAAAATGACAATACATTTTTCATTCACAAAAAATTACTCCAAAAATGAATTTTATTAAATGGATTTCTATAAAAAATTATTAAATATTTATTTTTATAAAATTAATCAATTTATTATTCAATTTTATAGTTAAAACATGAAAAAATAGCTTTAAGCTTTTATAAAAAATATATATTAAACTTTTAGTAATTTAACTTTTTTTTTTAAAAAAATATCATAAATGAGTAACCCTATTTTATTTGTCACTTATCCTTGAAAAAAAAAATCATAATTTTTTTAAAAATAATAAAACTAAAAATAGAATTTTTTTATTTAAATGTATAAAAAAAAAAAATAATAATTGAAACATCTGTTATTGATGTGGTACATTTAACAGTTAATGTTCATTAAAATTTCCTAACAATTTTTCTGTATTATCTATTTATATATATATTTTTTTCATTTTATTTATTTATCTCACCCCAATTTTGGTTGTCTAGTTGTTGACCAGTCAATATTGGCCTCAAATCACATACAAATTCATTCCCCTTTTAATATATTCAACTCACAATTCGACTTTCCCTTCCAAAAAAAAAAATTTACCACAACGCAGACTCCTTTTACGGATATTCATTTCGTCATTGAAATTGAACACACCCTCAAAATACAACAACCCTGTGTATGTACATATTTTACTCTACAATGTGCAATACATTTTACAAACATACTTTAATAATACAAACCGGAAATTGACACTATTATGTACATATATATTTTTATATTTACAATTTATTATCCTTTTTTTTTATATTTTTTTAGTTTTATTATTTCTCCATACAGGGGTAATAAAATATATAAAAAAAATTTATCATTTATTAATAAAAATAAAACTTTAATATGTAAAATTTAAAAAATAAATAATTTTTTAGTTGAAAAGCTGTCTGACAAGTAAAATCAATGCGTACTTTGGCGACACCAAATATTTTTATCTCTTTTACTCATATTTTTCATAATTATTTGTCTTTACTTAAACATCCCTTTACTACCCTCAACCAGTATATGGCCCTTGTCAACCCTGCCAAGCCCATTTTTACCATCATCGACCCTTTTTTTTTTAATTTTAATTTTATTATTATATTTTTTCAATAGAATATATTTTTTTTTAGTCACGTCAAATTAATAGCTTAAGATTATTATCCATATTGTGATGTAATTTGAGTCAATTATTATTTATTTAATGACACTAATATACTAATAAAAGTCATTATTACATAAAAGATTATATATATATATTTATCAAGATTTATATAATAATTTTAATAATTTATTTGTATATTTTTTTTAATTATAAATAATTAATAATTATTATATTAAAAAATATATAATTTTAATTTTTTAAAAATAAAAAAATAAACAAGAAACTCAATATTTCCTACGTTGATATCGATTGCCAAGGGCAAAAACGAGACAGACCTTTTCCCCTTCTCATGAATGGCGGCGCAATGCAAGATATCAAAGAGGGGTTGTGGTGAAGGGTGAGAGAGAATAGAGGAGCTTTTAAATTTAAAAAGAGGGTAGTGATGGTTGTAAAAATGTATGTATATATATTATATATGTAACATCCCTTGGGTGATTTTTGTTGGTAACAAGAGATAGAAAATTTGAGAAAAAAAAAAAAATTGTATATTATAAGACAAACTGGTAAATATTAGAGAGAATGAGTTGACGAGAAAGCGTCGTCAAGGGTTTACCCTAATTCGAATTTAGGTGTCGGCTGCTGGATTGCTAAGTGGGCGCAATGCGGTACTTTTTTTTTTTTTTTTTTATTATTTTGCTTTTTGTTAGTTTTAATATTTATTTTTTCTACCTGATTATTATTGTCAATTGAATAAAATAAATGATGCAATAATTAAATTGATATATATTTAAATAACAAGTATAATGATTTGTTATTATGGATGACTTTTGGATCAAATGTTATCAAATATAAATATGATGAGAGTTTATCAAAAATGTAGTTAAATAAAAATTAAATTAACAATAATAAAAAAAAAAAAGTATTAAATAAATAAATAATATATATAAATAAGAAAGTAAACAAAGTTTAATTTAAACTTTAACCTGGGGACTGATTCGAGGTCATGCATGTAGCAATTTGATTGTGATACTCTTTAAAGTAGCCCTAAGAGGCCAAAGAACACAGCCTGTAGAGAGTAGATAGCAATGAAATATTACAAGATAACCCGAGCTCTTGCAAATATTGGCCTTAACCAGAAATTTTTTTATTTTTGCCCCAACAAACGACCCTATTTTATTTCTCTTTTTTCATATAATATTTTAGAATATATTATAAATAATGAAACAACAAAATTGATACTGAAGAAGGAAGAGTTAAAAATAGCTTAAATATTTATGATAAAAAAGAAAAAATTTTTTTTATCATATTTTATTAAAAAAGTTTTGATAATAATAAGAATAAGCTTAAATAAGAGTTACGTATTTTTTTTTTTTTTTCTACGTGTTATGATAAAATATTTTAATTAAAAAAAAAAAATAATAAAATGAAACTCTTAAAGTGTAAAAAATGTAAAATTTACAGAGTTCATTTGAGCCGGATAATAGCTTTCTGTGTTTAGCTTGGTATTTTCTTGAGCTTAAAAAAAATTTAAAAAAAAATAAAAGCAGTCAAGAGTATAATGAAAAAAATAAATAAAAACAAGAATATTTAATTACAAAGTCAAGAATTAGCCTACCAATTTTATACACAAAAGTAATTTTAAAAATCAACTTTTGTTTTGTTAATTTTTTTAACCCTAACTTAATTACTTAATAATTAATTAAATTATTCATTAAAAAAATTTATTCATACCTGGATCTTTATCGGGCATCTTTGGTGGTGGTTTTTTTTCAGGTGCTTTTGGTGAACAATTTTTTCTAGCTGGTCTAACTGTGAGTGTTGTTGGAACCTGATATTAAAAAAAAAAAAAATTTATAAATTAAAATAAAAATAAAATATGAAAAATAATATTTAACTAACCACTTTTTCTGATCTTTCACCAGATGGTAATCTTGCAATAGCAGCATCTGGACTATCTTCTGGTGGTGGAGGTTGAACAATCCAATTATATTCTCTTTTTTCAACAGGTAAACCCCATCTTTCATATTCAAGACTTTGTGTACGTAATGTTTCATAACAATCAAGACAAACAACAGCAAAATCACCATTTTCTAATAATAAACTTTTTTCTGGTTGTCTATGATATTTTAAAAATGGAAAATCTTTAACAGGTAATGCTCTAACACGTTTACGATATGTTGTTATACCACAAACATAACACCAATAATCATGTGTATTATATTGTCTTTCTGGTGGATTAACTTGTTGTCCAGCAGCTAATGATTCATATTTTCTCCATTGTGCAAGTAATGAATGATAACAAAATGTACAAACAAGTGCTGAACCATCTTCACGTAATTGTTCAGCATTTTGTGGTGATTGATGACGATATAATTCAGGAAAATATGGTGCATTACGTCCTTGTGAACGTCCATAAAGTACACGTGCTAATGTTAAATCACTATGTAAACCACATAAAAAACAATATATTGAACTACTTGATGCACCTGGATTACTACCAAATGTACGATCAGAACTTGAACTTGGTGGTGTTGCTATTGTTCTATTAATATCACCATTTGGATGTGGACTTGGTACATCATATCTACGTCTTTCAAGTGGTACTCTTTCAGCATCCATACCTTCCCATTGTTGTGCTAAATGATTAACACATTTACTACATGCTAATACTCTTCCATGACTATCCATACATGCATTTTCTGATGTTCTTGCCATTCCACGTAAACATGGAAAATGCATTGCATGTGAATTCATACCCTCTGGACTTGTTGATAACCTATTAATTAAATTATTAATTAAAAATATAATTTTTTTATTTTTATTAAATAGATTAATTAAATATTATTTTTTACCATTCCATTTGTGTACGTGGATGTAATCTTTCACAAATATAACATCTATAATTTTGTCCAACAGTAGCAACATTACCATTTTCATTTGTTACAGCAATACTACTACTACTTGGTGAATTACGTTGTCCTGTATTTGCTACTTTAATATTGGCACTCCTTGGTTTTGTTGTAACAACACTTGATTTATTTAAATCATATGGTTTAAAACGTATATCACTACCAGCTGAATTTGCTGGTGATTTTGCTACAACTGGTCTTGGTGATGGTCCTAATTATATTAAATAATAATAATAATAATAATAAATAATAGTTTTTTTTTTTTTTTTTTTAAAATAATATTATTTTATTATTAAAATAAATACCTTGTTGACGAAATTCAATACTTTGACCAGGTAATTGTTGCGGCACATCATTATTTTCACCACCAATAACTTGTTGTTTTTGTGGTATTGTTTTATAACATATTGAACAAACTTGTACCATACCTTGTGGACTTATTGGACTAGCACCTTGAGGTGGTCTCATTGAACATATAAATGGAAAATATGCTTCTTTTTCTGGATTTGGACAACAATATAATAATCTAATACTAGAAGAAGGATATTCCAATGCACATGTATAACAAATAAATGTTGTTGTATCCATTGTTGGTGCTTGACGTTTTCTTAATGTATAATTACGATCACCATGTGGTACACCTTGTCTTGTATAAGCTTTCCATTGTAATAAAAGATGATTTTGACATGCTGAACAAGCCTAAATAAATAAATAAATAATTAATCATTAATTTTACATTTCTTATAAATAAAAAATTATTAATTTTAATAAATTTTGTTTAATATTAATTACCTGTACACGACCTGCACTATCCATAGGTCTACTTCTACTGGGTCTTGGATGTAACATTAATGATGGAAAAAATGGTTGTGGATTAACTGGTGAATTTGATGCTATTGTTGTCAATGGTTTAGCAGCAATATGACTGAGTGAACCTCTTTTAAATTCATCACCACAAACATAACATACTTCAGTTACTGAATTTTTATCTGGCATTGATAAATCCAGTATATCAGTACCAACACTTGATGATGAACCACCACTGTAAATAGCTGAAAATAAAATAAAATATATGATTAGTTAAAAAGTGTTTTTTATTTTTTTAATATTATATATATTTTATTTTCATCATTGCAACACCATTGGATTTAACGTGGCCTAGTTGCGTCGATGTGGCACTTTTCAACGCCTTGATCAACAGTACTGCATTCCATACAACTCAATAATACAAACACACTCATTTTAATAATAATAATATAATAATTAATTATTTAAAATGAAATAAATAAAATATGATAATAAAAAAATAATATAAAAAAACAAAAAATTAATAAATTATGTACTAAACATTATTATACGTAGTTTAATGTTTGAATATATTAATGCATTGAAACACTACATGGATTTCTACGGTCTTATCGACAAACTGTTAACCTTTACATACGAACGTTGACATTTGCCGGCGGAAAGTACTAAGGCCAATGTAAATAATGGCTTTGAGATTCAATTGTTTATAAGCAAACACATATTAATATATGGACCTCGATAAATAGATTAAACTAAAATGAAAGAGAAGAAGAATAAGATGAATAAAAAATTAAATAAAACATACAAATAAAAATAATAAAACAAATTGCAAGTAGTTTATATTAATTTAACTAACAACAACAATGACAACAAACAGTTGATGTTAATTCAATTGTAAATAAAAATAATCCAACTAATCCAACAAATTTATTGTTTTATTTTAATTGATGATATAATTATCATCTTTAAATTAAACAACTGTTAATGATGACGTACTATGATAATAGAATACAAGTGAATTCTTTGACAAGTTTGAATAACGAATAAAGAAGTCTGAACTATTTTGACCTCAAAGATAAAGGTCCAATTAAACAACTCGACAGGTCAATATCATAATAATTAGAAAGATTCCCTGTACGCCTTCATGAAGTAAATTAATATGGGGTCGATCAACTGTTGATAGAATACTGTCAAGTTACGAAAATAAATAAATATTAATGATGAATTAAAAAAAAAAAAAAATAAAAAAAATACCAAGGCCATAGTTCCAATAAAATTGTACAGACTCTTGGTTATTAATACAACAAATTATTAATAATATATTAAAGCTAAATATAAAAAAAAATAATTACCTTGTGGTTGTGGTGCTGGTGAACTTCTTAATGAATGTCGTAAATCTAATGCAGCATCATTTGATAAACGTGTATCATCAACAGTTAATCTTGGACTTTGTAATCGTTGATGTGGTGATTGTAAACGTTGATGAGGTGATTCCATTGTTAATCTAACTTGTTCAATATGTTTAGCAGTATCAGTTTGATTTGAATGTGGTCTTGGTATATCAATTGAATTTGATGGTGGACGATTTTGTTCAATGACTCTAGGTGATGGTGAATTTTGTGGTAATCTTGGTGATAAACCAACTGAACGATTATTATCTTGTCTTGTTTGTTGATTTATAATTGGCTGTTGTTGTTGTTGTTGTTGTTGTTGTTGTTGTTGTTCATTTGTTAAACCAAGTATTTGTGATGCATATTCACCTTGTGATGTCATTTCAGCACCAGTAAATGTACTACCATCACAACGTTTTAACCAATAAATACGTTGACTTTGTGGACGTGAATCACGTTCATAATTTTCCCATTGTTGTGATAATAATGCATAACATAATGTACATGATCTTATTGTACCAGAACGTGCACTTTCACCACGATAACCAGATGGTGGTTCATGTGATTCTAAAAATGGGAAATAAGCCTCATTTGGTGGACCACCAGGTGTTGGTTTAACACGTAACCAATATAAATCATTGTGACTATGTGTACCACATACAAAACATATTCTTCCACCATTTGTTGTATCATCAACATTATTACTTAATTGTTGTTGTTGTTGATTGGACAATGTATTTGCATGTGATTGCCCCTCAAGTCCCGGCTCATTTTTCACATACAACTTGCTTTCCATCATGTCAGGAAACCATTTGTTTAATTAACTAACCTATTTTTATCTATTCAGGTTAGCCAATAAATATATCATTTAATTACCTTTTTTTTTATTTGTTCTTGTTTTATTATTTTTCCTTTTTTTTTCAATCAATTTTTATTTTAATTATTTATTTATTTATTCAATTTTATTTCTTAGGATTTTTTATGTTCTAGGCAATTTTTTTTTGTTATTATTATTTATCCAATACATATCTGAAACAAAATATAATTTATATAACATTTAAATTAATTTATAATTAATATTTTTTATAATTTTCTACCAGGTCAAGTTGTGTTGATTAATCATTCAAAATATATATATAAAAAAAAAAAATTTTGTCTCACACAGCTGTGACCTTATTTAATAAATCTAATAATAATAAAATATATTTTATAAAATTAAATTTTTTAAATACTTTTTTATGATTAAAAAAAAAAAAAAATATTAAATTACTTTTTTATTATTATCACCGGAAGAATAATTAAGTGATATATTGTTAAACACTTAGTATATCAACGACACAATCTAAATATTTATTCAGCATTAAAATAAAAAGAAAAATAAATAATATATTTATTTTATAATAATCATTACAATAATGCTTATGTTTATATATATATATTTTGTTCAAAATATATATGATAAAATAATAAATTAATAAATTATTATTTAAAAAAAATACCTAGAGATAAACAAAATGAATATGTTATTTTCATTCAAATAATGTTTATAAAAAAATTATGATAAAAATAGATAAATATATTTAAAATTTTTTAGATGCAATATTTAAAAGTTCAACGACAATTGGACATACACGCCTTGGTTTTAGTCCCGGGGGGAATTCTCGATGAAGGCACCGGTCATAGGTTAAAGTTAAGCGTAATGAGGAGGGTCGAGGTTATCTTTCATGACTCAAGAAATTACTTTTTTCATCATAATATTTTTAACTATAAATTTTTAATAATAACCATCATCATCATCATCATCATCATCATCATCATCATCATCATTATATCAACAACAAAATATTTATATAATTTTTTTTTTTGTCAAATTGAAACACCCAGTACCTATATGGTTCTTCCAACTGGTCAGTACCAAATTTAGAGCTAAAAAAATGAAAAAATATATTTAAATTTACAATAAATTTGTAATTAATAAATTTACCAAAAAAAAAAAAAAATTAATTAATTTATATTATTAATTAAGAGTATATTTTTTTATATTAAAAATTTTCAAAATTATTTCAGGTGTCATAATTGACATATTGGTATTGTAAGTTTGTGTAGGTGTATACACACATATAGGTATATTTTAAGAAAAGAAGAAGAGAAAAAAAAAAAAAATGAAATAAAAAAGAAAAGAGAATTTGTATTATGATTTTAATTAATAATATAATAAATATTTAACTCACATAATATATCAATAAATATTATTGAAATCATATCTTTTTAGTTGATTAAAAAATTAAATAAATAATTAAATAATTAAAATAATATAAAAGCTTTTTTTGCTTTCTAGTTTTGTCCATACGTACTTATAAACTACACCGAACATTTTTCATGTCATAATCATTGACATATTAAACACAATTATAATTATATTTACACTTAATTATTATTAACACAATATTAAATATATATTTACGTATTTATATTTACTTTATTTGGTGTTATTATTATATTATTAAAACTATTTAATAAACATTTTATGATGCTACAGTGCCGCAACTTTTGTTCAATATAGTCGCCATATTGAAATATATTTTTTTTTTTTTATTTCATGATGCCACGCAAATGCCATCATATGACAGTACGGCACTTTTAGCCAATGAAAAATTTATACGCATGCGCAGTTTAAATATTATTTAATACCTAAAAAAAAATATGGCTGAAATTTTTATTTGAAAATATTTGTTTATATTAATAAATTGTTTATTATTTTATTTAAATAAATTAAATATATACTTACTTATTTATTTAAATTAAATTAAAAATTTTGTTTTTTATTTTATTAATTTTATAAAATCATAAATTGTTTTTATTTTGTTTAAATTATTGTTAATTAAAATAATTATAATTTTTTTAATATTAATAAATAAATAAATAAAAATTTAAAAAATAGAGGAAAAAGTTTTTTATAAGAAAAAAAATTTACAATTTATTAACATTAACAATATATTTTTTATTAATAGACATTTATTAATTAAACAATGATTGTTATTATTATACATATAATTTTTTCAAGTTTCAAAAAAAAAAAAAAAAAGGAAAAAACACATTATTTTCAGTCCACCATATTTTAAAATATGTATTTACAATCACACAATTAATGAGTATGTACTTAAATTATTAAATCAATTAGCTTTTTTTTTTGTATTCATCAAAAGATAAATTATTTTATTATTAATAATAGATGAAAACAATTGGGTTGATTTAGTTAAAAATACTCTTGGATTATTAACACATTTTTTAATAATAAAATTTGATAATATATATAATTTTTTTTCAAATTTTTAAAGAGTATAAAAAGGCAATTATTATAATAGATTTATGTGAAATATCCAAGTAGTATAAATAGGCATTTTAGTGGTACTATAATATGATAAATTATTAATATTCATTATTGTTATTATTAATTGTTTTTTTTTTTTTTTTTAAACTTATTATAACATTGCATTGATAAATGACTACGATTGCCAGGCATATTCTATATTACATTAAAATTATTAATTTTAATTTATTTATTTATAATATAACAATTTTTTCAGACAAATAAAAAAATTTATTATGCTTGTATTATCATTATTAATAATTTTTTTTAACAAATAATAATTAACACTAGGTGTATTATCAAGAATTTGTTGTTTTTTTTTTTTGTTTTTTTGTTGTTTTTCTTTGGGGCTGATCTACACAGCCACTTTTACATTCATTCAGGTATTATAATTATTTTTTTTTACAAAATATATTCATAATTATTATTGATTTAAAAAACAGAAAAAAAAAATAATTATAATATTTTTTTTTTTTAATTAAAAAAAAAAAAAACATGTCAGTCTAATCAATATTAAAAAAAGAAATTTTTTTTTTTTATTTTGTTACTATTATGTTTTTAAATTAATGAAATATAATAATAATGATAAAATAAAATTAAAAATAATAATAAATTTTAATAAAAAAATAATAACAATATTGAATTAATAATTAAAAAAAGCAGCATTTTTATTATTTTTTTTTTTTAATGCTGTTAATTGCAAATAGCACTTTTTAAATTTGGTCTCAAACCATCTTTTATTAATATCTAATTAATAAACAAATTTATAATCACAGTATTTAAAAGATTTTGACAATAATAGTTAATTAATTTTATATATGAAACAAAAAACAAAAAAGGTAATAATAAAAATAGCATTGAAATCTTGAAAAATAAAAAAAAAAAGTTAAATGATATATTACAATGCAGATTTATGAAATACAAAATATATTTATTTATATATTAATTATTGAATATTAATAATAAATTTAATCACATTCATTGAATCTAGTTAAACTCAAAATATTAATAAAAAAAAAAACAATGATTTTTACAAGCGAAATTTACTAGATTGTCTGACAGTCAATGTACTATCACATATATCAACTGATAATTTTTGATTATTTTTATCAGCATTTGTAAATTCAATTGGTAAATAAATTGTTTTACAATGATCAATATCAGCACGACATAATGGACATCTTGAACAACGACTTGCACATTCAAGACATGCAACAGCATGTCCACAAGGAAATAATGCTGTATCTAAACTTCTATCCATACATATTCGACATAGCATTGCATCTAGTAATTTTGTTAAACATTCACGTGATTCCTAAATAAATATATATATATAAAAAAAAAAAAAGAAATTATTAATAATTAATAAAATAATAATATATTTATATATAAAAATTATAATAATACCTTGCATTTTGAATTTTGACAATCACCACAATGTTGATCATTATTAATATTAATACCATTATTTGGCATACCAATATTAACAGCTTCACAATAAAGTGCTCTTCTAGCATTATCATAAACTTCACGACAAGTACGACGTATATCAAAAACATATTTTTTTCCTAATGTTGAATCTTCATTAAATATTGATATAATTGTACCCTAAAATTATTATTAATATTATTTATTAAATTTAAAAAATTTTATATAATAAAAATACCTTGAGATCTCTTATAAATTGTGTTGTAACAGCACTTCTAACAGTTTCACAACTATAAAATGCATGTTTTTCTGTTATTGCACGATATAAACCACTTGCTGATTGACTAGAGTCTAATTTAAAATCCAATGATGCTTCTTCACCATCAAGTGATAAATAAATTAAATGAAACATTCGTCTTTGTGATGTAGCACTTTGTATTGCTGTATATGGTATACTAAAAACAAATAAAATAAAATAATATTTATTATTAATAATTTAATTATAAATATTTTATAAATAATAAAATCTAATATTATTATTTTTTACTTTTGTTTTTCTTCATTTTCACCACGATAAACAGTTATTCCATGTGGTCCAACTCCAATCATAAAAACAGTATTTGATCCAAATTTACTGTGAAACATTTCTTGTCCAAATGCATCAAGATTTGATACTTCTTTAAGTAACCAATATTCAGCAGTTGATGCTTTCATACCCTAATTATTAATTAAAAATAAATAAAGTAAATATATTAATTAAATACAATTTTTTTTAAATGAAAAAAAAAAAAAAATTAATTACTTTAATTTCTTTATGTTGTTGAATAATACGATGAAGAAAATCATTTGGTTTTGTATCACATGATTCAGCTGGTTGTATATGACAAAATTGTGAATACAATCCATGTGGTGGTGATAAAGAATCATAATCTCCAACTTCAGCTTGTGATATTAATGCAACAATACGTGATACAGCTGTCCAATCATTGACTTTTAAACGACCCTCAAGTAATTCCAAACGTAAATGTAGATAAAATTGATGTCTAAAATAATTAATAATATAATTATATTTATTTATTTATTTATTTATAAAAACAATAATAAACAATAATAAAATTAAATTATATAAATACCTTGTAGCTTCTTGAAGTAATAAATGTGGTGGTACCCAAAATTTAACTCTCAATGCAAATCTAAGTGGTACAACACCTCCACTACCACCAGTTTGTCTGTCAATTGGATTTCTTAAATTTAACCATAATTCTTCACCCTTGGCATTTTGATATTTAAGACCAAAATAATCACACTCTTTGCTTATTCCCAAACAATTACATGCCTGCAACATTTTAAAATATAAAAATAATTATATAAAATTTATTAACAAACTTTTTTTTTTTTTTTTTTTTTTATACAGTCACATTAACATTTCAATAGAGATAATAATATATAAGTAAAAAAGAAAAAAAAAAAACATTTCAGAATATTTTTTTAAAAAAATGAATAAAAAAGTTTTATTCTTTTTTTTTCTTTTAAAAACTTTTTTGGTATTTTAAAAGCAAAAAAGTCAAGAGCTAACTTTATTTTATTTTTCTTTTTATAGTTGAATTTGCTTTGTGTTATAAAAAATAAAATATAAAACCAAGTGATATAATAATAATAATAATAAAGTAAAATCTATAGATGCATTTAAATTTAACGTAAAGTTTTATCAATATATTGATATAGCTAAGTATACATCATCAACAGTCCTCGATATATTTACTCTTGAATAAAAGTGGAATATAGCATGGTGGTGACAAAAAAATTAAAAAAATACTCTTCAATAACAAATGCTCTTCAATAACAACAAAATAAAAAATAAATTTATTTATTTTATTTTTGATAGTTGTTGTTGGCGACCTATTATTTGCAATCTGTGTCAATGCTGACCCTCATCCTGCTCTCATTGGCTCGTAAAACCAATATAAAACTCATTCAAACCGTAAACAATGGTCAAAGAATCTTGGAAAATTGAATTTCAAATATATATATATTTCAATAGTGCTTGAGTAAAATTTATTTGAGTTATTAAAACTTATTTAAAATAAAAAAACAATAATAATAAATAATTTATATTAATATGTCTTGTTTTATGTTGGCTTAAAGTTTATTTAACTTATTGAAATGAAAAAATTATTAATACAATGAAAAAACTTTAAATTTATAGTCAACTTTATAAAAGTCTAAAAGTTTAAACAAAAAAAAATCAAAAAATACTTTATAAATTATTCGAAAACGAAAAATTTACAAATCGAAATTTTTTATTTTTTGATAATTTCGAATTTCGATTTTTTTTTTTTTTTTCTATGAATCTAATTACTAGGTAAAATTATCAACTATTTATATGTAATTTTGTCATTTAGCTTAAAAATTTTAAATTAAATTTATACATCTCATAGAAGCTTGCAGATTATAATGCAAATTAGTAAATATTTATTTTTTTTTTCTGTAATATATAATTATATTGTAGTTTGTTAAAACCAGTCTTAGAGTTTATAAACCGGCTTTATTCAATGTGAACAAGTTAAGCTGCTTTTTTTTTCTTTAAAATATATTAAAAAAATTACTGAATTTAATATTTTAAATAAATAAAATTGTCAATTAGCGTAACTATATGTGACATGGCGCCAAGAAAAAATTTCTCCATTAAAAATTTTATTTACTTTATTAATTAAACTTTTATTATTATTATTATTTTTTGTCAACATTATTCATTTATGTCAATATATACACATAAATTTTTACTGCTAAAATATCAATAATACAGCTACATTTTAAATTACAAAAACAATACTCAATTTACTGATAAAAATAAAGATTTTTTTTTCGATTTTACTATTAAAATTTTAAATAAAATATATTAATTTTTTATAATATATTTAACCTAAATAATATCAAGACAGATTGCCAAAAATAATAAGCAATAATTATATAAAATTTATTAAATATAAAAATATTTAAACTATTTTATTGTGTCAGTGAAATCATTAAGTCTCGGTCAGAGTCCACCTTATTTTTGTTGTTAGGGTCACCCACAGTCACCCACCAACCCTGATGAAAAATATTATTTCGTAATATTTTAAATTATACTGTATAATTTTAAAAATAATCTGTAAAATTTTGTATTTTATCTAACTATTTCAAAATTAGTCTATAAAAATCATTTTTAAAAAAATTAAATTATCAAAACTTTTCTTGTCAAATTTCAATGAAAAATCAGCTTAAAACTTTATTTCTTTTCAGCTTATAAATATTATATTTCGTTAATTTATTGTTCATAAAATATACAAAAAAAAATTATTTATTTCTATAATATATCTAAAGATTTGATTAATATAAATTAATCAAACACCAACTTTGAACAAAGACAGTTATGTTGTTGTTGAAGTGATTAATTTATCAAGACAACTGGGTGTTAAATTTTGAATATATATAAGTAGTTTTTCCATGCATGAGAAAAGTTTTAAACTAAATGGGATTTTGTCATGGCACATATGAGATTTAATACATATATATTTATAAAAGAGATAAATATATCTGTATATAAACACGTTTAACTATCTCAAACATCGTGAATACGAGCTTTGACTATTTAAACTTTAAGTCTACGTGGTTTGAAGTACATCCGGATATATTACTCGTGTCAAAGTCCACACAAATACATTTATAAATATTATAAAATGCATACAACAAACTGCAGTTGAATAAAAAATATAAAGATATGTATTATTTCTATCAAAAAATGTATATATAAAAATGTTATGTAGAAAAATATTAACTATGTAAATATTTAAATTAAAAAAAAAATTTAAATATGTATATTTATACAAAGAGCAATAATCCAAGATTTAAAAAAAATAATTTTTATTTTATTTTTTTTATTTAAAGATGAGTTGGTTGGCCTCGTTGAAGGTCATATTATGTTTACCTCTATCGACAATAACATTTATAAATTGTCTTATCTCTATGTAGGTAGTTTTTATCAAATTTTTTTCATCAAATATAAAATTAAAAAATAACTACTTTTTTTTTTTGTTTATTTTATTTATTTTTAAACGAGGTCATTCCACTTAATTTTTTTGTATATTATTAGGTAATTTTTTAAACTTATTTATTTATAAATTTTATAAAAAAAATGTTAATTTTATCATAAAAATTTATCTTGTATATTTTTATTATTTTTTTAACATGTATAAAATAATATTATGTTTATTAAATTAACAAAAAAAATTTATTATAACGTCATAGAATTTTTAAAAAAATATTTATAATATAAATAAATTTATTTTTATATATTTATTCAAAAAAATTAGTTTTTTTTTGAAAATATAAATTGAGAAAATTAAAAAAATAAGTGATTTATGATTTTTTAAAAAATATAGAATATTAATGTAATTAAAAGTTGATGATGCATTGTATATATTTTGCTCATAAATATTTTATATCAAGATGTAATTAATGTCAAAGTCAATAGTAACGTAATGATGATTATTTCGAAATTAAAGATTCGAAAATTTTTATAATTATCAAATTATATTACAAACGACATAAAATAAATTGTTTATTAAAAATATTATCAAGTATATTTAATTATGATAAAATAAAATGATAAATATTTATTGTAAATTTAAAATTAAAAAATTAAAAAAATTAGTTGATTAAAAATTGATTGTAAAAAATAATATATAAATTAAATGATTATAAAGCTATTAGTTACATAACTATTAAAAAAATATATAAATATAAAAGGTCAATGTTTTAGCGGTAAAATAATTTTTTTTTTTTTTTTTTAATATATATACTTTGTGTTAAATTAATGTTGAAAGCGAGAGGGATCGAAGGTTATTCTGAGGGACCAACTGACAACAGCATCTGTGAGTTTTGCTTCTGATAATAATACTTGTCTACATTAACACATGTATTTAAATATAAATTTTAAATAAATTTTAATTATAAAAACATTTATTGTTTTATTAAAATTAACAAAATGGAATTGTATTTATTTTTTAAATTTTTTCTGTAATTTTCTTTCTTGATTAAAAGTTTCATTTAATCCAAAAAAAAAAAAGTATTTTTTGTGTTTTTAAAATGCAATAAAACAAATATTATTTATAATAAATTTTTTATTGTTATAGATTTAACATAACAATGTGATAATTTTTTTTTTTTATTAAAGTAAATACTACAACGTTTTTAATAATTTCTCTTATCAATATTAACAAAAAAAATAATTAAAAAAATATACTCTTGTTTGTTAAATGATGATAAGAAAAATATATCCTACTTGTTTTATCATTATATCAAATAATTATCAGTGAAAAAAAAATAAATATTTATATATTTATATTTCATCTTTGATTTCTTTTTATTCAAAAAAAAGTAATAAATAATTTATATAAAGAAATTTTTTAAAATACAATCAACTGTTAAAAATACTTATCAATTATGATAAAATATTCCATTTTTATTAATCTATAAAACTATAATAAATTTAACAGTAAATAAATTTAATATTTTAACTAAAATTGCTAAATTTACACACCTTAAAATAATAATAATAATAATAAAAAAAAAAATCTCTGGCATTTAAATAATAAATTTATATTTGACTTACGAAATATATTTATACAAAAAGTTTAAAATATATAAATAATTTATAATTTAAATTATTGAATATTTATGAAATTATATAAATTTCATGATTTTTATGTTAGAGAATGATTCATTGACAGTAATTGTTTGTTACAAATAGAATAAATATAATTTTTTGTTAAATTATTTAAAAAAAAAAGAGAGTAAAAAAAGAGGAGGTAGACAAGAGTAATATATTTGTTTGTTAACATATTGGAGAGACGAAAGTATAAAGGAAAAATCGGGGCCATCGGAAATATAAAGAGTGAGACAGAGTTGGACTCTCGAGTCCAAAGTCCAATACTTCGAGGCCTCATGTATATATGTTTTTATTTCTTTTTTATATATACATTAATTCACTTTGTACGTGGCGTTTCTTTTCGTTTGATATATTATTATTATTTTTATTATTTATATATTGTTATTATTATTATTATTATTTATAATAACAATTGTTATTATTATTTATATGATAAAAAAAAAGATGCAAATATTGTCTTCAATATCAATATAAACAATTAATTTATAAATAAATTTAATATAAAATGTTATATATATGTATATAATTTTTTTTTTTTAATTTAAATTTATAATTAATTTTATTATAATTAGTGTTTTAATATCAGAAGTAATTATAGAAACAAAAGAATGATTAAAAATTTGAATCAACGAGGTTTTATACGTATACCCAATTAAGGTATAATACACATGTCATTTTGATGTAAAAAATAAAATATATTTATATACAATTTAATGAGTAATTAGATAAAAATGTTAATAATGTAAATTTAATTTAGTGGGTGGTTTTTTTTTTTTTTTATTATTTTTTTTTTATTATTTCGGGGCCACAATGCTGATGACAACATTGAGCACGTGCACAGCAGCACGTCGTGTAGTGAAGACAGAGTTTCATTGGAATTTAAAACGGAAAAAATCCAATCGAGGTGACAATTTTCATCATCCAATCAATTAATCATCAATGTAATTAATTATGAGATAAATAAGACTTAATTGTCTTAAAATTTTTTTAAATATTTGTATTGTAATTCTAAATAATAATAATTATTTTGAAAATTATATTATTAATTATTATTTTTGTAACAAATATAATTTTTAAATTTATTTTATTTATTTTAAGTATTTAAATAATTAATAAAAATTTATAAAAATAAGATAAAACATGTAATTGTATTTAAAAAATAAATTTAAAATTCAAAAAAGATAAATTTGAAAATATTTTAAGAATGAAAACTTATTAATTTAGATAATAAAAAGTATAAAAATGAATAAATTAAAAAAATTGATAAATATAAGGAAGGTAAAAAGCTTTAAATTAAAAATAAATATAACAATAAACATTAAATATTAATCATGACCTTGAATTGAGCAAGATATATTTGTCATCCAGAGTCATGCTTCAGGCGCATGTTCACGTATTTATACTCATTGCAAAGTTGATCACATCTGCAATGAGTATCAAACAATTTCCGACCACAAGTTTTTAATTTTAATAAAATAACAAAAAAAAAAAAGAAATTTAATTAAAAACAAAGAATACTTTTTCAATTTATTTCAGTGGTCCAGAAAAATAAAAATTTTTTAATAAAATTACAACAAAAAAAAAAAAAAAACAAATTTAATATTTAAAAAAAAATGAATTAATAAATAATGTAATCAACTCTTTATAGAAACACAACAAAGTCCAGGAAATGAATCATATATAAATTTTAATAAATAAAAAAAATATATATTACGTTCAAAGTTCATTATACGTCATCATAACAACAATCAAAAAAACTATATATTATAATTCATTAATATAAACATTAAAATTAATTAAAAATAGGTCAAAATATAAATTTAATTTATAATAACAAAAATTAATATTTTAAATTAATTGTTACAGCAAAAAAAAAAAAAAAAAAATTGTTATTCGATCAAAGTCTATACAAAGGTGCTCGTAACACCTTTGTCTCAACTATGAGCAAGCCAAGTTGAATGACCTAATGTGACATCATCAAGTGTTTATTTGCAAATCAATATAATAAAAATAAAATTGGGTTTTCATATAAATTGAGAGTTTTTAATAAAAGTGTTAATACTGGAGCAAATAAATTTTGTTGAAAAATTAAATTAACAGTTTTTTTAAAAAATTCATAAAAATATAAACGTAGTATTTTAAATTTCATAATTTGGAGTTAATTTTTGAGCCTATCCATTCGATTTTGATCTCTAAGATGGCGGATTTTAGTTATTTATATTTTTTTTAATGTGGTAGCCCTTACCAAAATAATCCCTATCAGTTTAATGGCTTTTAGCTACTTTAAATTCTTTAGGGACTTTTGAAAATATTTTAAATTAAAACTGAGTCACCGCCATCTTAGGAAACCAAACTAAACAAAGATTTAGATTCAAATTAAAATTATAAATATAAAGTTTAAAAATTAATTAAAATAATTTATCAAAAAAATTATAGTTATATATATATATATATATCTAGTTAATTTTATTAATGGATTTTATAATTTAATATTAATTTAAAACCGCAGTGCATATCTGCATTGATCGATCCAATTTACAGAGATAAAAAATAAAAAATATAAAAAAAAGATATTTTCATTAGGTTGATAGTCTCAAGAGTCTTTATGTCTAGGGAAGAAACTTGTGAACATGATTACTATATAAGAAACTTTTAGCTAAATGGAAAACACGCGACTCTTGAGAATTTTTTATGCATAAAAGTGAATAAAAAATTTTCCAACTATTAAATCCCTTGTGATATTCAAAAATAGTTTATTTTTATATATTTTTTTTTTATGCTTCATCCGGTTGTGAATATATTTTTATTATAAATTCTAAAAGCTTGTTTTTGTATATATAAAAATGCTCATAGCTATTTTAAGCATTTCAAATATTTTTTATATATTTTTTACTGTTGAAAAAATAATTTTCCAATTCATGCTTTTTTGCGTTTTCAATTACTCGAAACCAATTCAATTTGGAATTTCTCTCTTCGATTTCATGAAATATATAATTTTAAATATATACAGTTTTAAATCAAAATAAACATTCAATTTCTATGCTTAAATAAGCAGAAATTATAAATAAAAAAATTGCTTGTTTTAATATAAACCACACGACTATAGTCATGACCAGTGTTTGTAGCATAAAAAAAAAATAATAAAATAAGCTCTGAATAATTAAATAAAAAAAAAACCTCTTCAACACAGTTGTCTACATTTAGAAAAAAATAAAATTATATTTTTTATAATTTTATATCAGACATCTGTGAAAAGAAATATTTCTCATGGTCAATTTGAACGTTAATATTTTTTTTTTTTGAACCAAAAAAATTGCTGAATTGTAAAAAATGTCAATGTATTATTGAAAAATTGAAAAAAAAAAAATATATATATTTAAAATATTAAATAAATAAAAAATAAAAATTTACATCAAGTTTTCATTTTTTTAAATTAAAAATAAAATAAATTATTTTTTTTTTCTAAAAAAAAAATATCATAAAAGACACATGTTTCTCAGTATAATATATACAATATTTTTTTTTTTTATTTTCATATTTATAGATCACGTAAATGATATAGAAAAAAAAATAGAAAAAAAATTTCTATGACGTGTTGCATTTCATAAAGTGATGAAAATGAATAGAAATTTAAAAAATAAAAATATCAATTGTGTGTTGTCATTGAATGTTTAATAGTTAAAAAAATTGGATGATTATCAAAATAATATTCTTTTAAAGTTGGTAAAGTATCAATTTATTATACAACAATTGACAGACACAAGACACACTTGACTATACCAAGTAAAGTTCACGTACAAGGTTGATGTATAATATTATTATAATTACAATTTAATTACAATTTAATTATATATCAAAACATTCATATATGAAAAAAAATGATTGAGCATTATATGACAGTATTCATAGTTAAATATATAATTAATTTTATATATATCTAGACAAAAGTTTCCTCAGATCATGCACGACATCAGGTTGTTCACATGAAATATTACAAGAAAAAAAAAAGTAGAATTATAACTATGATTGATATTATATTTTAAAAAAAGTTTGCAAGTGTTAAAAAAACATGAACTCAACTGTGAATTTTATAGTTAGTATTAATCAAATTTTATTTCATCAAAATAAATTAAATAGATTTTAAGTTTTATACAAATTTATCAAAAGTATTTTTAATAACTTTTTTAAACTTTAAAATAAAAACAAAATTTTATCACTTGGAAATTTTTGTTAAAATAAAATAAAAAATACTCTCATAGTTTGAGCAAGAATCTTATCATCAAGTTTTTTTTATTTTTAATTAATTATATCAAGACTATATAAATACTTTTCTTGCATGTGAAATATTGAAGAATTTTTTAAATAATAATATTAAAAAGTTAAAGAAAAAACAAACAAAAGTATTTGAAGTTTATATATAGTATTTTACTTGAAGTGTTATTTGATGTTGAAGAAGTTTGAATTGAATAAGACTTTATAAAAAGAAAATTGTCTTATTGTTATATAATTTTATTCATGGAAATTTTTGATGACAGAAAATTAGATGTACAATAAATTATTGAACGAATTAAGAAATATCAATTAGTAAAAAAAAAAAACAAATTAAAAATAATTTATTTTACTTTTTCAATTTGGGGAATTATTTATGGCAATGAATTATTTTAATTATGATAAATTTTTTTTATTTTTGATTATTGTTAAACAATAATTGTTGATAAAATATTAAATAAAATGACAATTTATATTTTTTTAATTATAATGTATTTGTAATATGATTTATTGAAAAATTAATTTTCTAATAAAATGTCAAAACTAAAATTAAACTAAAAATTTAAAATATATTTAATAATTTTATCCTCGTTAATTAACATACATACTGAAACAAAAAATATTATATAAATTATCAAAAAAAATTGTCATAAAATTTTGATATAATATGTATAACTATTTGATAAATCAAATTTAAAAATATCATCAACATTTCAAGATAATAATTAAATAATCCTCAAACTTTTTTAATAAAAATATTTACATAAATTTATATTTTATAAATCAAAAAACCAATTTTTTTTTTTTCTCAAATACAAATATACAAAAGCATTTCTATTTTTTTTCAATACTACATATAATGATGATAATAAATAACAATAGATTGCAACTGACTCGTTTGAAATATTGTGTATTTAATCTACAATATCCACAGCAAGTTTGTATATAAAAAAAAGCCACAATATTAACGGTTAAGATACAAAAAAAAAAAAAAAAGCTTATGTAGTATATCGTGTGTTCAATTCTCGAGAAATTCGTTTGAATCAAGTATAAAATGGTCTGGGATCTTGAAACGAACGTGTGGTAAACATCGACCAGAGCAAGTTAAACGAATAGTAAATAATATATATATATGTATGTACATATAATAGAAAAAAAAAAATAAAAATAAAAAAGTAAATAGAAAAAGAGAAAGAAAATAAGTACTGAACCTCAAGAAATATCGACGACTCATGCAAATAGACTGACCTATTATTGTAAACAATCTTTTCCCATTTATGCAATTTATGTTAAAAATTTTTCATTGTTTATTATTTTTTTTTGAATAAAAATTATTATTTTAAATTATCTGTTAATATTTATCAGTCAAATTTATTGATTATTATTGTATAAAAAAATTTGTACTTTGTACCTGGTAGAAAATAAATAAATAATATTCAATGATAATAATAAAAAAAAAAATTTCAAATTTTATCAAAACTCTACAAGTGCTGACTCAACTGTTAATATAAAAAAAAAATATTCCATAATATTATGGAATTTTTTTTTACATAATTTTTTTATATTTGATAAAATTATCTAATTATTTTTTAATTAAAATTTTTTTTTTTAGCTCATATAAATCATTTTATCAGCAAAAAAAAAAAATAAATAATCAAATATTTTGATAATTTTTTTATACATATATAATATACTTAAATACTAAAAAAAAAAATTTATAATTTATGTAAAATTTTAGCACTAAATTCATATGAAATAGTAAAATAGATTAAATAAATTTTATATTTTTTTAAAAACCATAAGTTATTAAAATTACAAGAAATTTCATTTCACATTAAAATTTCAGTTTTTTAAAAATAGAAAAAAAAAAGGGGATTACTCGTTTTAAATTCATGAAGCTTACAAAATCTTTTTATGACAAAGAATATTTTTTTTTTTTTACATTATTAAAGTTATTTTTTATTCATGTATAAATTTATATACATTTTTTTTATGAGCTTGCTAGATTATTATCAACGAATTTATTGACTTTATCAACTTAATTGTTCATCTTTTTTATTTTTAAAAAATCTAGGCAATAAGATATATTTTTGTGTATAAATTTTAAACATCAAATTAATTAATTACATTAATTTTATAACAAATTTGTGTTCTTTACATCATTCTCACATTTGTTGCACAATATTTTTTGTTGCATTTTTTATAACAATAATCATCGATTGACTGTTGAACTGATCATGCTAAATTGATTAATTTTTATAATTAAAAATCAATTATTATCAGATAATTTAATTAATAATTAATATAAATTTAATAAAATATATTTAATTAATAATTTTAATCTTACCTTTTCTAGGCATTCCCGTCCGATGGCTCTGGGATCCACCTGTACCTCAAGAATCACCGAGTTTGCTTGACTGACAAGACACCACATTTTTTTTCTTTTTTTTTTTATAAATAAATAAATAAATAAATAAATAAATAAAAATAAACAAAAGATTTAAGTATCTTTGTTTCTGTCAAAAATTAAAATTTAATAATTTGGAGTAATTTTTTCTTAAAAACACTGATAAAATGTTTTTATTTTTTTTTGTTTTTTATTTTTTTTATCAATAATTTTTTTTTTTAATTAAATAAAATTGATTTTAAATAATTAATTAAACTTTTATTTGTCAGTTGATAAAAAAAATTTATAGAATTAATATAATGACACACCCGGATGTTATTTGTTTATTAAAAAAAAAAAAAAAAAAAAAAAAAAATTAATATTTTGTATTTTTAATTTTGAATTTTAAATTAATTTTATTAATCCATTAAATTATTAAAAATAATAATAATTATTATTAATTTATTGATAAATTTTTTTTTAGTTTATGTCAAGTGTCAATATAAATTTATATTTTTTGTTGTTACTTTCTACGTGGTGATCCAACGTGATAATAATAAATTTTTTAGTTGAACTTATTTCTTCAGCTTCCATGTCTCCCTTGATGATACTTTTCACTGAACTTTATCTTTTTTTTTTTTTTGTTGAAAGTTGATTATTTATGTTTATACAAATCAAATGATGCTTTGTTCAATTGTTAGTTCCAATTGTTATACAATGTTAACTGACAATGACTGTGAACAACTGGTTTTATAACACTGGGACAACAACCGCGAATGCAAGAACCGCGAATACAGCTGATCATTTTTACTCTGATCCCTCTCATTTTTTTTTTTTAATGGCTCTCTCTTTTTTTTATAGTTTTTTTTTTTTTTTAATTTATGTACCTGCGCATAAGAATCATATTTTATTATTAACCAATAGCAAATGAGTTACAGAAGAATGTCACCAATAGCTGTTATTGTTAAATGAACGCCATTTTGTTGTTAAACTCTCTCTCATTGAATTTGAAGCGCGGGAAATTTCAAATTGTTGTTAAATTTTATTTATGTAATTGTTAAAAAATTGATATAATAATGATCACAAAGATGATTGAATATTTAATGAAATTATTTCATAGATTTTTTTTATGCTTTGATATATTATTTAAATTATTTTATAATAATATTTAGACATGAATTTACATGTTTTTTTGATTATATAAATTATATTGTTAAGAAAAATATAATTAAAAGATAAATAACAATAAATATTTATACATTATTGTAATTTTAAATGAATTTTTATTTTATTTGAATGCTAATACTGTACAAGTGTACACACATATTGAATCTACATTTACAATATTTTATCAATAAAGATTGAGAAAAAAAAAAAAGAAAAAACATTGAAGATAGTTTTAAAATGAAACAAAAAATAATTAGTACATCGTCGCGAGATTCTCAATAATTGAGAGCTGTATGAGAATCCAGAGAGGTTGTACTTTTAAATATTAACTTGAATTTTATAATTAAATTCGTCCTCGATATGTTACATTAAAAACAAAAAAAAAATATGGAATGAGCCTAATTTACAACATTTATCTAAACAATATATATAAATTTATGTATCAACTGTTAATTTGTTTTTCCACAATGTTATATAAATTTTAAAAAATAAATTAACTGATAAAAAAAAAAAAAACAAAAATACCTAGGCCTTGGTATTTTTAAAAATTTTTTTTATCAGTAAAATTTATTTTCAAAAAAAAAAAATTATAACAGTTTTATTTGACAATATATATATTTTTTTGTATTGAATTTTACTACTGTGTTTGATAAATCATATTGTTTGTAACAATTATTATTAAACAAATATAATTATTATTGTCATAATGACTCAAAGCTTTTACTGCTCATTATAGAAATTAAATTGAAATAATAATTATGAAATTTAAAATTTTAATTTATTATTATTGAAATAACTGATTGTGTTTAACTGAATATACTAAATCAAAAAACAATTTAACAGTTTAATTATTATTATTTTTTAGCAAATACAATTCTCTGGATAGATAAGAGATTATAATAGAGACGTTATTAGTTTTTTTTTTTGTTTCAATTAATTTATAAACATTGTATGATATATAATAATAATAATAATAATATAATTGTGATTTTAAAATTGATTGGCTCAAGCTGCAACACGGTAGTTGGCGTGTAATTCAGGATTAATGTTATACACAAGACCCAAAATTTCTTGAATAACCTGTTTAAATTTTCATAATTATTATATATTTTTTATATATTTATCAACAAATAATTATAATTAACTTACTGCTGCTTTATTGACAGAAACACCTTTGTTCATTTCTTCAATTTTTATCTTGGTATCAGCATCAATACGCATTGCAACATCTTCTTTTGAACCCATGTGCTAAATAATATCAAAAAACAATTAATTAATATTTATAAAAACTTTATTATTATTTGTTTAAAAAAGTAAATTTACCTTTGATTCAAATTCTTTAAATTGTTTTTCTCTTTCTTGACGATATTTTTCAATTTCATCTTGAGCTTCTTCCTTGGCTTGTTTCAATCTACGAGTTTTACCTATTGTAAATACACAAAAATTTTATATTTAAATTTATTAAACACTCAAGGTTAGACCCACCCAAATTAATTGACACAACTTGAATTGTTAACAATAATATAACAAGTTTTTCAGCATTATTTATATTATTTATAATAATAATTAAAATATAATAATTTTTTTAAATAATAATGAGTAAAAAGATGATGTTTATTAAATTAGGTTGACATATCACATTCAGGTTTTTAATTATTATAAAAAAATATGTGTTGTATATAGAAATTATAAAAATAATATAAAAAATATTTAAATTTTGAATAATTTATTAACTTACGTCTTCTAGCTTCAGAAACTTTGTCAGCAGCTTTTTTTTCAGCTGCTAAAAGTTGTTGAATACCTTGTGTTTGACTGGCCATTTTAGATTTTTATTATTTTAATAAACTTTTTTAGGGATTGGCACTAAATTAATGTGTAATCACCAAAGCAGACGAATCGATCATATGACTTGACAAGAGAGAGAGAGTTTTTGTGTTGAACCAGTATCAACAATTATTAACTATAAGTACAACTCACTACATTTTTTTTTTTACATAACAGCGCTGTCATCGCATTGTTTATGCCGATAACAAAGGTTGTTAATTTACCAATATTTTCTGATTTTTTTTTTTTGTGAAAATAAATTAATTTAATTATAATAATATATTGTTAATTGTTGATATAATGACTATTAATCTATTAATTAATTATTTTAATATATAAAAATTTTAATCAATTTTTATGTAAATATTTATTTTCAAGTAACAAAATAGAAAAGAAGTCTCTCAAATGCTCTTGAATGTCATTTTTGTGATAAATTTTTTGTATTAATTGATAGTTTATTTAACAATTAATTATTTATTTCTGATTTTTCTTATTTCAGTTGATATAAAAATGTAAAAAACAACACAAAAACTCTATTCTGCGTTTTAATAATTGTTAATAACAATTTTTTTTGCGTACATTTTACATTTTTTACCTGAAAACAATCAGCGCTGAAACGGTTTGTTATAGAAGCTTTTGATTCTTGTCAATTCTATAAAGTTTTTTCTTGACATTTTTTGTAGTTTATGTACATTTTCCAATGTTTTCCACATTTTCACGTTTCAGAAGGTTTCCACACGTTAATTTATATCTCATTGTGTAAAAAAATAAATAAAAATATTTAGTACATATTGTTTATTTTTCAATCT
Source organism: Lysiphlebus fabarum (assembly GCA_011426435.1). Lineage (NCBI taxonomy): Eukaryota > Metazoa > Arthropoda > Insecta > Hymenoptera > Braconidae > Lysiphlebus > Lysiphlebus fabarum. The sequence goes on along the minus strand of WSYQ01000045.1, from coordinate 200,653 downwards.
TCCAATAAATTTTTCATCTGTAATTGTGTAATCTTGAAAATATAATAAAACAAGACAACAATGGTATGTAATATTATAAAATTTATAAACAAATAATAAATTTAATAAAAATATATCAAGAGGTTATGAAAAAAATTTGTACAAAAAAAATAAATTTTTTTATATTTTATTAATTATTTTTTATTTTATTTAAAAGGGTAAAAGAAAAACAAAAAAGTTTATTGATAAAAAAAATGCAATAACATATGACATAATACATAGATCACAAAAAGATCCACTTGCTGCTGATAATGATGCACCTCAACATGTTTTATTATTACGTGAAGATTTAGATTCAGATGATGAAAAAGATTCAACAACAACATGTGATAATGTACAAAAATCTCAAGGAAATTCTTCTGTTGCTGAAGAAAATGCATCTCAACATATGTTACCTCGTAAGTAACTAAAAAATTTATAAAATATATTACATTGATAATTATAGATTTATAACTTATAAAAAATATTTTAAAAATTTAGGAAATGATGAGGATAATACTAAAAAAAGAAATAAAAAAAAAAATAATCAACAAAATGATGTGATAGCTGAAAAAATAAGTGAATTACCATCAACAGTATTTGCATCAGTTGAAGAAGAAGAAGTTGGACTTCTTAATAGAGCAGCACCAATATATGGACCACGTCCAGAATTAGATTATGAAATTGTTGCTGCTATGGATGATAACTTGGATAATATTCATCCTGATGATCAAATTGAAGATAATTTTATTGAACTTGCTAATGCTGAATGTTGTGACATTGATTCAGATGAAGAAATTAGTGCTGATGATTTATTTTCTAATGCATCATCAAATGTTTATAGATTATCTGATGATGAAAATGATTATGAATCATCTGATGAACAAGATGATCAAGTTGGTGATTTACCTCGACGTGAATTTACAAATGAAGAAACAAAATCAAGATTTACTGAGTACTCTATGAGCAGTAGTGTTATTAAAAGAAATGAAGGATTAACACAACTTGATAGAAAATTTGATCAAGTAAGTTTTATTAATATCTTTGTTATATTTTAATTTGTTTTTTAAGTTATTAATAATTTATTGAATGTAATTTAATTCTCTGTAGTTGTACGGTGATTATGATGATATGGAACAAGGACCACTTGATGCAAATGAAATTGAAGGATATATTAATCCAGATGATGCTCGTATACTTCAGTGTGTTGAAGAATTTGAAAAAAGTCAAACAGAAGCAGTATGATTTTATTGTTTATTTATTATTTTATATTTATCAATTACATTTTTTTTAAATTAATATTATAATTTTTTAGATTGATAATATTGCATTATTTATCAGAGATCGTTTAAAATGTGTTAATTATCAAAGTGATGATGATGATGAGAACGATGATTTACATAAATTAGCTGTTGAACCACGTGAAAAAGAAAAATGGGATTGTGAAACTATATTATCAACTTATAGTACAGCTTATAATCATCCAAAATTAATTGATGAACCAAAACGTATTGAAAAAATTAAAATTGATCCAAAAACAGGTATACCAAGAAATGTACTTGGTAAAGAAGAAGGTAAATTAACAGCAAAACATCTTGCTAAATTAAATGATGAATATAAACAATTAAAAAATACTTATAACACAACACAATCTATTGCTGAAACAATGGTATCAAAATTAAGTACATTAAGTATAAGACCAAAAAATGAAACACCTGAAGAACGTAAAAAACGTAAACAAGATCTTAAAGATTACAGAAAGGTAAATTATTAATTTATAACTTATTTAAAATAAATATTTTTTTTTATTTAATTAATTTGATTTTTTATTTGTTTTTTATAGCAAAGAAGAATTGAACGTAAAGCTAATATTGAAGCATTTAAACAAGAAAAGAAAATACAAGAAAAAATTGCTTTGAATAATAAAAAAAATTCACAATTTAATCGCATATTGTAAAAATAATTTTGAAAAACATTTATAAGTCATTATAAATGCATACAATAGTTATGTTTTTTTTTTTTTTCAAACAATCAATTTAAATCTTTGTAATACTTAATCTATTTATAATAAAGTTTTGAAATAACTTTCAAGGATATTTTTGTTTTTGTGTATTCAAATATTTATTTAATAAATGACAAAAGTTTGTTAATATTTTAACAATTTTTAATGATATCTATTATCAAGTTAATTTTAAGACAAACATGTTATGAACTTTTGAGAAACAAATAGTCTTATAGGTAATAATTTCCAATCTACAAAAGTGATAGTACATGACAAACAAAAATATAATTGTTATTGTAAAATAATAATAATAAATATAAAGAAATTAATGTTGAAAAAACTATTCGCCATTTTAAAGTTAAATTGGTTTATCCCCCTAGTTTGACAGCGTAGGTAATAAAGAGTTCTCTTGTCAAGTTGTCATGGACAATTGGTTGGACCTTTTTGGAGCTATATGTGTCATAAAATTGCAAAAAGAAATTGTATGATTTCATATAAGTTTTTTTTTTTTATTTTTTTTTTTATTTTGGATTATCAATATTCCATGAACTTATGAGTTATTTGTTTTGAAAATTTTTATAAAAATATCTAATATATTGTGCGATAAAATAAATACTATCTATTTATTAAAAAAAAAAAAAAAATTAAAATTAAAAAATGTAATTTTAATGATATCAATAATTTATTATTGAACAATGTTATGACAACAAATAAAACTATTAAAAATTAATTAGAAAAAAAAAAAATCAAAGTATAAATTGTGTTTGGTGGCTGTGATTGTTAATAATAATAAATATTAATTGACATAGTTAAATAAATTCATATTATAAATATGGATAATTCAGAAAATCAATCAACAACTAATGTTATTGAAGGTTAGTCCATTTTATTAATTAATTTTTTATAAATAATCATTGATTAATTGTTTTATCCATTGAATATTATTAATTAATTAATTTAATATTTACAGATGAAAATTTGGAGATAAAAGTTACACGATTAGAACTAGAAAATATGCGAATGAGAGAAGAATTTGATGGTCAAAGAGCAAAATTAAAAGAACTATTTCTTCAAAAAGAAGGTTCATGATTTATTTTTTTATAATTAAATTTAATAAATAAATAATAATTGTCTTTTTTTTTTTTTGTTTATTATAATTACAGAAGAACTTAAAAAAATATCAAAAGAACGTACAGAATATCAAAATGAATTAACAAAATACAAAAATGAATTAGATGAAGCTAAAAGTCAATTGGTAGTTGCTAATCTTCGTCTTGAAAATGACATTGATTTAGAAGCAAGAAAAGCTAATGAAGAAATAGCATCATTACAACAAGTTATACAAGATGCTATGGAAGAATCAGTATGTTCAAGAAATGAACAAGATAATGAAATTCGTAAATTACGTATTTATATAAATCAATTAGAAGAAGAAAATAATCAAATTAAAACACAAATATCTAAAGAAATACCAGATAGTCCACCAATGTCATTATCAACAGTAACTAAAACACTTGCAAGAAAAGTTGTATCACAACTTGGTGCCGATGCTTTGTCACTTGGTCCTGAAAACCTTGATGATAGCATGCGGAAGGTAAAAAAATATGTACGTAAGCTTTAAAAAAATTGCACGCTCATTAGAAAAAAAAATAACATGCAAAAATATTGTATTAAATTTAATTTGTAAATGTATTAAGTTTAGCTATAATTTTAAATGATAGGTTTAAAATATGTTTGATAATTTTTTATTTATTTTTTTTTTTGAAAAGGCCCAAGAAGATGCTGAAGTATTACGTTCATTAGTTGTACCACTTGAAGAAGAAATAAAAGCATTAAAAGAAAAATTAAGATCAACAGATGATGAATTACAAAAATGTATGGAACAACAACAAAAACGTTTAGATGCTGTTACAAATTGTGAATCAACATGTGATATGTGTATTAATTATGAAGCACAATTAGTTAAAATACAAACAGTGGCTAAAGATTTAGAAAAACAATTATATGAAAGTGATCGTCAATTACAATTACAAAGAGATGATTTAATAAAAGAAGTTGAATTTCGTAAAGAAATGGAAAATAAATGGAATGAAAAAAAAGATGAACATAAAATTAAAGTTACTGAATTAACAGCAGCATCACAACTTGCTCATCAAACATTACATGATTTAAAACAACAATTTAAACAAATGTATCAAGGTGTTAATGATGATTTAAAAAAATTAACACATGAAAGAGAAAATGTACAACGTCATCTTATTGAATTACAAATGGAAAATGAAATGTTAGTTGGTATACATAGTAAACATTCACAACAATTACAAAATGAAAATATTAATATGCCAAATAATGTTGAAGAATTACATATTAGTCTTTTAAAAGCACGTGAAGATTTAATTGCTGCTAAAGTTGCACAAGAACTTGCACAAGAAAAACATGCATCATTAGAATATGAAATTAATTTATTAAGAGAACAAATAATTGTTGAAAAAGATGAAAAAATTAATAATTTAGAAAAAAAAATTGATAATTTAATAAAAGATAAACAAGAAAGTGATACAACAATTGCTGAATTAAAACAAAGAGTAACAAGTCTTCAACAAGTATTAGATACTAGTGGAGAAGTTCAAATGGATTTTGTTAGACTTTCACAATCACTTCAAGTAATAATATAATAATAATAATAATATAATAATCAATTAAACATGAAATACTAAATTCAATTAAATTTATTTTAAAGGTTCAATTAGAAAAAATAAGAGAATCAGGAAGTGAAGTAAGATGGCAACATGAAGAAGATATTGATGAATGTCCTGGTTGTCAAACTTCATTTTCAATTGCTAAAAAAAAAGTTAATATTTTAATATTTATATTTATAATTAATATTTATTTATTTATTTATTACTTCTATTTTGTTTTTTCAACAGATTCATTGTCGTCATTGTGGCCATATATTTTGTCAGGGATGTTTGACACATGTTGTTAATAGTGGACCAAAACAAAGACCATCACGTGTTTGTGGAGTTTGTCATACACTTCTTGTTCCAGATACTGCACCATATTTTAGTCAAAAACCACCTCATGTACCAGATTAATAATGATTCTTTAATTATTTTATTTTCCATTTTTTTTTTTAGCCTAAGTTTAATTTAATTTAACAAATTAAATTGCACCAAAATTTTGCAATATATATTTGGTGTGTAATTTATTACATTAAAATAAATGATAAATCATATATTATTAATAGCAAAAAATAATTCAAATTTATTGTGATTATATTTAAATATTTAAAACACATAATTGTGTTAAATTTTTTAGCTAAAAAAATATTTAAAATAATAACAATTCCTTACCTCTGTTATTTAAATAATTATTAATTCCATAAATAAAAAAATTAATAACAAATTAATGTTGAAAATACATTGCTTGTAATAATATTTTTTTTTTTTTGTAAATATTATTAAATGTTCAATATCGCCATGTTAATTGTGATTTTAAAAATATTAAAATTTTAAAATGTCAAATGTTGTGTTTTTAAAATATTTCTTTTTCTTCTTCTATGAGCTAATTGTTTGTTATTTTTCTTATTTAAAACTAAGTAAAATCATCAATTAATTATTAAAATACTAATTTGAATTTTAAATTTTTTTTTAAATTTTTCTATTTTAAAATTATAAATATACAATTTAAAATCTATAAAAACATCAAATATAAATTTAAAAAAATTGACAAGTTAAAATTGACATATGAATCATCAATTATAACAATTACCTACGTTTTTTATTTTTATTTTTTTAATGCAAGATGTTATAAATATTATCTGAAACGGATAATTATCAGTATTTTTTTTTTTTTCATTTACAAAACAAAATAAATCATTTAATTTTTATTTATTTTAGCATTATATTTTACTTACGTCATTATATTCTTATCAAAAATTTTTTTATTTTCAACTGATAAGTTTAAAAAAAAAAAAAACAAATGAAAAATTCTATACTTAAAATAATCTATCACTGATTTTATTTTAAAAATTTATCTAACTAATAATTAAAATTTTATTTAAAAAAATTAAAACACTATTAATTACTAATAATGCATTTTTATACAGTAAAATAGATCAAACAAATATTGTGCATTGAAAATATTTTTTATAAAACAATTTTTTTTTTTTTATATATATTATGGTTTGAATAAATATTTAACTTTAATAATAATTCAATTTGTGATAATTGAATAATAAAAATTTAATTAAATAGAATTAATCAATCAATAATAGTTTACAAAAAAAGAAAAAAAAATCTTATTTACATTTCAAAAAATGTTTTGATGACATCAGTAATTGGTTGTGGTCGTTTGTGTAAATCAATTGGTGGATCTTCTATTTGAGCATGTTTATCACGTAATTCTTTCCACGTATTTAATATATCAGTGTATTCCAAAAGTTTATCAATCTCATCAAGTTCTTTGTAGACATGAAGCAAGCCACGATAATCATACTCAAGACCACTATAACTTTTTCCAAACAATTTGAGATCTATAAAAATTATAATAAAAATTTATGTTCATAATTATTTCAAGTTATTATTTGTGTTTGTTTTTTATTTTTTAATAAATTACAATGATACTTACTTATTGCAATACTACGATAATATAATTTTTCAGCATCACGATATCTAGCCATATGAAAATTATAAAGTGATGCCAAATGTCCAATACTTAAACCAACTTCATAATCTTCAGAACCAAGAAGTTCTTCTTTAATGCTAATTGCTTTAAGATGCATAATTTCAGCTTCTTTAAATCTTCTCATACTTTGATATAATCTTCCTAAATTACCATAATGTTTAGCTGTTTGTACATTATGTTCACCAAATGCTGTTTGTGCTAATTGTAATGCTGATAAATGTAAACATTCAGATTTATGTAATAATGTTTGTTCAGATGTTGGTGCATTATCAAGTGCAATTTCTTCAAGTATAAGTGCTTGTACACGTTTAGCACTTGCTAACATTAAATGTTCTGATGGTAATAATTTTTCCATTATTTCAATAGCTCTTTCAGCATGTTCATTTGCTGGTTGAAATCTACCAGAACTATAATCTTGTACATATAATGCATATGCTAAATCTTCATGTGCAATTGCAACATGTAAATTTGTTTTACCAAATATTTTTTTTCTAATATCAAGTGCTGTTTCATAAACACAAACACTATTTTTAATACTATCATAATTTAATAAATAAAAACCATAATCAATTAAAACATCACAATATTTTGGATGTTCAGTACCAAATATTTCACGTGCTAAATAAACAGCCTGTTTTATTAATAAACCAGCTTTATTAAATTCACGTTTAACAACACATGATTTTGCTGCTTGTCTTAATACATCAATTATTATTATCGCTGGTAAATTATATTTTAATTCTTTTAATGCTAATATACTCCATTTATATGCATCATCATATTCACTTCTTATAAAAAATAATACACTAAATTCAGAATATAATGCTGCATGACTACAATCTTTATATAATATATTTTCCAATTTTTTAACAGTATTTAATGCTAATTTATGTGTATCAGCAGCACCATTAAATGAACAATATGCTGCTTGTGAATGTAATAATTTATGACAACAATCTAATATTTTACATAAATTATCTGTACTATCATTATCATTTATTAAACATAAATTACGACATTCAATTAGTACTTTTTCACTTTCTAAATACCATCCAGCATCACTTAAAAAACAACCAAGTTTTAAACCCAAATTTATTGTATTTTTTTGTAATGATGATGATTTTTTTTTAACTTCTAAACAATATGAACTGTAACTTATTGATAATTCATTACCAATTTTTGTTCCATGATCCATTAATGTTTGAAATATTTGTAATAAATTTATTTTTCTATTAATTACTTTTAACATTCTTGAAAATTTTTCTAAATCACTCAATTCACCACCAAGAAGACATAATCTTCGTTCTTTAAAAAGCTGTTGAACAAAAAATTTATATATAATTTATTTAAAAAATAAATAAAATAATTATCATTGAATTATTAAAATTTTAAAAAATATATAAAATATTTAATTACCTGATAGTATATATCAAAAAAAACATTTTCTGGTAAATAAGTCAAATTTTTTTTATGACTATTAAATTTTAAAGCAACTGCTGATACACTTAATTGATAAAGACTTTTTGTTGTATTTGGCCGTGTATCATATCCTTCGGCCATTTTAAGGATGACCCTTTATCAAAATTAATAATTAAATAACTAAATTTATATTGAAAATTAATATTACAACAACACCACCAACAATCAATTGTCACTCTAAAAAAAAAAATATAAATATATATTTTGTTTGTCTTTTTTTAAAATAAATTAATTTAAAAATATATTTGAATTATTTATTTATTTTTTGTACTTAAACAAACAATAATTAAAAAACAAATGAACAATAATTAAACTTTGTTGTAATATCTGTATTTTATAACTCTTTTTTTTTTTTTTTAGAAATAAAATATACCTATAGCGTAAATTTATTTATGATTATTATGCAGCCATATTTGTATTAAATATGTATTTATGACCTATGAATTACATGTGAGTACTTGTAATTTTTTTTTTTTTTTTTTTTTATTTAATTTTTTACAATATATTTTTTATTATTATTTTTTTTTTATTTTGACAGATGAAATGTTTGACTAGGTTAACACACCAAGAAGACTAGAAATACAGCAGCCATATTGACACAAAATAAAGTTTACATTTTAGGGCAATTTTTTTCCGATGATGGCGCTTGAAAAACTTTGTGTCAGACTTCTAAGTTTGGATTGATTTGGATATAGTTCATGACCATGAAGTTCAAGACTTCATGTGACTTGAGATAGACTAGTCAATAGTGTTAAGTTTTCTTACTCTCTCTCTGATAAAAAGGATTTATTAGTAACATAATGGAACCTCCAAGAAAAAATCCTCATGTTGAAATAAAACAACAACTTTTTCATAATTATAAACTAGATTTCATTAACTGTCTTGATAATGATTCATTGGCACAAATATTCATGTTGCTGTCAATACCTGAAAGATTAATCATGGAAAAAGGTAATTATTAAAATAAAATTTTTAATAAATTTAAATTCAATGTTTATATTATTATTTTTATATATTTTTATTTTAATTTAAACATTTTTATTTCTAGTTTGTTTAAAATGGAAAGAAGCTAGTAAACTAGCTTGGTATAATATTACAAAATACAAATGTGGTAATTCAATTGGTCTTGTTCCTCATAATGAATTGTTGACCCAATCATATGTTGAAAAATTATTGTTACGTTGTGGTAGTTATTTGAGAGAATTATCTCTTTCATACAAATGTGATTCAAGTGTCATAAAAATTATTGGTATAGACTTGAACATTCCAGCAATTATAAAAAATACCAGGAATTATAAAAATTGTACAAGTGGTGAGTAATTATATAATAAATATAATAATTTAATAGAAAATATTTTGGATATTATTATATAAATGTCTCACGGAATTTTATGATTTTATTTTTGTTTTAATTTAGTAATTAATTCAATTTTATTTTAAAGAAATTATATTTTGATTTATCAATTGAATTAATATTATATTGATTATAGACAAATGATAAATTATCACATGTCTATTTTGAATAAGTATTTTAGATTTGAATCAAGAAAAATCTTGAAAATATATGTTGGTTTAGAAATGAATTTCAAGCCTTAATTAAACCTCACATTTTGACCTGAATGACATTGAAATTTAATTGATTAAAAATTATAAAATTTAATAAAAATAATCATTTTTTTTATAAATTTTTTTATTTTTAATGAAATTGAATTTTATAATACATAAAATTAATCTTACAGCATCTTAAATGATTATTTACAATCAATTAGTATAAAAACAATTAAAAAAAAAAAATAAAGAAAATTATAAATGATAATATCACGATGCTGTACTTAATGATTACATATTTAAATATTTTTATGTGCAATATTATTGCATGTAACAATTTATTTTATTTTATTTTATTTTTTCTTTCTCTTCAATAATATAAATATTTTCACGTTATTTATTTCTTCAATTTTTTTATATCAAACATTAAATTAAAAATTAGTGATTACTGCATCCAATACCAGCTGACCAATTACATAATCCACCAATTGGATCAAATGATAAATTTGTTGGACATGTATATTCAGTTGGTATTATTTTTTTATTAGCCATTTGTGTGCATGTTATAAATTTTTTACAAGATATTGGATGTGCAAATGTTCCTTGATCTAAACAACCAATTCTTCCATCATTTTTTATATAAATTTTATTTTTTAATTCAGGTTTTAATGATAATTTTGAATCTTCATCAACATAATAATCATAATCAATAATTGGTTTTTGTTTTGGTTTTATAGTTTGATTAATTTTATCAAAATTATCATTTATTTTTTGACGTTTTTTTGTATTTGATGATGATGTTGTTGTTATTATAACTGTTGTTGGTTCAGTTGGTAAAAATATTTTTTCAATAAATTGATTTAATTGATCATCTCTTTGTCTTGTAGAATTATCTTTACCTAATAATTAATATTATTTTATTTTACAATCATAATATTTGAATCGTTAGTATACACATGTAATGATTTTAAAAAACATAAATATTATTATGAAAATTAAAAAGAAAAAATAAAAAAAAAATAAACAACAGAATATTATATGAAGCAAGACACGATGATGAGTTATTTATGATGAATCACTGCATCAAATCCTGTGACTTAATATTTTGTTGAGATGAACTTGATATTGGTTAATTGAACGATGCAAAGCCTGAGGGATAAAAGTTAATTTAAAGATAATAATTATGATTATAAATTAAATTTAAATAGCAATTCAAAGAGAACCAATAATACCAAATGACAGTGATTTTAAAAGTAACTATAATTATGTAATTATTTTTATAATTGACTTATAATGTATTGTACCTGTTTCAAATGAAGAAGTGACTGTTGATGGATCAACAAAGTCTTGTGAACGACTATCAATTTTACTAGAAAAACGTCCACCTAAATCATTATCAACAGTTAATAAAAACATCAACATTTATTTATTAAAAACAAATTAATTTAGAAAAACTTATTTACTAACTTTTAAATGGTGATGATGATGGTCTAACAATTGTAGCTGGTCTTCTTAAAAACACTCGATTTGTTTTGATAACTGATGGAATCTGTAAATATCAAAAATAATTAATTAAAAAAATTACTAATAATTATTATTTAATCATGTTAAATTAATTATAAAAATAAATTAGTTTATGAAAATTAAAAGTAGCTATAATTGCAAGCATTAATGGAAATTTTTTTTGTTTTATAAATTTCTAGAAAATAAAAGCAAATTTTATATATAAATTTATATAAATAAAAAAACCAGCATATAAAATTAAAGAAAATAAAAATTATGTTATATTTTTTAGAATAAATTACGAAGAAGCTTAAAAAATATTTTTGATGAAAATTCGCACAGTTGTCTGTATCTGGCGATTGCTATATTATTTTTTTTATTTTTTATTTTTTTTTGAGATGTTAAAATACACGTCGTGATCGTTGACGTATGATTGTTAGACCATCCACGTGTTAATTTAGCATTATTTATATTGAAAAAAATATTATAATTTATATAAATATGTTTTTTTTTTCAATTAAATTTTTTTTATTATGCTCCAGAGGCTGTATTTGTTTTTATTTGCAGAGGCAGGTTTATTTATTTATTCATCTTCCAAATTTGTTTACCATTAACCAGTGTATGATTTATTTATTTTTTTGTTGGTTTGTTATTTAACAAGACTGACCTCCTGTATAGCTTCAGAATGACTGCTTTCAGAGATGCTCAGATCATCAATTGATGGTTCATTATCTTCTTCATTTTTTGTATTGTTGATTGTATAAAAAATTTTCTGTGGATTATCAGTTGTCAATATGAAACTTTGCATGGTTGTAGAAGACGTTTGCACTTGATTACGTGATGTAGAATTACGACGTTTATTATTATGTATAATTTTTTGAGTAGAATTTTTTTCTTGGAATTTATTTGATATAGAAATTTCAGATGTTTCATTTGCATTTGTTAATGTATTATTTGGAATTTTTAATGATGATAAACGTTGACGAAATGATTGTCTAGATGATGGTTTTTTTGAACGTAATGTTTCTTGAATTTTTGGTGATTCATTGAATCTTACTCTTCCACGTGAACGTGAACGAGATCTAGGATTTATTTGTGATTGTTCAGTAGTTGATGTTGATGTTGGTCCAATGTATGTTGAATTTAATAAATTATTTTCAGTTGTTGTTGATTCATTTTTTTGTTTATTTATTGAATATTTTATTTTATTTTTTTCTGTTGTATTTGATTGATTAATTTTTTTAGTAGCTGATATTGTATTAACAAAAGTTTTTATTGTTGTTATTTCTAAATTTGTTTCTGTTGTTTCTGGTATTACAGGAATTGTTGTGTTATTTAATTCATTATCAACATTATTAAGATGTTTTGTTTCATTTAAACTTGATATTTGTTCATTTTTAATATTATTTGTAAATGTACTTGAAGGTATAACTGTAGTTGTTTCAAATGTTACTGTTGTTTTATCTTCAACCTCAGTATTTTTTTCAGTTGTAATAATTAATAATTTTTCAAAACTTTTACTTGTTTCTGTTTCAGGAAAATCTGTTGATTTGTCTGATGAAATTTCTTGTGATGCAATTGTTGTTTCATCAAAATATTTCATCATTATTGTTGATAAAGGAACATCTGTTACTTGATCACGTTGAGTTGGTGTTGTTGATGCTTCATTAGTGTCAGATGATTCAAGAGTTGACCCAATTGTTACACTTGTTTTTACAGTTGTTAAATCATTAAATTTATTTGTCATTGTTTTAAAATCTAATTCATCATTGATAGTACTTTCAGATGTATATGGAATTTCAGTTGTTAAAAAATCACTTGATAAATTTAATGAATCTAATGTTGTTGGTGTTGTTGTAATTATTTTAATTTCATCATTATTTTTTGTAACAAAAAATCCTCGATTAGTTTCTGCAGATGTTATTAATAATGTTGAACTTGTTGTTGATTTTATATTAGAATTTTCAGTTGAAGATAATTTATTATTAACAGTATAAATATTTGAAGTTTTTCTTCTTCTTGATCCATTTTGTTTTGAAGTAATATTATTTTGTTTATTATCTTCAATATTAATAATATCATTTGATTGTTTTTTTTTTGTATCATCATTTAAAAGTCTACGACTTTTTGATACTCTATAATTTTCAATTTTATTAAAAGAACTATCATCTTCATTATTATCTTGCTCAAGAACTTGAATTCTTAATATATTTTTTTTATTATTAGGTATTAAAATACCATCTGGTAAATTTAAAAATGCAAATTGATGATTATTATCACTTTCAGAATCTTCAAAACCAAGAATTTTAATTGGTACTTTTTTACCATGATTATTTTTAATTTTATTATAAGATGTTTTTAATTTTTTTTGTTCATTTAATTTAACATTAAATGTATTATTTACATTATTTTTATCATGATAAATTGAAGTAATTAATTTGTCATCATTAGCAGCAACAATATTACTTGTAGTAACATTATTTATATAAATATTTTGAATATTTTCACCAATAAGTTGTTTGAGAGTTGGTAGTTCATGACTTTTCTGCTTGACCTGAAAAATTTTTTTATTCCATTTTGTTGTTTTAAATTCAATTATTTAACTATCTTATAAATATATTTAAGCATAGTTTAGAAATACGACAGCTACTTCGACGTTCAAGGTCGAGATATTGGTCGTTAAGTTTATTATTTATAATAAATATTTAAAATTAAGCATAGCTCGTGATCATTATCAGTTTATCATGGCAATTATGTTTTTTATTTGTACATATAGTTTACTTTTAATTTTTGTTGTTTTGGTTTTTGTGTGTTTTTTTTTTTTTAAATGTATGATAATTTTATGATATGAATTATCGTGATTATGATGATGATGATGATGATGATGATAATGATGATGATGATGGGATGTAATTTTTTGTTGTTGTTTTTATTTTTGTAATTACAATCTAAGTTTGGTGTAAATAACCAGTAAGATTGTTAAAGACTGATTCTATTTGAATTGTTGATGAATCAATTGATGGTTCAGTCATAAAATAACGTGCTCTACGACGGGAAAATACCCTTTCGATTGGCAACGTTGATTTATCATGTGATCTTTCAGTTGATTCATTAATGTCATTTGATAAAAGATGTATTGAACTTGATCCATTATTATCTAATATATTAAATTTTTCAAATGGTATTTTTTTAGATCTTATATGTGATGATATTATTGTTTCAATTGATATTTTTTGTCTTTCAGTTGTATCTGATTCCATAATGGATGTAACAAGTCTTGTAATTGGAATAGGTGAATTTGTTGTAGTTATATATTTATATGATTTTGGTGTTGTTGTGTATGTTTGTGATTTTCTTTGTTTAGCATCAGCAAAATAATCAAATTTTTTAATTGATAATTGATTTTCAATAAATGAATTTTCAGTTGTTGTTGTTGTTGAATGACGAGGATATGAACGATTTTTTGTTTGATTATTTTGCAATGATATATTGTTGATTGTTAATATCTTGTCTTTATTAGATATTATTGGTAATTTTGAAATTGAAATTGGTAATTTATTTGTTATATTATCGTCATTTGTAATATCATAGTTATTAGATATTAGATAAGTTTTACCTTGTCGTAAATCTACAGAACTATTTATTTTTTCTGATATTTTATTAGGATAAATATCAGAATTAATAGTAAGATTAGTTGATGATAGATCAGATGGATAGATAGGAGTCAATGAAATTAAATTTGAAGTTGTAATTGGAGTTGAAGAAGTAGAAGAAGTTAACTCGCTTGATAAGTTTTTGACTTCTATATTTATAACAGGAACATTTGAATCTTGTGTTACCTCAGGATATATTTCAGGTTCTTCAATAGGAACAGAAGTTGTAGTATCAAATTCATTATTTAAATTTTCATCTTCATTATTTGAATTAGAAATTTTTGAGTCTTTTATATCTTCAAAAATTTCTGGTTCAATATGAGGATTATTATTAATTTCAAATTCATCATCAGGAGTCTTGGATGTTGTGGATGTTGTAGGAACTGGTCTTCGTCGAACAAATAAACTTTTTCTACGATTATTTTTATATATATCTAATGGTTCTTCTGTTGGACGATTTTGATTTTTTGATAATCCAAAACGTCGTCCTACAGATGAGGAACTTATAGGAGCATTGGTTGTGGTACTTGTTTGTGTTAATGGCCTTTTTCGTATAAATTTTCTTTTAACAAAACGTGTTGTTGTATCAGATGATACAGTTGTTGCTGAAATTGTAGAACTAATTATTGGAATAATAGTTTCATATTTATTTAATTCAGTTGTTGTTGATAAAATTTTATTATCATCTTGTAATGTTGTAATTTCATCTTCTGTTTTTTCAGATACTGTTGTTAAATCATCTAAATCTAATGATGTTACTGGTAATGTTGTTAATTCAGATAATAAAATTGAAGAATCTGTTGTTATTAATTCATCTTTATTGTTATCATCATAAGTAGTCATTAAAGTTGTTGAGTTTATTTCATACTCAGTTGTATCAAATTCAACCTGTGATGAATTGGATTTATTTTCTTTTTCAATCAATGATTCTTCTTTGTGAGAGTCAATTTTTATTTCATCAGATAAAGATGAATTATTATTTGTATTCAATAATGTTTCATTAGCAACTGGACGAACTCTTTTAAGAATTTTAAGTCTTCGATGAGGATTTTCACTGATGTTTTGATCATCATTAATTACTGGTGTTGCATCTGTTGTTGTTGTTGTTGTCACAGGTCTTCGTTTTAATGTAACTCTTCTTTTAATTGGTTTAGCCTCTTCAGCAGTTCCATCATTATCTTTTGATATAACTTCAGTATCTGTATCTTCTAAATCATTATTATTTTTTGGAGTATTTGTTAATATTTTATCACTTGTATTATTTTTATTTTCTAAAGTTGTTTCAAGAATTGTTGATGTTGATAATAGTGGTGTTTCTGTTGTTGTTGATGATGCTAAAGTAAAACTTGTTTCTGGTCTAATTTTATCACTCTCTAACGTCAACGAATCAATAACATTAAGTTCAATTTTTTTTTCTGGAATAAAATCATCTGTTGTTTTAAATACTTTTATATTTTTAATATTTTTTTCATCAATATTTGTAGATTTAGAACGTGAAAATTGTGAAAAAAGTTCAGAAGTATCTTGAGCAATTCTTATGATAGGACTATCACTTACATCAGGTATTTTTGATTTAATAATTACACGACGTTTTGAAGCTCCAGTTGATTGATCAATTGGAGTTCCAGTTGGTCTACCTCGTCTTCTTGATGATAATTTTTTAGTTTTATCATCAATTGTAATTGTTGTTGTTGTTGTTTCTAAATTTTCTGAATTTATTGATGATATTCTATTTCTAAATTTTTTATTATTTATTTTTTTTTCTGTTGTTGATATTAAAGGAGATATTGTTGTATATTTATTTATATTTTTTCTTCTTCCATTTAATCTTGAAACTTCAGTTGTACTAGATATATTAATATCTTCATTTTCAAGACTATTATCATTAGTTTGGGAATTAATTGTTGTTCTTACGCGTTCTGCAAACGAATTCAACGGCCGTGCAAAGTTTCTCGTTGGTCTATTACTCACCTTTGTTCTACTTGATTCAGTAGAACTTGGCTGGATAATTGTTGTACTTGTTGTTGTTGTTGTTGTTGGTCTTCCTCTTCTTGATAATCCAAATGGCCTTGGTTGATTAACTGGACTTGTTGATGATTTTGCTAATGTTGTTGGTTTTGTACTTGTAAAAGCTGGAAGAGTTGTTAATAAAATTTCTGTTACTGAATTATCAATAAGTTGAACTGATGGCTCAGTTACTGAAATTTTTTCTTCAACTTTTTCTGTTGAACTAAGTATTAATTCATCTGTTGAAAATGTAGGAATTGTTGATGATTGTACAGTTGAAATATATTGATTTTTTGTAACTTCAGATTCTAAAGATGTTGATTCAATTGGTGACTCGTTTACTGGTTTTATATCCTCAATTGAAGATTCACTATATTTTAATGTTGTACTTCTAAATTTATGAGCATTTGTGTACCTAAAAAAAAAAATAATTAATTATTATAATCCTGAAAAAATCTACAGAAATATTTTTAAATAATAAAAACCTGGATTTTTGAACAGGTTGTTCTTTTGATTTAGCTTCTTCTTCTATCGAAGTTTCATCTTCATTTTTAATACTAAAAATTAACATTTTTCAATAAAAATAAATACAATTTATAATATTTTTAATAATATCAATTTTAAAAAATTATAATTTACTTGTCATATCGTTTTTGGCTGATAAATTTGGATACAGGCTCATCACTAGATTCATTTTTATCATCAACATCATTTTCATAACTAAAAATAAAATAAAAAAATTTACAGTTATTAATATATTAAAATTTCTATGTCTACATTCTTTAATAATTAATTGATTTTGCAATAAAAAATGTTTATAGAATTATGACATCAGTAGATGCTATAAAACATAGACATATATATTTTTTATGAATATTAAATTGTCACTTGAAATATGACAGTTTGTAGAAGGTCATTTAGCTTTGCTTTCAAGAAAAAATATTTAAATAATTATTTTAATCAAATATTATGATAAACTCAAAAAAAAAATAAATAAATAATAAAACAATGTTGCATATTATTCGACAAATCAAATACCATCAAGATTAATTTCAGAAAACCTCATGATTTTGCAATTCAATAAAAGAGAAAGTATACTCAACATTATTACTACTATATTGATATCATTATTATTATTATTATATTAACTCTCTCAAATATTTTAAAGTTTAAAAAATTGTTATATTTCTTTTATTTAATTTATAATAATATTAATAAATAAATAAACTTACACAGGTGTTGTTGGCCTTGAACGTCGAATATCAACATAACTTGGAGATATTTTTTTAGCTGATGATTGATTATCAATATGATCTGGTAAATTACTCATTTCATTATCAGTTGATGCAACATCATCATTATCTTGATGTTTTTCTTCAGAATTTATATCATCATCTTTTTCATCTTCATCAGAATTATCATTAGAAACAGTTGATGTTGTTTTTTGACGTTCAATTGTAACATATTGTGGTTTACCAATTCTTCTACGACTTTTAACTTCAGGTATATCATCAAGACCATCAAATTGTGAATTACCTGGTGAATTTTTAATTGTATTTAATTGTGTAGTTGTTGTTGTTCTTGGAGTTGTTATACCAAAATTAAATTTTGTTGCTTGACGACTTAATACTCTTTCATATAAACTTCTAGTTATTGTTGCTGGTGTCATTTTATCATTTCCTTCAATTTTATCTTTACCTTGATAATGTAATTGTTTTTCTAATTGTTCTAAACCACCAGCTTTTTTAATTAAATCAATTAATTCTTTAATAACACGTGGATCTTCTTCATCATCAATATTAAATTCTTTTTCTGTTGTTTTAAATAATCTTGATGGAATTGTTGTAATTGTTTGACTTTCTGTTGTTGTATCATCTGTAACTGTTGTTGTAGATGTTGTTGTTGGTTTACTTCTATTAATTGTTTTATACTGATGTGGTTTTGATGTTGTACTAACAGGAATTTCATCATCAATTTCTTCAGCAGTATTAATATCATCATCTTCATATTCTTCCTCTTCTTCACTTGATATTGATTCAGTTGTTGTTGTTGTTGTTGTACGACGTGTTGTTTTAGTTATTGGTGCTTTTGTTGTTGTTGTTGCTACAGTATTGGCTTTAGGGCATATAACATTTCTTGGATAATCACAAGAATCTGCTGCTTTGTTAAAAACAAGTCCTGAAAAAAAAAAAATATATAATAACAACAATCAATTAAATGAATAAAAATAGATGTTTTTTTTTTATTTTTAAAAATATAAAATTTACCTGAGGGACATGTAAATGCATGTGCAACAACACCAAGACCACCGGGACCACTGTCCAAACACCAAAAGTATTTTTTACAATCTCGAGGATGTGAAAAAAATCCTTCATCTTCACATTTAAAATCTAGAATTTAAAAAAATATATATAAATATAAATTAAAACTATAAAATAAATTTTCATTAAATATTTTTTAATTAAATTTTTTACCACTTCCAGGATCAGGTGTAGTTGGTGGTTCTGGAGTTGTTAATTTATTACTATTTAATTCACTCTCTGATGAATCATTTGATTCATTTTTATTTTTTAAATTTTGTTCTTTTCTACGATTGCTTGAACGATTTCTAGTTTTTGTTTTAACACGATTTTTATTTGAATTATTATCACGAAGAGAATTACCTACTTGTTCATCACTTTCATTGTTATCATCTTGATTATTAATTTGTGTTCTATCACGTGATTTAATTTTATTATCATTTGTTCTTGAATTAAATCTTTTTCTTGTTGGATTAATTTTATTAATTTTTTGTTGATTTGAATTTGTTTTATGATTTATTAATTCATCATCATCATCATCATTAATTTGTTTATTTGTTTGATTTTTAATTTTTTTTTGATTAAAAGTTGTTGTTTTTGTTTTTTGTAATGATTGATTTTTAATATTACCAGTTAATAATGTTTCTTTAGCTGCTTCAATAAGTGGATATGGACGACCATGACATTTACCACGAAAATCATCATTATCAATTGACCAAAACATAATACCACCAAGTTTTTTTTCAATAGCATATAATGCTTTAATACGTACAATATTTTCATCATCATAACCAACCCATTGATTATCTTTAAATGCATATGGTCCCATGGCTTTTGAATTTGGTTGTACAACTTCCCATTCATTTGATTTATCAATATTTTCACATATTTCATAATAAGCAAGATATCCTTTTTCTCTAGTTGCATCACCTTCATCACCAGGTCCTTCAGCTGGTGAACCAATATCTGTTGATTCATTATTTATTAATGTATATGATCTACCATATGTTGGTATACCAAGTACAATTTTATCTGATGATACATCATGATTTAATAAATATTTCATTGTAAAATCAATTGTTAATTCAGAATCAAAATTATATTCATTATCTTCTTCTAAACCATATAATGGAGCATGATGATTAACTGATGGTTCAAATGCTGAATGATAATCATATGATAATAAATTAAAAAAATCTAAATATTCATTTAATTTTGGTAAATCATATCCTTTTTCAAGATATTCAATACCAGCTGGTATTGCCATTGATAATAATAATCTTGGTCTACCAGTTTTTGATGATTCACGTTCAAATTCTTCACGAAGTTCCTGTATATTAATAAATTAATAAATATTAAAATAATATATATTTATAATATTATTATATTTATAATAATTACCTGTACAAGATCAGCATAATTATTTTTATCTCTTGGTTTTCCTCCATCTCTAAATGATGGATATTCCCAATCAAGATCAAGACCATCAAAATGATTTTGACGTAAAAATTTTACTGAATTTTTAACAAGTTCTTTACGACGATTTGGATCAGCAACCATTGATGAAAATCTACTAGAACCTTCATTCCAACCACCAATTGCTAGCATTGTTTTTAAATTTTTATTATATGTTTTTAGTCCAGTAAATTTTGCATAACCACCTGTAATATTAATATTTTTTTTTTAAAGATTATATCAAATGAATATTCAAAATAATAATTTAAATTTATATAATATTACATACCTTTTTCAATATCTTGATATTTATCAAATGGTTTTAGCGTATTTTCTTTAGTAAAACCACCAAATGCATAAATAAGATGTGTACATAAATATGGATTAATATTTTGTGGTGAATATTTTGCTGTACCAGGTCTATATACTGACCAATTTGTATAATAACAAACTACTTTTTGCTCAGCATTACCTTAAAAAAATATCATGATAATTCCAAGTATACAATTATGTAAATTTATTAACAATATATAATTGATTCATCAAAACGTTAGTATAAAATAAATACTCAATAATTTTCAATAAAAAAAAAAAACAATTAATTATATATGATAAAGTATTAAATAATTTAAGACATTATTTATTCTAAAATAATCATAAAACAATTGTAAAATAATTGTTGATATATTGTTTGTCTGTTAATTATTTATATAGAAAAAAAAAAAACACTTACCATATTCAAGGCTAGCCATCAAGATTACTAGCCAAAGAACAAACGCCATGCTTCCAGTTTTCTGAGATACATGTAAAATTAAAAAACAATTAAAATAAATATAAAAAAAAAAATTATATGTAAATATATAAACTATATAATTTCAAATGTATAAAATTAAATTTTCAATTATTTTTCTTCAAGGTTTGTAAAATATCAATATCATCAATTTGCAATAAATTTAGCAGAAAATAATACGCCTGGAAAATATTCAATGTACAACAACATCTTGGAGCTAAATTTATATACAGCCAAGCCCTTATTGTTTAACAATAATAAATAAAAAAAAAAAAAGAAAAAAGAACGGATATGAAATAAATAAAATATCTTAAAAGTGATCGTGAAAAACTATCACGTATAGAAATAAACGTGTGACGTTGAGACAAACGGTTTTTTTTTCACTTTGGAATTTTAAATCAATTTGTTACTATAAAAAAATATTATTGATAATTTATGATTGAAAATTAAATTAAAAAATAATCATGATTATTGAATGAAGATTAATGTTTATTATGAAAAAAAGACACGTCACATGACAGACTTAGGAATTTTGGGATATTAATTAATTTATTGAGACATAGTAGAGCATGTCGTTCGATGCTCTGGCACTCCTCTTTCGTTATGCAATGTACGTAAAGAGAAAGCAAAAAAATAAATAATTTAAAAAAATATAAAAAAAAAAAAAAATTAAATGAAATGAAAGAAGGAATAAGCAAGTAAGTATATATAATAAGTCGGTTGACTTTCTTTGGAACCAACATTTTTCGAGTACGAAATATATAATCGCATTTTTTTTTTTTTTTAATTATAAATTGTATTGCAGATTGAAGTGTTAGCTATCAAATAATTATATTATTTTATTATAATAATATATATAAATAATAATTTCATTTTTCATATTTAATTTCGTAAATATATATAATTTTTTTTTTCTTTTTTGATTAAATAATATTTATTTAATTTCATAGAGAAACAGAGCATTTTGTAATATCAAATGTGTAATTATTGACATGGAAAATATTTAAATATTTATAATAGTTATATTAGATTATTTTAATATTTATTTTGCAGTTTTATTTTATAATGATTTTATAGTACCACTTGCTGTGGATATTGTAGATTAAATATACACAATATTTCAAACGAGTCAGTTGCAATCTATTGTTATTTATTATCATCATTATATGTAGTATTGAAAAAAAATAGAAATGCTTTTGTATAAGTATTTGTATTTGAGAAAAAAAAAAAATTGGTTTTTTGATTTATAAAATATAAATTTATGTAAATATTTTTATGAAAAAAGTTTGAGGATTATTTAATTATTATCTTGAAATGTTGATGATATTTTTAAATTTGATTTATCAAATAGTTATACATATTATATCAAAATTTTATGACAATTTTTTTTGATAATTTATATAATATTTTTTGTTTCAGTATGTATGTTAATTAACGAGGATACAATTATTAAATATATTTTAAATTTTTAGTTTAATTTTAGTTTTGACATTTTATTAGAAAATTAATTTTTCAATAAATCATATTACAAATACATTATAATTAAAAAAATATAAATTGTCATTTTATTTAATATTTTATCAACAATTATTGTTTAACAATAATCAAAAATAAAAAAAATTTATCATAATTGAAATAATTCATTGCCATAAATAATTCCCCAAATTGAAAAAGTAAAATAAATTATTTTTAATTTGTTTTTTTTTTTACTAATTGATATTTCTTAATTCGTTCAATAATTTATTATACATCTAATTTTCTGTCATCAAAAATTTCCATGAATAAAATTATATTACAATAAGAACCTTAATAGTTTTGATACAATCCTGTTTACTAAAACTTCCTTGAAATTATTTTTTAAAAGTCAATGTTTATCAATCAATTGTGGGTATTTAACTGGTTTTTTTTTTTTTTTATTTTTCAAACAAAAAAACAATAAAGATAATCCAGTGTCATTTATTAACCCTGGAATGCAAGTAAAAGAATCCGGTTATAATATTTTAAACATTTTATTTGTTTAGAAAAGTATCAATAAAAAGAAGAGAACCTCGATTGAGAAGGGTTGAGAGTATGCATATTTGTGAATGTATAAATGACCTTTCGAACTGGTCTGTTGTTTCTATTAAAAGTAACCAAGGTATCAAGGTTATCATATATATTAAAGTTGTTTTGTATATATCTCTTCAAGAAAAACAGAGCAAAAAAACAAAAAGATAAAAAGTAAATAATAAAAATATAAAACAAAAAAAAAAAGAATAAAACATGAAAACGAAACGAGAAATTTTGAATATAATTTAATACATAAATTTGCATCTTTCAACTATATATAAAATGATTTCTTTTAAAATTAAATTTATAATCAATTCATTGATCTCACAAATATATTGGATATTTATTAAATTCACTTTTACTTTTAACCTGATAATCAATACTTAAAAATCCAATCATCAAAATATTTTTTAAATAAAAAAAAAAACAATTTTTTCATATTTCAATAATCAAAATAAATTAATAGAAATTATTTTTATATATTTTTTTATAATATTTCGAAATTAAAATTCTCAACAATATTTCAACGTGTTTTGCATGAAATTTAGGATAGAGAAAATCAATGTACATAAATGTATTTGCCAAGAAAAATATAAGAAAATAAAATTTTATTGAAGATGATGTGCATTCACATTAAAATTAGAAATTTAACAACAAAAAAAAAAAAAAAAACAATCAATTAAGTTAAAAAAATAAATGAATAAATAATTAAACAGGAATTCGAAGTTTATAAGTTTTTTTTTAAAAAAAAAATATGAAAGGTCAGACAGCTGACCATCTCTCCCTGTGTAATGTCAATTTTCTTTTTCTCATTGAGACACAACTTTCGTCGAAATAACCTGTGTACACTTTCAAGGTATACCTGCATCGACCTCGATCGAAATTTTATTTCGAAAGGTCGATATATAAAATAACTTGTTGATTTTATAAATATAAATTTTTTTTACATTTTATAAACTTGCAATAAAATAAATTAAATTATCAATTTTATTTATATATTTTATAGACAATATAAATGTCAAATATTTATCAGCAAGTGATATTTTCTGGTAGACCTTTATGAAGCATACAGTATCTTCTTTGATTTATATAAATTTATATTTTTAAAAAATCATGCTTTCACTATCCATAGACATATGTTAACACACACGTGGATGATAGAGACAACTACTTTTCTTTTCCTCGAAAGCAAGACACTATTTATAAGAAATAATAATCAATAACATTTTTTTTTTATTTAAAACTTTTATTTATTTATTTATTTTTTTTTATCTCATTAGACTGTATTAATAAAAAATTTCATTCATTTTCTAAAATGTATTTTTATATTTTTTTTTTGTCCTACAAAATAATAAATAATTTAATTTTGATGTTTTGAGACAGTTTAAATACTATGTAGTAATTAAAATATATTGAAAAATGAATAAAATAAAATAATAAAAATTTAATGTTATTCTATTTTTTTTTTTTTTTTTTTTATAGCTACCTGAATGAATCTGTGTAACTGTAAATGATCAAGTCATATTACTCAATAACTCATCGGATAAAATAATAATTTTTTTAATTTTTTTTTTAATTTAGATTCCCAAGTTTGTTGCATACAATAAAAAAATTAATATTTCTTTTTCTAATTCCCACACTTTTTTTATTGCAATTATAATAGAGATATTTTTATTTAATATATAAATTATTTTTTGTAAATTAATTTTATTATTTAAAATATAAATTTTTGTTTTTTAATCAATTTTGAAATTTTAAATTACATTGTGAAATTTTTATAATAATTTAATGAATTTTTTTTAGTTTTAATTGATTATTAAATTATTTTTTCAAGGATAAAGTTTTATAATTATAAATTTTAGTATTTTTTTGATAAAAAAAAAAATGAATAATTAAAAATTTTAATTATCTTACCCAACAAGACATTTATATAATTATAATTTTCCTTTTAATGTCAACAGGTTTTTATCAGACATTTGCAATCCACAAAAATAAACACACACTTTCTTTCATTACACAAATTAATTACTAAATAAATATCAAAAAAATTCCTAATAATTTTTAGATAATTACAGTTAATTTCTTCTTTTTATTTTTAATAATTTAATTAAATAAATTATAGAAATTAATATATTTTTTTTTTCAAATATTGAGAGAGTAATATTGTTTGTATGTTCGTGTTCATCAAGTTATCATACAGAACTGTTACTTTCATGGGTATTTACTGTTGACTCCACCTTTGCAAGAACCCCACTATTTGGGACAAAATCCTGTCTGTTTCACTCCACTGTGCAACAGTACATTGCCATGAGCAAAAAAAAAAAATAAAAATAAAATAATAAAATAAAATACAGGACACCATCAAGAAATTATTCATAACAGAGAGGTGAAAGGAAGATATATTTAAAGTTAATTCTTCATATGATATACATTTACTTCATTAATAAATTGATATTATTCAGAATTTTGTTTGATTCAATTTTTTTTTTTAAATTTATATACATTTAAGAATATTAAAAGTTTTAATTTAAAAAAAATATTATTTATGATTAATTATTATTTATTAAATATGTATATTTAAATTTTAGAAATTCATATTTAATTATATTTCATTTCAAAAAAAATAAAAGAAAATGTCTAGACTTTTTTTTTGAGGTGGAAAAATAAGTGCATTTGGTATTTTTTTAAATGTTATAAATAATTATTTGAGTAATTTATTTTATAAAAAATAAAATATTACAATATAAACATTAATTATATAAAATATTGTAAAACTAAAATTCGAAATTTTTCTTTTTTTTTATTTGTTTTATGACATTTAACTATTTTTTTTTTTTATATAATATATATAATTTAATAAATTTTTGGGACTTTTATTTTTATTTTTTTTTTGATAATTTAAATAAAATTTTAAATATTATTGTGGTGAAAATATTTTTATTACTGGTTGCTTTCTAATATTTCACGTTGTTTACAGTACCTCTCTGATAAATAATTGAAAATATAAATTAAATATATATTGCATTGAAATAATATCAAATGTTATGTGTAAACAAAAAAAAATGAAGAGTTATAATTATTTTTAATATAAAACATTTGTAAAGTCTTGAAATATTTATCAACACTTAATATCTGCATTTAATAACAGTAATTATTGATTAAATAAATGTAAAATCAGCAAGATCAACCTATCATCTTGTAATTTTATTTATAAATAATAAAATAATTATGTTACAAGTTGATAGAAAAGAATTTTTTAGATATAAAAATTGAAAAAGTTTATTAAAATATAATTAAAAAATTATCAATTATTGACAATGTATTATATTGTTTTTAAATTATTCAAGTTATATTTTTATTATTTAGCAGATGAATTTATTGATTTAGGATCTAAAGGAGATTTTTACTTTTCTTTTTAGATGCTTCATCTGAAATAATTAATGATATAATTATATTTAAAATTTATTTGTTGATAAATTAAAATAAATAGAAAAGGTATTTAAAGATTTAATTTATTCGATTACCTTGGTGAAATTTTTTTGCTGTTTGTTTTCTAATATCTTTCACGTCTTCAACTTGAGCCAATTGTTGCAACAATCTTTGTCCATACTAATGAGAACCTTGACAAAGTGCATGGAAATCAAAACAGGATCATGTGTTATTTTATTTATAAGTATTATTGTCTTTTTTTTCTCCTCTTTTACAGTCCTATAACCCTGATATAACTCGATATTTTTTCGAAAAAAATTGAAAATTCTCCGGTAAAATTGTAAATTATAACAGGATAATAGAACAGGAAAAGAGGTATTCAAAAGACGTCATCTTAGATTAAACAAATGCTGAAAAATTATGACCAATTACATTACGAATAAAATACTCAAGCGTACTTTTTACACAAAAAATTAAACTTGATAATGTTTTATCATTTGTGATACTAACTTATTTTTCATGATGAACCACACACTTTAAATTTCATTTTACTTTATTCTTTCTTATATAATATCAATAAATATAAATTAATAAACTTGACTTTTAAGAACAAAGACACAATTAAATCGACCCAATAATGTCAGAATTGGTCAGAAAAATCAAACGTAGCAATCATAAAACAACACGTAGTAACGTGTTAGTGTGAGAAGGGAGTAATTACAAAATAATTAATAACAAAAAAACAATTGAAGATTCATAATTTATTATTAACATATTTTTATTCAAAATTAATAAAAATATTTCTATGTTTCTCTTGCACGTATAGCAGCACGTTTTCCAGTGACAGCCTAAAAATAAAAACAAAATAAAAAGAGTTAAAAAGTTATTCGAAATAAAAGTAAATAAATTAGATTTTTTTATTTCAAAAATTACCTGGAAACCAGACTTGATATTAGCAACTGAACATCTTGATCCACATGTTTCACATTGAAGGAAAAATATACGTGTATCTTTTTGTAAAATAGTATCAGGTGATCTACATGTATGACAAGTTATATACTCTTTGATGTATCTTCTTAATACATTTTCAATTTGTTTTTGCTGGAATCTTCCTTTGATAATCAACTGGCTGTTACCATCAACAGATCCACTTGTACCCAATTCAGCAAGTAAAAAATCTAACAAATGTTTTGGCTGTCTGTGTAATGTTTTACAAATCTAAACAAAGAAAACAACAACAACAATGTAATGACATATGAAAAAATAATTTATATCAAAGTAATAGTAACAATTTACCTCTGTAAAATTAACAAATGAAGTTTTTTTGGTTCCAATACGAACAACTTGTGGTGGACGCATGACAAATTTTTGTTTTTTTCCAGCAACCATATCTGGATTTTTTTCTCTCATAATAGCAAATATACGTTCTAATAATTCTTCATGAGTATAATCTCTTTCATTGTCAATCCACACATCTTGCTCAACAGTATCTTAAATAAAATAAAATAATTAAAATTTGTTATTCAATAAATATTAAATTATAATAATAAACATAGGATATTTACCATTTTCTTTGTTTTCAATACTTTTATTTTCTTGTTCAGATACTAAATCAACAAGTTCTTTTCTTTTTTTCTTTTTTTTTTTTGTATTTGCAAAGTCCATATCAAGATTAAGAATACTGTCAACATTATTAACTTCATCAGCTAATAAATCTGTTGATTCCTGTTAAAATAATTATTAATCAATGAATGACAAGTATGTTTATTGGTAATTTAATTTTTCAATAATAATTTTAATAAATATTTAATTAATAAACTATTAAAATGTATTGATTAATTACTTCAACATTGTTCTCTTCAACTGGCACAATATCACGATCAAAAGGTGTTACAATCTTTTTTTTTTTTTTCTTTTTCATTGTAATATCAAAATCGAGAACCTAAAAACAAAAATTTTTATCATTAAATTTAGTATTTTTGTTGTTTATATTTTATAATTGTTATTTATATTTTTATTAACTTACTGATTCTTCTGCCATTATAATTATTTTATTATTTATATTTTTTTTATGATAAAAAAATTAATTAAAGCAGCTGAAAACACATGGAGAAATAATTGACATGACGTCAGGTACAGATTTTATTATCCATAAAGTATGCATGTTGACAAGATGGTTAAACGACAAACAAAAAAAATGTGATTATAGAAGTTGTTAATAGATGGCAGAAAATGTAATTTCTTGTTGGAATTAAGGAAGCCATTGTTTTTTTTAAATATTTGAATATTAGATATAAACAATAAATCCTAATATTTTTTTTTAATGAAATTGGTTATTAATAATTATTGAAACTACCAGAGAAGTATAAGAAAAATATTTATACGTTTTTGATTAATTTTTTTTTTTAATGAATAGTTTAAATTTAAATTCACTGTGAGATGATTAATTTTAAAAATTGTTAATCTTCAATAATTATATATTTTTTTAGAGAATGAGTCAATGAATGTTTACTTTTTTTTGAAAAATAAATATTAATCTATAAAAAAAAAGTAATTTTGAATGATTAGTATTATTACTGTTTACATTTGAAGGTAAAGAATAAATTTGTACTTGTGAATTTATAAAAACTATACACAAATGATTAGTTGTTTAACAAAATTATTATGTTTTTTTAATTGGACTATTTTTCATTTGAAATTGCAGCTGATAATAATTAATTTGACAAAAAGAAAAAAGAAAGAAATTGAACATATCGACAGATAAATAATAAAATAATGATAAATTATATAGAAAATAAATTTTTTATTTAACAACTACTTTGACTATGATGGTACTAGTTGACAGTGTTATCAATTATCTGATTGCGTTGGTGCATAACTCATCAAGCCGAAAATCAACTTGTAACTTGATCGGTCATCTTCGGCAATTTCTTCTATTTCTATAATTTTAACAGTAAAATATTATTGTAAAATTATTGTGGAAAGGGAATAACCTACCCTCAAGTTTACTTGTACACACATAAAAATTCACCTGCGTCATTTCCTTCCACCTCAGTCTTATAACTACCACCAATTCACAGACCAGACAGAAAAAAAGAGGAACCTCATACTTGGACAACACCGAAATCAGTTGGTTCAGAATCTTGCACAAGACACCTCAAAATTTAGACAACACACGATTCATAATATTGTCATTGCAAAGTATATTGTAATTTAACTAGAAAAAATATAAAATATTTTCAAAACTTTGATGATTTATATTTATTTTTATAAATAAATAAATAAAAACTATCAATATGACTGAAAGATTTTCAAAATGGAATTCAATTTTAAATGAATATCTTGGAATTTATGCGGTAAGTGATTATTATTAATTTTTAAATTGTTAATATCCATAAATTTATAAATTAACAAATTCATTTAATTTTTATTAAAATAATTTTTAATCAGTAATTAATCATCATTGTGTTGGCTTTATTATATATATAGTTATCAGCAATGTGACGTATTGGTTTTTTTTTTTTTTTTTTCAATGATGACTTGTATTGTATTAATATTATATTATTTTCAGGTTTTAAACATATTGGTCTTTTTTGGTCCAAATTATGTAAATTCAAGTATTTTTATGGAAGTCAACATTTTATATTCAACCAACGAATCTGGAAAGTTCATAGAAATTTAGCAAATTTTAATGCATTGTCACAGATAATAAATGGGCAAATTTATTTTCGGGAAGTAAATATCAATGATCCTGGAAAAAAAAGAAATGCTATTCTGGTAATTTTCTTTCAAATTAATTTTTATTTATATATAGATAGGTTTTACAAATTTTTATATATTTTTTAATATTTATATATTTTAATTATTTATTTTTTAGTTTGGTGTTTATCACTTAGTGTTGTTCATTGGGTTTATGTTGTTCGGTTATGCTGGTTTTATTCATGTATATGATCATTTTTACACAGAAGAATATACAACAAATCTTCTCAGTACTTTTTATGATGAACAACATAATGGAGTTTATGCTGATTACATGCAATCAACTGTAAGTTTGATATAATTATTTTTTTTTGTTTTTCAAAATATATATATTTTGTTAATTTTTTATTTGAATTTTTAAGTTTGAATGCTGTGGAGTGATTGATGCATCATCTGAGTATGAAAATACAACAATAC
The DNA here is from genome assembly GCA_011426435.1 of Lysiphlebus fabarum. Lineage (NCBI taxonomy): Eukaryota > Metazoa > Arthropoda > Insecta > Hymenoptera > Braconidae > Lysiphlebus > Lysiphlebus fabarum. The sequence goes on along the minus strand of WSYQ01000045.1, from coordinate 169,558 downwards.
CTGATTCTTGTTGTCAAGAAAGTGTCATTGGTTGTTCAATCAAAAAAGCTTATAAAATTAATTGCAGTGAAGCAATCAAATCAAAAGCCACACCAATGATTTTAATCTTTAATTTTGCTGCAATTGCTAGTAGTCTTCTCGAGGTAATTGAGTCAATTATTTTTTTTTTTAATTTCATAAATATTATTTCAATGTTATTTTATTTGTTTTATTTTTTCTATTTTTTATTTTGCAGTTGGTGCCAATCATGTTGTCATTGTATACAATTTTCTTTCAAAAATCATCTGCAGGAAATTCCATGGTGGATAATTCCGTTGTGAATAATTCTGATGAGGATAATTCTGGTGAAGATAATTATCGTATTGCGACAGTAGTAGAAGTAAATTTAAAAAAAAATCATAAAAAAAAATCCAAAAAATCATAAACATCAAGTTAAGAAAATTTAAATAGAAAAAATAAAAAGAAAAAAGATTTACAAGATGATTCGAGAAATTTTTTACAATTAATTTAATTAATCTGTTTTTAAATTGATATGACTTGAATTTAAATTGTTTTTTTTTTTTTTATAATTTTTATGTTGACTTTTTTACAATACGTTATGTAAAATAATTGAGAGTATATAAATAATAGAGAATATATGTATAAATAATATTTGTAATTTGGCTCAAGTGAAACATTGAGAAAAGGTTTTCAAAAATATTTTAAAATAATTATAATAAAATAATAAAATTGAATAAACTATATAAAATGATTAATTAAAAATTGTATTTATTTCGGCGAAAAAAAAATAATATTTGCTTAAAATATCAATTAAAGTTGAATAATAATTTAGATTAAAATAAAAAAAAATTAACTTGTAATAATCATGTACTTATATTCAATTTAATTTGACTGATAACAAAAAAATAGAAAAAAATTTTGATAGATAATTGCTGAAATATTTAAAAGTAGTTTAATTATTGACAATTATTGATTATTTTGGTAAATTTTTTAATGCAGTAAATGTAAAAAAAAATATTTTTAAAGAGTTTAATTTATAATAATTATCATAATAAAATAAAATAATTTATTTTAAAAATGTATTGGTTTTCTCGAAAATAAAATATTATTGTCTAAATAAAATGAATAAATAGAATATGAAATAAAAAATTAGAATGAAATTTAAAAATTTATTTTAAAACAAGTTGATATGTATCAAACAATAGAAAAAAATATTATTTTTTTTATTTAAATGTATAATAATGGTTATGAGTCAGCTTGCCAAATTGTAGATAAGATTTTACTTGATACAAAAGAAAAAAAAAAAAAAAACCTATGAGTATTTATTCAAAATAAAATAGATGATGAAAATTAAAAATTTTTATTTTTTTTAAAATAAAAATAACAGCATGACATAAATAAGTGTTATCACATTTTCACATGGATTAGGGTGTGATGCATGAATATTTCCAAATGATGACTCATGCAAGCCGAAAATTGAAAATCAACTTGTCACATGATCGGTCATCTTCGTAAATTTATTACCTTCACGACCTCTATTTTCCAATAAAATTATTGTAAAATAACTGTGGAAGGGATATTAAATTTTGTCAGTACCGTCAGTACATACAAAGAATTTTACCTGTTATCACTTTGTTGTCAGCAATACAGCTACTTACAGTCCAGGAATAGAAAAAAAAAAAAAAAAAAAGCATAGTGATTTATTATTTTATTAATTTGTAATTAAAATATCTCAAAATGATAAATGTACATGAAAAACTGGAATTTTTATTCAATTCTTACATATGGGTACAAAGGGTAAGTACTCCAAAATATTTTTTTTCTATAAATATATATAAATTTTTTTTATTAATATGTCTATGTATGATAAGTCATAAAATGTCAAATAATAAAGACATAATCATCTCACAATTATTTTTAATAAAAAATACCAATTATTATTTTATTTATATATGTAAATTTATAATTTTAGGTTTTTGAAAATATGTATATAAGCTGCATTTTTTGTAATTTCATGAGTGGTAAAATTTTCCCTACAATATTACCCTTGTCAACGTTAAAAAGACTCAATTTTCTTTCATTATGGTTTGTGTTGATGGCATTAATGTATACTTTAGCTCAATCAGTTCATCGTACTATTATAAAAGAAAATAATTATTCCGAAGGGTTTATTCGATTGATATATAAGAAATTTGGTATCAAACCAACAACAAAAAATTTATTAAAAATGGTAAATAAATTTTTTATTTTTTTTCATATAATTTAATCAAAAAATTTTATTGTAATTATATTATTAAATTTATTTTTATGTATTTTTTATTTTTCAGTTTATTTTTTTTAATTTAGTATTTGTATTTTATTTTATTTCAATTGATCATAAAATTTCTACTGATACAATGGATTATTTTAATTCAGAAGAATATTCAGGTTCTTTATTCAGTGAATTTCAAAAACTTGTAAAACTTGTTAAAAAAAATACATCTTTGGAAGATACAACTGATATTATGCAGTCAAAAGTAAGTTTGTATGAATAAATATTTTGTTGATTAATATGTGTTCAATTTATTATTTAATTTTGCAGTATCAATGTTGTGGAATTGTTGATCCAATAATGGAATATGAAAATAAAAGTTATCCTGATTCATGTTGTCCACAAAAAAATCACTGTACAATTGATAATTCATACAAAGAAAGTTGCATTAATAATATTAAATCAATTGTTTTTTTAAGGCTAGAATGGAAAATTATTGTTATTAGAGGTTTAATTTTTTTTTTGGTAATTTAATAATTTATTATTATATTGACAAAATGAATTTTCAGTTAACTTTGATTAATTAATAATATTATTTATATTTTTTTTTTTAATAGATTTATGGAATTATTTTTTCATTGTTGTTGGTATTATCAAAAGAAGATTATTCTCTCTCGTCATATGTAAAATTGAAAGATACAATGTCAATACAATTAAAAAAGTTGTTAAAGAAATTGATATTTTTTAAAATGACAAAATCCAGACAAGATTTTTTTCGAATTTGTTCAAAAATTATTAAGTATATTTTCACTTTATCGACCATTTGTTTGTGCTTATATATTCGTTTTGATGAGGCTCGTAATTTACGTGATAGTGTAATCATTTATAATTGGTAAATTAAATAAATTAATTGACAAAAAAGCAAGATATAACAACATGGTGAATCAATAATAATAACTAAACAAAATTAAGATGTTTTTATAAGGTTTATCAATTAATTTTATACATCACAATCATCAAAAAAATTTTGGAGAATTAACTTTATTAAAAAAATTTATATCACAATTAGTTTTACAAAAAAATAATAGAAATTTTATTGAAAGAAAAAAAAAAATAATTATATTTAAATATTTCAAAATAATTAGTATGACTGTAATTATTCATGAAATAAAAAATTTAAAAATAAATAAAATATATTAGTTGTAATTTTTTTAAGATAAACTTTAACAAAATAAAAAGGATTGTCTTGCTGATAAATAATAAGTTGATAATTTTAACATCCAGGAACAAAAATTTGACACATATTTTCACATTTGATAAGTAGAAAAAGAAAGAAATCGAATATATCAACAAATAAATAATAAAATAATAATAAACGATAGAAAATAAATATTTTTATTTAAAAATTAATTTGACTATGATGGTACTTGTTGACAGTGTTATCAATTATCTGATTGTGTTGGTGCATTACTCATCAAGCCGAAAATCAACTTGTAACTTGATCGGTCATCTTCGGCAATTTCTTCTATTTCTATAATTTTATCACTAAAACTATTATAAAATAGTGGAAGGGGTATAAAATACCCTTAAGTTTACCTATACATACATAGATTTTTACCTGCGTCATTTCCTTCCACCTCAGTCTTACATCACCACCAATTCACAGACAGAAAAAAAAAAAAAAAAAGGCAATAGTTGTACACCACCAAAATTAATTGGTTTAGAAACTTGCAATTTAGACAACACAAGATCCATAACTATATCAGTGCAAAATATATTCATCCAAATTAAAAAAAATATAAAAATATTCTGGAAACTTTGATGATTTATTTATTTTTATAAATAAATAACCAAAGAATATCAGTATGGAAGTAAAAAGATTAGCAAAATGGAATTGTATTTTCAAAAAATATATTATATTTCAATTGGTAAGTGATTATTATTCAAAGTATACATAAATTTATTAATAAAAAATTTATTTAATTGTTATTGGCATAATTTTTAATGATTCAGAGTTATTTTAAGAACGTTATCGTTATTAATCATCACTGTGTTAATCAATTAATAATTATTAATGTGATGTATTGGTTTTTTTTTATTTTTCAATGATGTGTTATTGTATTAATATATTATGTTGATTTTAGATGATAATATTGTTCATCTTACCTTATCCAAGTTATCAAAAATTTATGTATTTTTCTGGAAACCATTATTTTATATTCAACAATCGAATCAGCAGTTTTTATAGACTTTTAGTAAATTTTTATATGATGTCTAAGACGATTAATATGCGAATTTATTACAAGAAAGAAAAGATCAATGATCCTGAAAAAAAAATTAATTCTATTCTGGTATATTTTTTATTTAAATTAATTTTTCATATAATTTTTACAATTTTTTATTTATTTTTTAATACTTTTAATTATAATTATATTTATTTTTTAGTTTGCTGTTTTTCATTTAATTTTGTTCATTGGATATATATTCTTCATTTATGCTGGTTTTTATTTTGTATATGATTATTTTTACACAGAAGAATATACAACAAATCTTCTCAGTAATTTTTATGATGAAAAACACAATAAAGTTGATGCTGATTACATGCAATCAACTGTAAGTTTGATATAATTATTTTTTTTTGTTTTTCAAAATATATATATTTTGTTAATTTTTTATTTGAATTTTTAAGTTTGAATGCTGTGGAGTGATTGATGCATCATCTGAGTATGAAAATACAACAATACCTGATTCTTGTTGTCAAGAAAGTGTCATTGGTTGTTCAATCAAAAAAGCTTATAAAATTAGTTGCAGTGAAGCAATCAAATCAAAAGCCACACGAATGATTTTATTCTTTAATTTTGCTGCAGTTTGTAGTAGTGTTCTCCAGGTAATTGGATCAATTATTTTTTTATAACTTTTATTTTATTATAAATATATAATTATTATTTAAATGTTTAATTTTTTTTACAGTTGGTGCCAATTATGTTGTCATTGTATACAATTTGTCTTCCAACATCTTCTGTAAATAATAATCCGGCTATAAAAGAAAATACTAAGAAGAAAATTTGGATATTAAAATTTTTTAATCTTGTAAAGAAAAATATTAAAAAAATTAAAAAAAAACGTAGTCAAAAAGTAAAAAAAAAATCATTAAAAAATGAATTGTTAAAAGATGATTAAAAATAATTGTACGATTAATTTGATTAATTTATTTTCAAAATATAATATTATGATTTAAAGTTTGATTTTTTTTTTATATCATTTTTATGTTAATTTTTTTCATGATAATATTGCAAAATGATAGTGAATATATACACGTACAAAAAAAACCTATAAGTTTACTCATATAGAAGAGACTTGGCTCAATTCCACCTAAATGAAAAATTAAAAAAATGTTTATAAAGATATTTCACAAATAAAATAACAAATAAAAATAATTAATTTGACAAAAAGAAAAAAGAAAGAAATTGAATGTATCAACAAATAAATAATAAAATAATAATAAATGATAGAAAATCAATTTTTTATTTAACAACTACTTTGGCTGTGATAGTATTAATGATTGGCCAAGCCTTGGCTGTTTATTAAATGGCCAATGCTTGGTCGCCAATGATTGGCTAAGCCTTGGCTGATTTTCAATTGGTCAAGGCTTGGATGCCAATCATCGACCAAGCCTTGTCAGATCTTAAATGGCCAATGCTTGTTCGCCAATAATTGGCCAAGCCAATATAACGCTATAACTTTTAATAGAATTAACATAATTGTTTAATTGTAAATAATTGTAAATTATAACAACTTTTAAAGGTAAATCAATGATAATAACTAATCAAAATTAAGATGTTTTTATAAGGTTTATCAATTAATTTTATACATCACAATCATCAAAAAAATTTTGGAGAATTAATTTTATTAAAAAAATTTTATATTACAATTAGTTTTACAAAAAAATAATAGAAATTTTATTGAAAGAAAAAAAATAATAATTATATTTAAATATTTCAAAATAATTAGTACAATTGAAAAGTATAAAAAAATTAATCTGACAAATTTAAAGTTGATGAGAGAAAAAAAAAAAAATATTAATTTTATAATAAATTTAAATTATTATATTCAAATAAAATTTATAAAAATAATTAATTATGTTTTGCTGTTACATTAATATTTACAATATAATCAGTAGTTTCAATTTCAAAACCATTTTTTGGTAACAATGAAAAAAAACCACGTGAAAATCTTGATATTGATTTCCATGTATTATGAGCCCAACGTGTTATATAAGTCATCACTGTTGGTTTGTTTATTGAATCATCTCTAACTTCTTTCAATTTATCAATTAAATCTTCAATCTCATCCATTGATCTGTTTCCAATTAATTTTTCATTTTTCATTTTTTTTAATAAATTTATAAAAAATCCATTTTTAAGATCATCCCCATTTAAATGATCTAAACGATTTATCAATTCATTAACCCAATGAGAATCAAGTGAATATATTTTAGATAAAAAAACTTTTTCAATTTTATCATTTGCAATATGTGGCTCAAAAGTTTTATTAAAACCACTTAATTTATTCCATAATTTTTGTAATGTTTTTTCATCTTCTGTATATTTTAATTCAGCTGCTCGAATTATTTTCATTAATTCAGATGGTTTTGATTGATCAGGATCTTCTGATTGTTCAACTTCAAATGCAATGACTGCAATTATTCATGAAATAAAAAATTTAAAAATAAATAAAATATATTATTTGTAATTTTTTTAAGATAAATTTTAACAAAATAAAAAGGATTGTCATGCTGATAAATAATAAGTTGATAATTTTAACATTCAGGAACAAAAATTTGACACATATTTTCACATTTAAATTAAAAAAAATTCTCTCGATAAATGTCACTGAATTTACTACCAATTGGTACTTTTTAAAAATACAAATTTTTTAAACTTTGAATGATTATTTTTGTTTGTTGGATTTAAAAGTTATTGGGTTTTTGATTAGCAAATTTTTATGATGAACAGGCTGATACTGGTCCACAATTTTATCCAACAAAGTTGATCTATAATTCTCTTTTTCTATCATAGTTTCATAGACAAACCATTGAAACACTAAACACAAACACGCTATGCAACATTATATTTCTATTTTCAAAACTATGAATGTGTTTGTCCAAATAAACTGGACAAACACACATAAAAACTTGACATCATGTGATGAATTGATTTTTTAAAATGGGGAGAATTAAAATTAATTTTTACAGACATAATTAGATTCGCACCCTCTTTTACCCAAACTTAAATTAATTCATCTGATTATGTAATTTATTTTCAATTTTATGAATATTAAATATATTTATTTTTTTTTATGATAATTATTTTTAATCAAATAATAAACTTTTTTGGATATTTTAAATTTATATTTTACATAATTTGGCCACATTGTTATTAATAACTTGTTTACAAAAAAATTATTGGAAGTAAATAAATTTAAAAATAGAAAAATTAATCATAAAATTATGTGATAATTAATATTTTTTTAAATTAAATTTAAATAATTTACAATACCTTGAAAAATAAAACTTGAAGCAATGACAAGCATCAAAATTAATTTATTATAATCCATATTATAAATTTTTTTTTTATAGAAAAAATTTAAAAAACACAATTATTTATTTATAAAATTAACTAAATTACATAAAAAATTAAATTTAAATAAATTAAATAAAATATTTTTTGAGAGAAACGTTACTCGAATAGTGAAAGTTTTATACTGAGGAGATTTAGGTTTTTTTTTTTCTTTGGTTTGTTAGTTTTCATACCTGCGTTTTCTAAACTGTTGTAGTTTTTTTTTTTTTATATAAATTCGTGGAAATTATTTGAGAAAAAAATAGCAACTTTTTGGGGATGATAGCTACTGATTTGGCCTTTATTTGCAACCATTTTTCATAGAGACCGGTTTTTAAAAAGGTCTCTAATTTTAATAAACATGTTGAGATGAAAATATATTTTACCTGAGTTTTCTGAATGTGTTTATATATTTAATACAAAGAAAATATTTATTTATTTATTTGCATATGAATCTTTAACATTTACAAAATAAAAAATAAGTTTTTGTTTAAATTAAAATACAAAATAATTGAAATAAATAAATAATCATGACAAAACTATCAAAATAAATTGATAAATATAATTAACAAAAAAAATGATAAAACATTTACTAATTTTTGTATGAAAATATGAATTATTTTTATTTAAAATTTTTAGTTAAAAATAAAAATAAAAATCTATAAAAGAGTTTAATTAAATTTACTAAAATTCAGAAAAACTATTATTTAATTTAAATATATTTTTAATGATTTCATTGCAAATTATCAATGAAAAATAAATAGAATGATTAAACACTCAAATGACAACCAAATCAAACCCAAATTAGATCAATTAACTAATGTTATAATAAGAGTTAATTAATTACTTTGTAAGAGCTCTGATTTAACAATAACATCATAATCATGACAACATTTCTCTCCTTTTTCTCCATTTTTTATCAGCTGATTGATCCATCATAATTTTTTATTTTAATTACATAATTATTGTCATGTTATTTGTAATTTTTAAACAATAAAATACTAATTATAAGCTTTTAATTATTACGAAATTTTATTTTTTAAACTTTGAAGAAATAAAAATATTACAATTTAATAAATATACTGCTTCTTTTTATACATAACATTTTTGTATTTATAATTTTTAATTTTCAAAATAATTTGATAAACAAAAAAAATAGAATTTACAAAGATATATATTTTAAAAATGATTTTCTTTTTTATTATTGAAATTTTTTTTTGATATTATTTAAGTTTTATTTAAAATTTTAATTATCAAGTCATATGTCATGTCCATTTATTGATTTGAATTTTTAAAATAATTATAATACAGATAAATATTTAATTAACAAGAGCAGTTATATGATAAAATGAATTTTAAATTTATCACTTTTTTTTGAAACACGTTACAGCATTAAAATAACAACGCCAATATACACTGTTATTAACATGACCTCGTCTTTGAAGATCCATCTAAAAAAAATTTAAATAAAAATTAATTATTAATTATTATATATTATATTATTTAATAATTATAAAAAATAGTTACTCCAGTTTTACTATTTCCAGATCGTAATGCACCAACACTTGGAATTTCAATAATTGGTTCTGATTTTACAAGACCACGTTCACTTCTTGATTCACCTATACCTTGATCATCAACAGCTTTTTGAAGTGCAACCATAAGTCTATCAAGTAAAAGTGCAGCTCTTTTTGTTCCAACCTATAAACAATTATTTAAAATATTAAAATTTTTTAATTTAAAATTATTTGTATGATTTAATTATGCAGTTATTTGAATCATAAATTGTTGTTATTGTTTTAATGTCAATAATTTAGTCACAATAATTTGCTTTGATGATTATATATTTTAAAAAACAATAAAAGGTTAAATATCTGAAATAAAATTATGAAACATTTGATGACAAACTTAATGGTAAAAACAACAGTTTAACTCAAAGAGTAAAAAAAAAAAAAAGATTCTATTTTTATTTTTTAATAAAAAAATTAATCAATTAAAATACAATTGATAATTACAAATGATAAAATTATAATTTTTTATGTGAAAATTATAAAATCAAAATCATGAATAAATGTACTTTGAAAAATAAAAAAAAAATCAATGATTGTGATTTCAATTATTGTAAGTAATAAAAATAATGATTTTATAATAGGGTCTTTGTCACCAACCACTATTAAGATCATTGATTGTAAAGCAATAATTTTCACACACCCACATTTAAACTTTATCTATCTCAATCATCACAAATAATTGTCAACCAGTGTCTTTTAAATATATATACGATAATATTAATGACAATCTTGACAATATCTAATGAAAGAAAAAAAAAAGGACTTGAATGGAATTTTATATTTATATACTTATACTCAATAATTTATTTGTCAACAATACAAAAAGATCTTATAAATATTTTAAATGGTTTTTGTATTAAAAATACAAATCTATTATAAAAAAATAAAAAACAGTATTTTATATTTTAAGTATTTATCAAGATGTCCATTTTAATTATTTTAATTGTAATTATATATTTAATTATTTAGTTGAAATATACAGGTCATTTTGTATACTGTTTAAAATTACGTCATTAAAAGATGTTTGTATATTTTTTAACTTTTTAATTAATTTATGTCGTAGGTTGTAATTGTAGTCTACATATTTTATTTATTTAAAATATTATTTTACAATTATTACAATTATTATATGTAAATGTTAATAATATTTTTACATAAATTTAATTTATTTGCAATATAAACAATTGAAATTATTTAAATAAATTTATTACAATAAAAAATAAATGTTGTTAAACAGAATAAACATTATAAATAAAAGTAAAATATTATTTAAACTTTGACATTTAAAATTTACTAAAATAATATTTATATTTTTTAACATGATAATAATAATAATGATAATAATAACAATATAAATATTTGACACAAATATTAATTTGATATTTTTTTTATTTAATCGAAAAGGCTATTGTGACAGTCATGGTGTCAAAATTGATGACAGTCAATTGCCAAATAGCTGGTAATCATGGCAGTTGTGATATCCATATGGCAATCAAAAAGATTTTTGTTTTTATTTGATTGTTTTTCACACCAATATTATTTATTATTATGTAATTATTATATTTAAATTTGTTATTATATAAAATTAAAAATAATACTATTTATTTTGTCGATTATTTATCATTATTTAATTGAAAGTCATTTGGATGTCATTGTTTAAAAATTGGAATTCGATTGCCCAAAACTTCAATAAATTTTTTATATAATTATAATGATTGTTTACCAATAATTTTAATATTAAAAAAATGATAAAATCTATATTTATTTTTTTTGTATCTGTGTAAACAAAAAATGATCAAATCTCGAAAAAAAAAAAAAATTGAAGAATTGTATATATAATTCGAAAATGTCATGTTGTAATTAGGTTGAGATTCGTAAACATTGATAACCATATATTTATATAAATAAAAAAATGTAGACTATTTACACTTTGACTGCAATTTTCCTGAGGATTTCTGATATTGGTGACGCTAATAAGAAAATTCACTTGGGTACAAATAAAAATTCACGTAATAATCAACTCATGTTTGTGTATCAAATGCTTGATACATTATATAATATTAATTTTAATCTTTTCGTTATATAAACTACTTTCATATTTAATAAACATTATTACTATATTTTATATGATTTTTTTCAACAATAAAATATCAAATTAGATTTATATAAAATAATAATAAACAAACAAATAAAATCAGCTAAATTTCGATTTATATAAATATTTTATTTTGATACAATAATACCAGTAAAAAAAAAAAATCCTCGACTATAAAATTAATAAAAAATATCAAAAGACAATTAAATATTGTTAAAATTATATTTAACTTTTTATTTAAAAAATTAAAAAAGTTTATTTTATTTTTTAAATTTTTTTTATGTAGTTTTAATTTTTAAATAAAAATCACGTTATTATACAAATATAAAATTATATTAAATATAATTATCATTTACAACAAAATTGACAATTAAAAATATAAAATTTTTTGGCAATATTAATTAATATTGTCAATAATTGAGTAAACTCCTCCACAAAACTCTTTCCTTTTTTTTTCTAGATTATTACATATATCGATTTAAATTGTGACAAGTTGAAATATATAAATTACAATTTTAAAAATATATTTCTATTAAAAAAATAATATTAATAATAATTACTATTTTTTAATAGTAAAAATATTTTTATATAAATAATAATAGTCAAATTAATATCATAAATAAAAAAAATATTAATGAAAAATTTTATGAATAAAAAATGTCACACTGTGATGAAGAAAATAAAAAAATTTATTTTATATATATATCTATTTGAATTGTACTCATTTTTCTTTCTTAATTGAGTAAAATTATTTTTCATATCCCTGAAGACAATATTATTATAGTTCAAAGTAAAAAAAAGTCACTAAAAATCATCCCTATCATTCATCAAAAAATACCAACCCTTATGAAAATAATATTAAGACAATTCAATTAATTTCTCAACTATCATAACTTAATTATTTTATATTGTTATTTATTTATTTTTTTATATGATATTTATTTGTCATGAAGAATTTGTTTTTCATTAATCAAGTAATAAAAATTTAGTGATGTAAGTGATCCTATTTGTTAAAACTCACTCAAATTACAGAGTCAAATGTTGGATACATTCAAAGCAATTTTTAGTTTTTTATTACACAGAATTTTATTTGTTTTTTTTTACACAAAAATATTTTTTTGATTCAATTTTTTATATAAAATTTAAATATTTATTAAATTATTTATTAAATTTTTTTTAAGATAAAATTTTTGGGGTTTAAATAATGTATTGTTTATAATTTTTTAATATTTTTTTTATTATTATAAATTATTAGTTATTAATTTGATAAAAAAAATTTGTCGATTGTATATAAAAAAATATAAGATGTTTGTAAATAATACAAAAAATTATTAATTTTTAATTTAAAAAAATAATATTTTTTTTTTTTACATAAAATTTCCGGAGTAATTTCCTGATTTTATTCTATAAATTATGTAAATTTTTTAAGATTATTTTATGTAATTTTAAAGTTGAAAAATATTTATAAAAAAATTAGGATAAATTTTTATTTTAATATAATTTTTTTGTCTTTAAAAGTCAGTTAAAAGAATGCTAAAGTGTTTGTAGTGATTATTAATTAACCAATGTAATTAAAATATATTTTAAAAATATTAATAATTAGGTATTTTAATAGATAATGCAAATCTAAATAATTTCAAATGAAAATCTATTATCAAATTTAAATTATTAAAATTTGTTATTTCCATTTACGCAAGTGGAACATCTCAAGCTTTCATCCGACATGAAACTAATATTTTAAACTAATAAATTAAATAAAAAATATTCATTAATAAATTTAATTATTTATTTACTAGTTATATAATTAATTTATTTTAATTATATGTATTGATTAATTAATAAATCATGTTAATAATTTGATCAATTAAATAATAAAAAAATTAATTTTCAAGTTTTTTTTCTTTTTGACGTAACAAAACAAATCATAAATTTAAATAATAATTTTTAATAATTTATCTAATAAATAATATCACTAAATTATAATAAAAAACTCTAAATAATTTGTTAAAATTATTTTAATTAATCAAAAAAATTCTTGATAAATATAAATCAATTTAATTTTCTTGAAAAAAAAAAACGAGTTAATTTTTTTTGATGAATCTTGAAGTTTATCAGCTATAAAAGTCATTAAAATATTTTTAAAAAAATATATATTTTAATATTAATTATTATAAATAAAAAGTAAAAGTTATTAAGTTTATTTTTTTTTATGATTTTATGGTATAAGATGATTTCATTTCGTTTGAAGTTATTTCAACTAAAAGTTATCCAAAGATTAACAAACATTTTAATATCTATTTATTTTAACAAACACCAATAGTCAAATAATAATTGAAAAAAAAATAAATAGGTAAATAATTAATTAAATAAATAAATATAAAAAAAATAAATAGTCCCAATAATTTTTGCGGATGTAGAAAATTTCAGTAAAAATATAAATAACATTCAAACGGAAACGTTGATTTTATAAAAATAAAATTGCACGGTAAACTATTTAAAAATGATTTTTTATATATTTTTTTTTGCAAATTTTAAATTTATTTATTATTTTAAATTATTCATATAATATTATGTATTTTTCTAATATTTAAACTCACGAAATTTAAAGTTAAATACAAAAATAAAAAAAAAAATTTTAAATGAAAATAAAAAAATTTCGATTGAATATTAAATTAAAATATTAAAAAAATTAATTTTTAAAAATATCATAACTTACTGGATATATTTCTGACTTGTAATTATAATCAGGATAATCAATGATATCTGATGATGATAAATCAGTACTTCTTTTTGGAAAAACCCGAGCAACAGTAGTTGTTGCTGACAATATTGCCATAATAATAAATGGCAATAAAATCATTCCCATAATTATTACAACAATTTATTTAAATTTAAATAAATCACAAAATAAATTTAATAATTAAAAATCACCAAAAAATATAAAAAAACTAAAAATAATAATAAATATATTTAAAGTTTTTTCTTTTTTTAATTAATTAAATTAATATTTGAATGAAAAAAAATAAATATTTAATTTGATATTTTTTCGTTTGATAATACGTTAATTCGTTAATTTTTTTTTCACAATTAATTAACAAAATTAATTCACGTAAGTTGCCGCCACTTTGTTGAAATTCAATGTGACGCATTAAGTGTTATACCTCCTAGTTTTATACTAAACAACGAACCCACAAAAAAATATATATAAAATACGCGCAAGCGCTTAATTTATTTTATATATATTATTTTATCAAATATCATACCGCGATTACTTACATTATTTTGCAATTTTTTTTCAAGTACACATAATCATCTATTTCAAATGATTTATTTTATTTTTTTATTTTTATATACTTGAAATTAATATTTTCATGATATTTAATTTAATTTACTTGGGGAAATAATGAATTTTAAATTTAATTATTAAAATGATCGATAAATTATTTGTTTGAATATTATTTATCATTTTTTTTTTTTATTGTTTATAGATTAATTGAAATTCATGTAATTGGTGTTATACAATTGATACAGTTATTTGTTTGAATAAATATGAAAAGATATTTAGACGTTATTGTTACACCCCAAGTAATACCAGGAACAGTTTAAAAATAAATAATTTAATCGATCGATGTTTGTATATATTGATATGAAAACAATGATCTTAGGTAAATTGTGGATTAAAGTAAATCAAAATACATGGCTTTGATATTTTTTTTGTCGTTAGCATTTATTATAAATTTCTATCGAAAGATTAAAGAAAGTTATATGTTTTTAAGTTTGTTTGATGAGTTTAATTTGTATTTGAAGCTGGATGTTTTTAAAATTTAAATATATTTTTAATATTAAAAAAAATTAATAAAGAAAAAAGATGAGTACAAATTTGAGCTTTTTTATTGTTGTAATTTAAACTTGTTATTTTCATTGGCTTGTATAATGAAAAATATATAAAAAAGTCTATATATATTGTTGATTTAAATATACTTTGATTAAAGTTTCAGTTTTAGTCTGATGACACAGTGCACATGACCTTGTTGTGTCATTAATTATCATCAAAGTCAACATGATGTTTTACTAATTTGTCAAGATGAAATACACAATAACAAATATATTAATAGCAAAAAGGACCAACACCAAGTATTTAGGCATTTTTTATTTTAATCATTTAAATTTATAAAATAAATGTATTCATTGACTTTTTATTATTTTTTGATAAACATATACTGCTTTTATATTTATTATTTTTAAAAATGTCAAAAATTATAAAACTACAACTTTGTAAGCAATGGACATCATTTGTTTATTGATAAAAAAACATTTATAAAATAATTTAAATAATCACAAGAGTCTAACTCTCTGAGATGATGAGCAATTTAACAATTAAAAAAATAATCAATGCTAATAAAAATTAGTCATATTTATTCACATACAGGCCATTTTCATTTTAATATCTACAAAATAAATCCTTATGCTATTTTATCATTTTTTTTTTAAATTTTTTAAACTAATAAAAGAATAATTTTTTTATTTTATTTTTATAATTTTTATATTATAATATTGTCATTTACCATTTTTATATTTGAAAATAAATAAATCTACAATATTTTATTTTTTCTATTAATTAAATTAAATATATTTTCCCCTAAAACTTAAAAATTTTCTCAATTGTAATCATTATTATTTTTTATATATTTTTCAAAATCTAATATAACTAAATTACTTTTATTATGATCTTTACAATTGTCTCTTGGGATGAATGACATAACAATCAATCAATCAATCAATCATGTGATCCATAAAATTTATATCACTTTTTCTAAAAGCAATTTGCCTTTAAAATTTCAAACTGTATGTAATAATTTTCATAGAAAATTCTTGAAGATCGTTGTGAATTATTATATAGAATATTCACATCAGATGTTTCAAGAAAAAAAGAAAAGCTCATCGTCAACAGGTGTAAATGTCAGAAGTTGTATTTAATTAAATTTTTTTTCTTTTTTCTTTTATTTTTTCATCAAGAAAAAGTTGAACTATATTCAAGTAAAATAGTCCTACTTAAAAAACAAAATATATATATACATTTTGTAATTTAATGTCCATTTTGTTTGATGATGATAGACAGTTTTTTCATCTAAAAACTCATTAACCAGTTTTGTAATGAGTTTTACTTTTTTATTCAATATATCAGATACAAATAATAAATATGAAAATAAATAAATAAATAATTAAATAAACAATAAATATAATAAAATTTATTTTTTTAACAGTATACATTTGTCTGGCGCCAAAATATATAAACATCAATAGTCAATAAAAAAAATCACGGAAATATCATTTTTATATTTTATGATTGTCGTTCATACAAATTGTTATAACATGACAATTCTTTTCAATTTTATATAACCATACAATCTATTTTTATTTTATTATCAATCAAAAATAATTATAATTTTTTGTGTATTTAATAAACAAGATGTACTTTGATAATTGAAAAATAAAATATTATCAATAAGTAAATTAATTTTATAATCATAAGACATTGACTAAATAAAATCTAGTTTTAAAAATATTAAATGATTGTTCTTTTTTCGTTTAATTAATTTAAAAAAAACTGATAGTTAAAATTTATTTACACCTCTGTTTGATTCACAATAATAATTACTAAAGAAAAAAATAATAGAGATAAAAAATAAAAAAAATCATTCAACTGTGTTTTTTAAATAATGATAATTATAAATATCAAAAAAATTTCCAAATTAAAAATATATATATGCTTTGTAATTTACTTACATGAATGGTTTTTGTTTTGTAAATATAATAGACTGAAAAAAAAAATAATTAAAGTAAAATATATACATTATTTTTTTATTTTCAAATAGAAAAAAAAAATATAAAAAAATAAATAAATGAAAAAAAAATATATATAAGTTTGTCCGCACAGTTATTACATTGAAATTCAATCAGCAAAATGGTTTGAGGTTCTAAGGGATAATGGGAATTTTGTAAAAAAAAAATATAAAAAAAATATTAATGTATAAAAGTCTAAAGGATTCTTTGGTAGCACTTAACCCCCTGTTGATTTTATAACTTCTTTTGGTTCTAATCATTCCAATCATTTTTTTTTTTTGCTCAATCTTAATCTTTGATTTTGATTAAATCAATTTTTAAGTTAAAAAAAATATCTGTAATTTTAAATTTTCTTTGTTTAAAAAATAATAATAATAATTTATAAATATTTATTTAAATTATAGTTTATATTATTTATAAAATTAATGTTTAATTTTATATTTAAAAAATTAATTTGTATTTATATTTAAAAAATTAATTTGTATTTATATTTTACATTTATAAAAAATATTTTTTTAACACGCATCGTTTACGCTAATCATTTTTGCTGACAATTTCCGGATCATTAACGATACAAGATGTGCTAAATTTAAGTATATTTTTTCGTTAATAAAAAAAAATAAACTATACATCATTATTTTGACGGGAAAAAAAAATATACCATGTATAGTTGAGTTAAAAAAAAAAAACATTCATCACACTTGTTGAATGTTAAGTTGAAATTTTATCGACTGCTGCTCAAATGTTGTTGAATTAAATCAATGTTTATACCGGTTGAGCATATTATGATGTTGAAAATTTTATTATAAATTTTCTTTTTTGTCTTTGATGGGAAAATATGGTATATCTGATGATAATGATAATTTAATAAATAAAAATTTTATCGTGGAGATCAAATGATTTTTTTCTTTTTTTTCTCATTATTTTTATCGTTTTACGATTCAATTGAAATGAAATTGTATAAATTTTTTTTTAAATGGATTTTTGTATCAAATAAATAGATGGATTTTGAATAAAATTCTTAAACTTATAAAAATTTAAATTAAATTTGTAAATTTTGGATAATGATACTGATGAAAATCAGTAAAGCCAATTTTATGAAATTTTTTTTTTGGAAAGATTGTGTATAATGACGTCAATGAAGTATATTTATACAAATTTTAAAAAAGTGAATAAATATAATTTTATTTTTTTTAAATTTATATATTACTAATCAAAAAAAAAAAATTATTTTTGATAAACAAAAATTAATAAAAATTTAATTTTAAGAACAAATAAAGTAAAATTATTATTATATATTTTTTATGAGCAATTTGTGATGAAAAATATATATCGATTATCCCCGCAGGAAACTTGATAGAAAAAAAATAAAAAAATAAAAAATTGTGTAATAATATTTGAAAAAAAAAATTATCGTTGTTGTATAAATATAAATTGTTGTTAATAAATTATATAGATATAAAGACCAGAGATATATTGTATGTAAATTAAATTTATATTTACCTTTTACATCATCAAAATATTGTAACTAAAATAAAAAATTCAAATTTAAATTTGTCAACGGATATCATCCATATATAATATCATGTTTATTTTAAAAAACCGAATAAGAAATAATTCTGTTTGTTGATAATTTTTTTTTTGTCAAAAGGCGAAGGATTCATAGTGGCAGTCAAAATAAAAAAACAGTGTTTTATATTTTAAGTATTTATCAAGATGTCCATTTTAATTATTTTAATTGTAATTATATATTTAATTATTTAGTTGAAATATACAGGTCATTCTGTATACTGTTTAAAATTACGTCATTAAAAGATGTTTGTATATTTTTTAACTTTTTAATTAATTTATGTCGTAGGTTGTAATTGTAGTCTACATATTTTATTTATTTAAAATATTATTTTACAATTATTACAATTATTATATGTAAATGTTAATAATATTTTTACATAAATTTAATTTATTTGCAATATAAACAATTGAAATTATTTAAATAAATTTATTACAATAAAAAATAAATGTTGTTAAACAGATTAAACATTATAAATAAAGTAAAATATTATTTAAACTTTGACATTTAAAATTTACTAAAATAATATTTATATTTTTTAACATGATAATAATAATAATGATAATAATAACAATATAAATATTTGACACAAATATTAATTTGATATTTTTTTTATTTAATCAAAATGGCTATTGTGACAGTCATGGTGTGAAAATTGATGACAGTCAATTGCCAAATAGCTGGTAATCATGGCAGTTGTGACATTCATATGGCAATCAAAAAGATTTTTGTTTTTATTTTATGTTTTTCACACCAATATTATTTATTATTATGTAATTATTATATTTAAATTTGTTATTATAAAACGAAATAATAAAAAATGACTCGTCAAAATTTTTATGATAAAATATAAAAAATTAAATATGTCATTGTTTATTTAAAAAAACAATATAGGTATATATATATAGATTTAATAATAACAATAATAATAGTTTGATATTTAAATTATTTTTTTTTAAAATAGAAAAAGTTCAAAGTTAATTTAATCAATACGAAATTACAAGCCCAACAAAACAACCTGTTGGACAAAGATATTCAATTCCAAAGTAATTTGTTCGTAGCTAGAAAATAGTAAAGGTGGTAATCCTAAAAAGAACATTATAATTTTAAAGTGCATTTGAACAATTTAATACTCGTATTTTGTAATGTTATTTGATACAATTTATTGATTTTATACGGTCTACTGATACTTGAGATTTTTCTACAATTTCACGAGTGAAAATTTAACATATAAATTTATTAAATAGTATATTACAAATTAAAAGCTCAAATATTTATTAATAATAATATATTTTTAATGTAATATTTATCTTAAATTGATTAAATGAATTTTAAACTTTTATAAAAGTTATGCAATAGTTTTCATTGCATAAGAAAATGAGCTTTTGTTTTCTATAATAGTTTACGCATCCCTTAGATTCTTGAATACAATTGCACAAAATACAATTGAAATATTGAAACAGGTAAGTAAGAATATAATTTGTAAATAAATTTTCTATATAAAATTGTATATCTTTTCATAAATAATTTTTTTTTTTTACAAAATATCTTTATGTAAAATTCACAGAAATAAAAGTTTTTTTTTTGTATAAATAAATTGATTTATTTTATATTTATAAAAATATTTAATTATTTATAATATTTAATATATAATTTATTTAATAAATAAATATAATAATAATTATTAAAAAAATTATTCAAATAAATTATTAAACATTTTTTTATATATAATTTGTTTGATAAAAATAAATATTTAACCTTGTTATGAAAATCTATCAAATAAAATATTTATTTTCTCCAAATATTTTTTTTATATTCAAGTATATACAAACAAAATTTATTTATATCAAATAATCATTTATTATTATTTTTAATTAGACAAGTTAAATCAATAAATTAATTATGAAATTTAAATTTTTATCGACATTTATTACTTCAAGTCTGACGCAACCGTTGACTTGTACTACTGAAATATGCAATTTCGTAGAAATCATTTGAATAAAAATTCTCTAATTGTTATTATTAAATATATAATTATAAAAAATAAACAAAAAATTAATTTATTGTTTTATTTTTGATAAATAATTGTATCTATTAATTAAATATATGTAAAATAAACATAAAAAAAATTTGATACTTAAATTGGACTAAATTCATTGTTTTTTTTTACAAATAAAATTATGAAATTTAATAGATTTTGAATGTTCAATATGAAAATCTAATAAATCATAAATAATTATTATTAATTTATCAACACAAAAGACAAAAATAATAATATATTTGTTTATCTCATAATACAAAATGAATTTTTATATAAAATATTTTTTTATAATTCAAAATCTTTATCAACTTATTTTCAATATAATTATCATTTTATAACAACATAAATTTATATTAAAAAATAATTTAAATTACATATATTTTCTTCAACTTTATGACATTATTCATTATAAATTTAAACACCAAAATTTTATAAATCAAATAAAAAATATTGCCTTAAAAAACTCAAAAAAATCTTCAACAAAAAATATCAAATTCTTTATTCTTGTCTCAACAAAAAAAAAATTACAATTTTTTTATTTATATTTTTTTAAAATCTACATTAAATATTTCACCCTGAAAAACCTTACCTTATTTTAAATTAAAAAATTCATCCTATTAAATACATAATAACGTAATCAACGATGCTTTTAAAAAAAAAAATAATTTCGTTAAATTAAAAATTTATAAATATCTTTGTTACATAAACTATTTAAAACTTATATAATTCAAATAAATATACAACTATCTATCTATAATGAAGTTTAATAATTAAACTTGTGATAAAAGGCAACAAATTGCTGAGAAATATATAAAGAACGTGAGTTTTGTCACTTGGGATTCGATTGATGATTTAAACTTATTTATTACTAAATACATTTATATCAGTACTTATAACTTTTGATAAAACTGTCCAAGATACATACTTTAGTAAATTAAACATATATAACAAAGTTTATATAAATAAATATAAATTCGAATTACTAAATCATACACTAACGTATCCATCAACAAAAAAAAAAACCTAAAAAACTTGATGAAGTAAAAAAAAAAATCCAATTTATAAATAAAGAGAAAAATAAAAATAATGAACAATAAATATTTGTACTGGATATCTTATTTCACTTGACATATAAGATAAAAAAAATAATTGGTCACGTGGAGAGAGGATAAGGGTAGTTTTTTTTATATTTTTATTTTATCCTGTTGCTTTGTGTGGTATTTTGTAACTTTTTGCTTTACTAAATTTTATTTTTTTATATATAATTTAAGTAAGCTGAAATGCTTATGTAGAAAAACTGTATTTTTTTTAGTTTATTTGGTTTAATTTTTTTACTACCACTAGTATCAAAAGCAACACCATTACCACCACCATCAAAAAAAAAAATGAATAAAAAAATTTGTCTCTTATTGAATAGAGAAACAACTAGTATAACGAAACGCGCAATCTACGCCACCACCTGGAGATATATAAAAACGATCGCGTGCTTGCAAGCTATCGTCATATCGTCGTCAACATTGATAACTTTAACAACAATATTTATATTAATAATTTATTTATATTTTTGTTTTATTTATTCATAAATATATTACGATTTTAGATAACCACCTGTTTGACAATATTCATTGTTGAATTATTTTTTAATATTACAAATAAAAGGTAGGAATTTAATATTTTATATTTTATATTTTTAATTATAAATTAATTTGTTTTTTTATTGTATTTTTATTGTATTTATTTTGTTGGTAAATTATATAATTTTTAATGTTATAAATTTAGTATTTTTTTAATTAAATTAATATAAATTAAATATTTTTTTAAAAAGTAAATAAATTGATTTTTGCTTTTTTTTTTTTAATTTATTTTTTATAATTTTAAAAAGATTTATTATTAACAATTTTTAAAATTACTTGTTCATAATTTTCTTAAAAAAACAATTTATTTTTATTAAATATTTCCAATAAAAAAAAAAAAAAATTGTTATTAAATTTAATAAGAAAAAATTATAAAAAAATATATTAACAAAAATTATGAAAACACAACATGATTCAAATTTATGAGTTACATAAAAATACATATATATAAAACACGCTTGAATAAGTATACAGTAAAAAAATATATAAAATATAAAAAAAAAAAATTATAAAAAAAGAGTAGTACGTGCTGTCTCGGTAGAATATGCACTTTCATTAAAAAAAAATACGGTGGCTATCAAAGTCAGTACAACGACATTAACAACATACAATATTAGACTGGTTGTCACTGTGTTGGATACATATATAAATAACATCAATGATCCAATGCATAAAAATGACAAAATTAAGTTCAAATTAATGAGACTTTATTTTTTTATTTATATTCATAAACAAGAGTATTAAATATAAAATATTATTATTTTTATTTATTTATTTATACACATACAATTATAATTTTATTGCTTCCTTTTAATTATCATATCAACTGGAAATTGTATATTTAATTTTAAACATTTAATATGAATTATTTAATCAAAAATTAATTTCCTAAATTTAATATATTACTGATATATACAGTGAATTTTTAATAATAAATTTTATAGATTTTTAAAAAAAATTTAAATTAGTTTTTGTACTTTTAAATAAAACAATATTTTTATTTTTTTATTAAAAAGTTATTATAAATTATGAATTTTTTAAACAATTTTACTTGCTTTTTGAAATGTTATTTTATATTTTAATGATTTTTTAATTTATTTTTTATCAATAATATCAGTAAACTTACTGTTACTATTTTTTTTTTTTTACAGATAAATTATGATGATGTCAAGAAAAATCATTTACATCACGATCTTCATCATTGGTTTGATTGGTTTTTGTTCAGCTCATCCAGCTGACAAAGAAAGATTTCTCAATGAACTTGATGTAAGTTTAAATATTTTTTCATAAATTTATCAAAAAAAAATTCAATTTATTGATAATTAATTTACAAATAAAAACAAAATAATTTATATTGACAAATTTACGTTAATTTTCTTTATTTATATTTTGATTTTGTTTTTTTTATTTATCTAATTACTAATCAATAATATTTTTGTTATAATTTTATGCTGATAAATCATTCGATTTGTTTCCCTATTGACACTGACACTACTAAAGTGCTAGATCAACATATTGACATAAAAGAAAAGTCAACATAAAATTGAACATGATAAACTTTTTCACATTATTTTGACATATTTGATTTGTGACATCAAGTTTATTATAAACACCCTTCAAAAAAAATTTAGCTACACAAAAAAAAAATATAAATAAAATAAAACACCCGGAAGAAAATAAAATAAATAATTTTTAAATAAATAATTTATTTATTCAATATTTTTTTTGAAATATATTACAAAATTTTATTTATAAAAAAGTAAATAAATTAAGGTTGTATATATACTGAGAAAAAAATCAGTTTATATTGAAAAAAAAAAAAAAAAACCCAAAATATATATTAAAATTGCAAAACATTTGTAAAATATTTTTAATATATTTTTCATTATTATTATTATTTTTTTTTTTTTGTTTATAAATTTTATTTATTTTTCCCGTTTGAAAATATTGAATAAAATTTGTAAGGGTAGAATTGAATTACAAAAATATTTGACGTCAAATTGTACATGTAAATATTTTTAATAAAATAACAAAAATTTGTAGAATAAAATAAATAAAATTTAAATATTTTAATTTATAAAAATGATAATATGTGTCATAATAATTTGATGAAATATATTTAAGTATTAAAATTAAATAATTATATGCATTAAATTTGATTTAGATTTTTTTTTTATAATTTAAAAGTTGAGGGATTAATTTGAATGAATTTTATATAAAAACATGTTGGAATATCAATTTATATTTTTTCTATAAAAAAAAATATTAATTTTAATTTGATATAATTATTATTATTATGTTTAAAAAATTAATTGAAAATATTATATGAGATTTTTTGTTTGTCAATATTTTAACAATATCCGTGCGAAAAATGATTAAATTTTAAATTTAAAATCAAAACATATAAAATTTAATAAAAATAAAAAATTTGAGCATAAAAGTTAAGCTGTTTTTTACTCTCTTTGATACACGGGTGAGTTAATGTTATCGATATGACAGCCTTTGGAAATTTAATGCTGAAAATAGGTAAAGTGTCACTTCATTTTATCGATTGACATGTCATTAATGAAATGTCCAATGTACAACTGGCGGTATAAAATAAATAAATATATATTTAAAAAAATATTATATAACATAAAAATTTTATGTTACTTTTTTTTTAATATTGTATTGTTTTTGTTTTTTAAATAATGCGAATTAATAATTTGTTAATTTATATTTGTGATAGTTGTTTTATTTAAGAGTTTTTAATTCTTGAATTTTATGGTTTTTTTTTTTTTATTAATTGATTCATTATATTTACAAACTGACCACTTGAAATTACCTGATGGTTTTAGGGTGAATAATAATTTTATAATTTTATTTAAAGTAGTGCTTGAGAATATATGGTTAATTTTTTTTCTGTTTTGTTAATAATAGAAAAAGAAAAGTCATTTTTTAATTTTACAAATTCTTTAGTAAAAAAAAAAAAATGATAATAATAAAAAGACGTTTTGTAGAACTTATTCATTCAAGAGACAATTGTAAAGATCATAATAAAAGTAATTTAGTTATATTAGATTTTGAAAAATATATAAAAAATAATAATGATTACAATTGAGAAAATTTTTAAGTTTTAGGGGAAAATATATTTAATTTAATTAATAGAAAAAATAAAATATTGTAGATTTATTTATTTTCAAATATAAAAATGGTAAATGACAATATTATAATATAAAAATTATAAAAATTAAATAAAAAAATTATTTTCTTATTAGTTTAAAAAATTTTAAAAAAAAATGATAAAATAGCATAAGGATTTATTTTGTAGATATTTAAATGAAAATGGCCTGTATGTGAATAAATATGACTAATTTTTATTAGCATTGTTTATTTTTTTAATTGTTAAATTGCTCATCATCTCAGAGAGTTAGACTCTAGTGATTTTTTAAATTATTTTATAAATGTTTTTTTATTAATAAACAAATGATGTCTATTGCTTACAAAGTTGTAGTTTTATAATTTTTAACATTTTTAAAAATAATAAATATAAAAGCAGTATATGTTTATCAAAAAATAATAAAAAGCCAATGAATACATTTATTTTATAAATTTAAATGATTAAAATAAAAAATGCCTAAATACTTGGTGTTGGTCCTTTTTGCTATTAATATATTTGTTATTGTGTATTTCATCTTGACAAATTAGTAAAACATCATGTTGACTTTGATGATAATTAATGACACAACAAGGTCATGTGCACTGTGTCATCAGACTAAAACTGAAACTTTAATCAAAGTATATTTAAATCAACAATACATATAGACTTTTTTATATACAACAATAGAAATTTGTTTGATCAAAAACAAGTATACACAAAGAAATTTAAAACTAAAATAATGACAAAATAAATCAACGATTTTTGTCATCTGACCAGTCTCTTTCTTTGTAAAAAACCAGTCACATAAAAAAATTTTCATTACTCATAATAAAAATAATAATGACAAATAAAAAGGGTATATTTATAAGTGACCATAACGATTCTATAATAAACCCATTGCACATAGATCAAACATAAATAAGACTCTTTGAATATACATTTGAACCATCTTGTCTTCATCATTTCTTTGAAATATTTTTTATTTTTTTTTATCTATATCAATGAAGCTCGTTTGTATTCCCCTTGATATTTTATTTATATAGACAAACAAACAAAAAAAAAAAAAATACATTTTTTCATATAGATAAATTTATAAAGAGAAAATCAAATCACGTTTTATACACATAAAAATCTATATATCTATAAATAAAAATATTGAAAATATATTTGTATCAAATAATAATTTTATTTGTCATTTATTTATTTTGTTTTTTAAAAGCTAAAATATATGTTTACTTTTTCAGTTGGTTGATGATGATGGAAGTATCGAAACAGCATTGATAAATTATTTATTTACAAAACAAATTGTAAAACGTCTTCACAATCAAATGGATGTCAATGATCTTCAACGTAAAAGAACATACTGGAAACAATGTGCATTTAATGCTGTTTCTTGTTTTGGAAAATAAATAATTTCATAAAACAATTATTATATTAGCTACTTGATATTGTCGTTACTATAATTATGAATTTAAAAATAATATTAATATCTTTTTGTCTGATAAATAATAATAATGCAATGTTAGTTAAATTTAAAAATTTTTTTTTTTTCAATTAATTTTAGCTTTTGTGAATATAAAAAATTCAATGTAATTTGAAATTGTTATCCAATCCCATTGTGTACAAGTTTACTGATTGGAAATCGATCCTTTAAACTCTCTTGAAAATAAAAATTAAATATTAAAAAAAAATATTTAAAATACTTGTAACTAAACAGATTAAATTATTCAAATATTAAATAAATAATATAAAAAATATTTAAAAGATTATTTAAAGTTTTTTTTTTCAAAAGAGCTATTACAATTTTAATTTAATGAATGATTTTATGTATATTTATTGATTATTATATTCAAATAAATGTTACTAATTGTTTGAAAAAAAAAATAATAATTATAACTTACAATAATATAAATGATTGTACTTCTGTATGAATATAACAATTGCATTTTATCTGTACCTGCACAATGACTAAAATAAAAATAAATATTTAAAAATTAATCTAAAATACACATACAGTAAAATCATGTCAACAAAGCTATAATAATTAAAATAAAAATATAAAAAAATGTACAACAATACACTTTTTATTTGTTTAAAATCATCAAGTCTTACAGTTTGTTTGTCAGTTTAATATTTAAAAAAAATATTTCACATGAATTTTTATTTATTTAACAAAAAAAAAAAGTAGTAACAAAAATTGATTGATTTATTTGAACAATAAAATTAACTTTATTTATAATTTAACTCAAATATTAATTATTAACATGATTATTTATTTACAAACAAAAAAAAAATACTATGAAATTGTTCACAAATAAATTTACTGATTAATCAAAATATGGACTTTACTTTTTTATAAATAATTGTGTAAATTTTATACAAAAATTTAATATCTATTGTTTGTTTTTTTAATGTATTAAATTTATTATCAAATTTTTTTTTTGATGTTATTATTTTGAACAGGAACAACTGCAGTATTCACCAATAACTTTTACAGCATAATTTCTTTCATTTTGCATCATTGACGTTGTCACAACAGCATCAATCCAAGATTCATTGACATGTTTTGCTAATGGTAATTCATATTTCTATTAAAAAAAAAAAACAAAATGGAATATTAATAATTAATTATAAATAAATATATAAAATTATTATCTATCACTTGTAATTTTCTATAAAGTTTTAGATAATAATGATAAAGCAAATATAATTTAATTGTGGACATTTTATCGACAAATATGATTAAAATGTTTAAACGCTTTTAATCCTATTATGATACAAGCTTAGAGTATAAATAATATCTCTAGTTGATCTGACAAGTCATACATAAATTAAAAATATAATTTAAAACTTTATGAAAATATATATGATTATTTTAAAAAGAAATTTCAATAAATAGATTAATTTTTTTTGTAGAAAAAAAATTGAATTAAATATAAAAAATTACAGTTATTTATGATTACTTTTTTTTTTGAGATTTAAAAAAATATTTAAATACATTGTTTATATTTAAAAATTAAGATATAAACTTACTCGTAATTTTGAAATAGTAATTTCATTGATTCCATGAATAATGTGTGTAACATTAAAAAACTTTGAATTTTTTTTTTTTACAATTTTTGCTCCAAGACTATCACAAACTAGTTAAAGAAAATTTTATTTTTTCTTTGATTATTTTATTACAAGTTTAAAATTATAAAAAATAATAAAAATTTTAATTTTTTTATTTGCAAAAAAAATATAAAAAAAACATGATGATCATTAAGAGATTTGCAAGGGAATTTATTTAAATAGACTTTTGTAATACTCGAGGGATTTACGATAAATTCTAACAAGAAAAATTAAAAAAAAATAAATGATAAACGTGCCTGTAAGATATGTTATTTTTAATATCATTAAAATATATTTTAAATTATTTTATTATTATTATTATTATACTAATTGTCATCATCATTATTAAGTAGTTTACTGAGATAGCAATTTATTTGAAATATAAAACGAGAAAATATTCGAAAAAAAAAAAGAAAAAAATCAAGTAATTTGTGAAATTATCTTTGATAAAAAAAATAAATAAAAATACTTTGAAGATTGCGTTAATAATTTGTGTTTTTTTTTTTTTTTTGTCACTTAATGCTTGAAAGATTTTATTGTTATTATTTTTTATATCAACACTGTTTTATATCAAGTCGATATTAGCCAGAATGTGAGTTAAAAAAAATTACGATAAATTACTCCTCGACAAGTCATGATTCTTCTAGACTTTTAAGTATATAAAATAAATATAAAATATTTATTTCATTTATTATTTTATAAATTATAACTTAAAAAAAAGGATACGTTTTTAGTGTACGAATTAAAATTTTTTGTCTATCAATTTGAATATTATCATCAAAAATAATACAACATTTACCCAATATTCCTTTTGATTCCTATAAAATAATTTAAATATAAAAAAAAAATTAATTAAAAATAATTTTAAATGTTTAATTTGTTTGTAAAACTATCAATATAAATTTAATTTAAATAAAAAATTTATAAAACTTACAATTTCAATGTCACATTTTTCAGATATTGGCTTTGAATTTTCTGGCAATCCATTAATTGGTTTACGATTTTCAATCCAATTTAGAGGATTTCCAATTGAATCATATTCAATGTACTAAAAAAATTAATCATGATTTGAATTTTATATTATTAAATAAAGAAAATAAAAAATATAATTTTACACATAATTTAACTTACATCGTTATCAATAAATGCGTAAAAAGCAGGCTTATTTGTATTATTATTAATTTTCTTGTTGATTATAATATTTTTTTCATCAATAATTTCATTTTTATTTTCATCATTTTCATCAATTTCCATTGAATTATCATTTATCTTTATAAAATTATCTAAAGTATTAATTTTTTTATTATTTTTATTATCAGATTGCATTAATAATGAAAAATCAATAGAATCAGAACTTTTTTTAAATAATATTTTTAATTCTTTAAATGTTGTTGCAGTTGACCAATTTTTATCATTTCTTATTTTAGTTACACGTGGAAATCTAATGCTTATACCATCAGCAGTATGACAACCTTGATTTGTAAATTCAGCACCAGTTATTTCCCAAACTGGTTGAGTCTTTGGATTTTTTGCAATAAAATCAGGTACCATTTGTTTATTAGCTTTGATCCATTTTGGTAAAAGATATGGATCTTTACTTATTTTAATCATATCTTTTAATTGTTCTTGTAACTTTTCAAGTGTATCATCATCATGACCAGAATGTACCTTAGTTACCGTTAGCCAAATATCATTATCTTCATCATAACAACCCATGAGAAATATTGATTTCATACCACCTTTTCTACCGGTTCCATACCAAGCTCCTAGTACAACGAGATCTACTGTATCAGCCATAGCACCATCAAATAAATAATCTTTTTTAACTTTTAACCAGTGTCTTTTACCTGGTTCATAAATACTCTATTAAGAAAAAAAAAATAAATAAACATTTTTTAATATTAATTTTTTATTTAATTGATAAATTACTTACATCTGTTGGCTTTAATACCAATCCTTCTAAACCAAGTCGTAATACTTTTGCAATCATTTGTGATAAATCTTGTGGATCCTTAAAATTAAATTTATATAATTAATATAATTTATATTTAAATAAAAATTATGTAATTATTAAGATAATACTTACATTAATTTCTTGAACTTCTGATAACATAACACGATTTGGAATTACTGTCATTCTTTTTTCTAATATTTTTCTACGCTCTTTCATTGTCCTTTTAAAATATATAATATATAAATTATTTATATTTTTAATTGTTTATTTATTTAATTACTTACTTTGTTAATAATATTTCTCCATTATAATATATACAATCAAAAATAAATATACAAACATTTATATTTGGATTATTTTTTGTCTGAAATAATTTAAAAAAAAATTAATTAATTATTATTAATTTTTAAATATTAATAATTATAAAATTAAATTATTTTATTAATTTAAATAACAACTTTTTTTCCACCAAGTGAACCAAATGGTAATAGTTCTCCAGTTGTTCGATCAGTCATAATTATTTCACTGTCAAGAATTAAATCATCACCATCAGGAAAAGCTTTTGGTATAAATTTTTCAAAATCTTTTACCTAAAAATATAAATATAAATATTAAAAAATAAAATATGTAATATATCAATCAATTCATTTAAAATATATCTATTGTAAAAATTTAAAAATAAAAGAAAAAAATCAATCGAAATATCAACAAATTTGAACAAACTGTTATCACAAACTTTTACTTTTTTCTTCATGTTAAATGTTTTATCAGTGTTAAATATTAATTTCATAATAAAAATACTTTTATCATATAAAAATAAATAAATTCAAAATAATACAATGATATTTTGATAATCCACCAAACAGTTGTATGTATTTCACATGATTTTTTTTTGTGTTGATCACGTAAAACAGAAGGGAGAGATTTTTTTTTTTTTCCCCATAAAGTAAAAGTTGTGACGTTTAATATTGACAAAACTTTTTCCATTAAATAAATAAACAATTCATTATGAACAAGACTTTGCACTGTTATTTGACATTTATGATTGACATTTATAAATTTTTTTTTTACCTTATGTGGCATAACTGATTTAAGGGAACGACTGAAATAACTAAATTCATTTCCATTTTTATGTACTTGAACTCTTTCACCATCATATTTAATTTCAGATAGCATACCATTTGGACATTTTTTAATAGCCATTTCAACAGATTTACATGCTTCAGCCTTTAAACGAAAAAAATAAATAAAATTTTATTTAATCAAAGTTTTAATAATGAAAAATTAATTAAATTAAAAAGAAAAATTCAATTTAAAAAATAAATAAAAAATAATGGTCTCACCAGCATTGGTAAAACTGGGGTCATCAATGCAACTTTGCCTTTAACAGACACCGATGTTGATGCACTTGTTGAACTCACATGTATTTCAGACTTGTTAGTAAATTTTTTTACAACCTCCTCAAGATTATTTGAATGTTGATATATACGATATGCGTCCTCATGAATTGCCTCGAGACTAATAAAATAAATAAACAAATAAATAAATTAATTAATTAAAAAAAAAACAATATATATATGGTAATTTTCCAATCAAATAAAAATATAATTTATTAATTTTTATACTCACACATGTTTTGGACCACATTTAATTCGTAAATCATTTTTAATTAATCTTATAATCATTTTTAAATCATTTGGTGTACATCTGTAATTGATAATTAATAAATAATAAACTTTTCATTTTAAAATTTTAATATTTAATAATTAATTTACCTTTTAATTATATATTTAAATTTTAATGATTGTTCATCTTCTTTTGTTAATTTTGTTAATTCATTTAAAAAATTATCAACCTGTAATTATAAATAATAAATAATTAAATATTTTATAAATTTAATTTATTTACAAAAATTGTTTATAAAATTATATTTTTAATATGTGATGGAATATTTTTAATGGAATATTTTTGTTTACCTTTTAATGGTAATTTATTATTTTTCATATGAATAACAATTGTGATAAAATTGTGATAAAATGAGAATTTATTTAATGTTTTTTAAGTTATGGTTTGACTTGAATCAATTTTTAAAAAACATAAAATCATACAAGGGTCATTATAAAATTTATAAATACAATTTTAAATTTATTTATTTTTTTTAATATATTATCTTATTATTAATATTAAATATTATAATTTATATAATAATTATAGTTAAATATATAATAAAAATTGTCTCACCTCTTGTAAAGTTAATAAACTTTTTTTAGCATATTCAATTGTTGTATTTTTTACCAAAAAATTCATAATTGTTTCAGCAATATCACCATTTTCATAATCTTCAAGCATATCATCTTCATTTTGACATAATATACGTGAAAATAATTTAATAAGTTGTTTACTTTGTAAATTATAAACTCTTTTTGTAACCATTGGAAGTAATAATTTACACCACAATATAATATTTCCTTCAAAACCATCTACAATAAAAAAAAAAAAAAAAACAACAAAAATAAATAAATAAATTAAAAATTAAAACAAATATATAAATTATTAATAAAATATTATTTATCATTATGTTTTTGTTTGTCATTATACCAAGTAAAATGACTCATCAATAAAATTATATATTTTCATTGGAATTTTTTTTTTATATTTTCATGTAATCAAGTATCAAGTAATTATGAAATGTCCTTCCTTCATCAATAATACTGGATATATCTTGTATTAATTTTTTTGATTAAATTTACAATAAAAATATGTACATAATAAACAATAATATAATATACATATATAAAATATATTTATGTGATGGTCTTTGATCATTGAACAATCATATTTTCAAGTATACTGAATTTTTTTTTTTAATTTTTATTTTTTTTTAATTTAATCACTGGAGGTTGGACACAAATATGTCCCCTTTAGTGATAGAGAGATTTTTTCTTTCCCCTTATTGTCGTTAAAAAAAAAAAAAAAAAAACAATCATACATATATATAATTTATAATTGTGTATACATTTAAATCAAACGATAGAAATAAGAAGCAAAAAAAAAATCCTGGTATGGAATGCATTAGTGTACAAAATGTGAAAGGTCGTGGATAAATCGTAATGGAAAGTTACACACTGATAAGAAATTATTATAATAACATATTTTGTATATTAATATAAATATCATTGAATTAAATGGTTTTTTTTATTAAATAATTTAAAAAACTATAAAATTTGTGGTAATTTATTTACAGTACAAATTACTAAACATCATCACACGTGTCTTTAAAAATTTGTTGATTATTTTTATTCATTTTTTATTTACAAAAGATATTTAAATTTATATTACCAAAAAAAAAAGGTTAAAGTTTGTTTATTATCATTGATATTTAAAATTAATAATATGATTAATGATTTTTTAATTTTTTATAATTATGATATTTAGTTTTATTTATTTAAAAAATATATATTAATGTTGTGTAATTTTTTTATGACGTTAAAAAAAAAGAAGTCATATACCTCTTGATATAATCTTGATAATAACACATATTTTATCTTAATTTCCGGTGAAATAAATGACAATATAAATTTGATATTAATAATAATAAATTTTATAATTTATAATAATTAATATTTTAAAATAAAATTTAATATATGTGTATAGATTTATTTTTTATTTTCAAGTTATAATTACTCTCAATTTATAAAGCATTATATCAACACAAACAAAAATGCTTGGGTGGTCACAATTACAGAAATTAATTGAGCATGATATATTTAATTTCAATGTCTCGACAGTGTTTATTGTTATAATTTTTATTTTATTACTATTTATAATAAGGGATACTAATAAATTTATGTTATCATTTGCAGATGTTGACTATTTTTTTTTTGTCTCGTTTAAATAATTATTTTAAATATTTTTCTATTCAATTATCAAAAAAAATAAATTACATTATAATTGACAATGATCAAACAAAATAAAGTATTTATATAAATAAAAATTAAACTATCTAATCATAAATTTATATCATCAAATAAAAAGTTAAGAAAAATAAAAATGTAGAAAATTTTGTAAATTTTTATTGATAAAAAATAATTTATCATGTATTAATTTAATTGTTAATTTTATATAATTTATAAAATAAAATAAATAAAAAATAAATATAATTATTGTTTAAAAATATAATATAATACAATAATTAAATTTAACAGACTGCTTGGCATCAAAATTTATCTCTCTTAATCTTGTTCATAGTACAAATATGTCACATTATTTTATATATAACTTTGTTATGACCTTGTCTCTTTACCACCCTATTTTAATATATCTATCTAACTAAAAAATTATATTTTTAAAAAAACAATATACAAGTATATTTGTCATGGCAAATATGTTATTGGGTTTAAAAGTCATATGACGTGATTTTGTAAATAGTAAATACATCTTTCAATGACATCATTAATACATATATTTCTGTAGAAATGATCACGCGAGATTAAATTGAGAATTTTCAAATTGTGCAAGAGATTTAATTTATCTAGAAAATTAATAAACAAATAATGTTATTTATAATGATTTATTAATTATTATTTAACAAAAAATATATATTAATTTGTTAAAAATAGTTTTATAAAAAATATATTTTATTGTACATAAATTATCTTAAATAATTTTAATTATTGTCATGAAAAAATATAGAAAAAAATTTATTTATTTGACTGTTTATCATTTTATTTTTATAATGAAACGTCTAGCAAAATATTTGTTTGAAAAATATTAAAATTACTCATTAATAAATCAAGTACCAAACTAAATCAACAATATTTTTTTTTTTTTAATTTAAAATTTTATTTCCTTGTGTCAAGTGTCAGCCACCTCGAAATAACAATAATAAATTTTAAGTTTATTTACTTTTTTAAATACAATTTTTTTTATTGAATTAAATATTTAAATAATTAAAAAAAAATTTAAGTTAAAAAACAGTAAAATTAATATTTTTTAATGAATTTTAATTACAATATTGTATTGTAAAAAATTAAGCATGGTAATTAAAATTTAATGACAATAAATTTTAAATTTTTTTTTACTTAATTTATGATAAAATATGTTAACAGACAGACAGTCGAATAATTAACAATTGAAATTATCATTTTTAAATTTTTAATAAATTAATGTACAATAATTTAATATAAAATTAAAAAATTAAAATTATTATTAAATTAATAATCTAATAATACAAAAAATTAAATTTATGAAAATTTTAAATAAAAAAAATAATTTATTTATGTATTTGATAATATTAATTTGTAAAATTAATTAACAATAATATAAAAAAAAAATAAATAAATATTTTAAAAATTTAAATAAGGAAAAAAATAGAAATTATAATTTAAATATCAACTTTAAATTATTGCTATCATATCAAGACAACTTTAAATGATTGTAACGTAAAATGTATTGTGCAATATTTGCGAAAAAAAAAAAAAAAAAAAAACCAAGTAGATTAGATATAATTTAAATGAATATTTAATTTTGAATATAACATTAAAAACTTTCTACAACAAAAATTATATACATTTAATTTTTAATTATTGCTATTAATTTATTAAAATTTTTTAAATTTGCGTCATAAAATATACATCAACATTGCATCATTAAAACGGATGTAAAAAAATATTTGCGATATATTTTCAAAGACCCATGACATTTTTGGAAGGTTATTTATTTAAATGACCATGTATTTTATAAAATTAAAAATATAAATTAATTTATCAATTAAAAAAAAAGCATAATTTAAAAATTTTTTTATCAAATTAAATAATAAAAATAAATAAATATATTTAATCAAATGACATTTAATGGCATTGTAGCAATGTTGATATGTTAATTAATCTTTAATAATTGAATATCTTAAAATTTTTAACTGTTATCATATCATTAACAACGATAGAACTTGAACTTCGTTAAATGACCTGAAACTTTTATTTACATCAACATCAACATTTAAAAATTAATTTAAATTATTTTAATAAAATTGTGATATTTAGATAATAAAACAAAGTTGTGTGAAATTTAAAAAAAAAAAAAAAATAGAATAAACAATAAATTAATTTAAAAAATAAAAAATGATAAGACAATGTGAATGAAAATAATTAAAGATTGGAGTAGTTGTTGGTGCCAAGCTGACTGATGTATATACACAAGGGGGCTCGTCATAGTTAAACAACTACATTGATGTATTATTTTAGCAACAAGTGGGGATTTTATGCTTATAAGACACTGTTAATGATTTAGTACGTCAATACTTGTAACAAAGTGATTCAAATAATATTACATTAATATTTTCTCAAACAAAATTTAATAAATTATTTATTATTTACAAAAAATTAAAATTAAAATAAAAAACAATAAATTGTTTATAAAATTAATTAAAGTGTATTTTGTTATTATTAAGTGTTGTTTTATAAATTAAAAAAAATTAATTTAAATTATTTTAATTGATGGAATGGAAATTACTTAGTGAATAATTTTCATAGTTTGTTTTTTAGAAAATTGATAAACTTTTTTTTATAATTAAAGTGTTTATATATTTGTTTTTCTTTTAAGTAATTATTTTTAATATTATTGGTGAGTTTATAATTTTATAATTAAATAAATTTGATAACATACCTCCATTTGATCCATTTGTAAACATTTTTTTGATACAAGCTGTTTTATCTGTATATGCATTTACATTTGCAATGTCAAAACATAATTTTCTAAATGATCTAAAATAATCATCTAAATTATTTGTTGTATTTTTTTTATCATTATTAATTAATGATGTATCAGTTGTATCATTAATTTTAATTAAATCATTTGTTGTTTTTTTTTTTTTTAAATTTGTTGTTGATTGTTGTTGAGTTGATTGACGTTTTAAATTTTTATATGGTGCTGTAAAATAAGATTAATTAATATAAAAAATTTAACAAGCATTAAAGTCTCTTATTAAAATTAAATATAAACTTACTGTTATTTTCAAATTCATTTATTTTATCAATTATTATTTTTTTATCATCATCTGATAATTGATTCCAACCATCAATATCTTCATTTGGATCATCAATTCTTTTTGTTGTTGAACGTTGTTTAGCAAATACATCAAATAAACAATCAATATGATGCCAAGATTTCATTTTACCATCAGAAAATGGACTATTTATTAATTTTGCAATTCTCATTGTATCTTTTTCAATAGCAGATTTACATTTTTTACATTTAGCTCGTCCACTTTTTGCTCTCTCAACAGCAAATGGTTTTTCATCATGATTCTCATTATCTGACATTCTATAAAAAACAATAATTTTTTCATTAATATATAATAAAAATATAAATAAATTTAATAAATAATTGAATATCTAATTTAAAACAAAACAAAATTCATTTGTCTGACTATTGCAAGATATTACTACTTGCTAAATAAAAAATATATAAAAATAAATTTTATATTTCTATCAAAAAATAATTAATATTAATTTACTGATATGTCAATTACACATGTATATTAAAAAAGTAAAAAAATAAAAAAAAAATAAGAAATAATTATAGCATAATAATAAAATACAAAATTAAACAAAAAAATTAATAATAAATTTTTTGACAACGATGTGACATAAAATTGAAAGATTAGTGGTCAAATACCTGAGATGAAAATTAATGAATGAGTTACAATATGAAGGATAAAAAAAATAAATAAATATATAAATATGGGTGGGAGGATGCGCGGTCCTGCAGGTGGGGTGTCAGAGGGTACAAAAGAGGGCGCATCAGACCACAACGCTTCACTTGACGAGTAATCATTGACGCATCATTTTGGATCATCCCTTTTCGATCAGTCAATACAAAAAAAAAAAATAAAAAAATAATTTAAAATTTTGTAATTAAAATAAAATTCAAGTGATATATATATTTTTTTTTAAAATAATAAAATTAAAACAAAAATTATAAAACAAAAAAAAAATACTAAATTAATTGTGATTTAATTGAGAAATAAAAAAAGAGATAAAATATATTACAATCAAGGTATGAATTAATTAAATTTTAATAATAAAATTATATCAATTTTTTTTTAAAAAAAATAATTACAATAATTTTTTTGTTTAATTAATTTTTAAAATAAAAAAAAAAAAAAACAAATCAGTTTAAAGATATATTTCTACGCAATTTGTAAATATATTTTATGATTATTTTACAATAAAAAAAATAAACACTTTGATTAATGAATCAAAAGAATAAATAAAAATAAAATCTATTAATTTTTTTTTTTATTGAATGATAAAAAAGTAAGTTTAATCTAGTTTTTTAATTGATTCATAATTGATATTTTATTTTGTAAATTTTCCATATAAATATTATTTACAGAGTTTAATTAAAATCATATAAATATTTATTATTTACATACGTTTCAATGAAATTTTTAATTCATTGATAAATTATTATTATTAAAAAAATATTATTATTGTATATATAAAAGTAGAATATAATACAAGCAACAAGTGGAAATACTCAGTTGATTACACTCATCATAACAGACGTAATATCATTACCTATATGATGATGATAAAATTAAATTACAATTTAATAAAAAAAAAAAAAAAAAAAAATAGTTAACAATTGTTTTTCAACTAATATTATTATAATTAAAATAAAAAATATTAAATGATGAAATTATTAAACAAAAAAAAAAAATATTTATTATAATTTTATTGAAATATATTTTTATAAAATCAAAATGGGGTCATTGAAGATTATGAATACGTGACTTAGAAGTTTGATAAATTAATAAGATCAATCATTGTTAGATTTTGGATAAAAAAGAAAAATTCCTGGTGTTGAATTTTAATTATAAATATTTTATTTATTAAATGTAAAAAAATTTTTAATGACATTTTTATTTTATTTTTTTTTTTTGATTAAAAGTAAATTGTGTTTAAATTAATATTTTAATTGTTCAATTGACATAAAAATTAATTAAATTTTTTATATTTATTTAATTTTTTTTTTTTTACAGTGCTGATGAATAACAGAGTTATGAAAAATAAAATTAACAGGCATTTAACGTGCCTGTTAATAATTTTGTCAATTGGTACATGTTATGGTGAACCTGAACCATTACCTGGTATGATTTATACTGAAAATTTTGCTGATGATACAGATGGTTTTGTAAGAATAAATAGTAATTTAATATATTTTAAAATTTAAATTATTATAAATATTTATTTTAATGATAAATATTAATTACAGTTGTTATTAGAAAGATTAAAACAAGTTGCTGAATTAAAAAATGAAATGATTGAAGATGAACAAGAATTAAAAGAAGCACAATATGAAATACAAGCAATGCTTGAAGCTAAAACAAGAAATCATAGATTACAACCAATTCAATCTGAATTTCCAAATGAACAATCAGAAATGTTACCAATTCCAAGTGCTCGTGTTAATCAAGGATCAATTAATTCGGGCAAAAGAACAAGTTGTAAGTTAAAAAAAAAAAAAAATACATAAAAATTCATTAATCTTGATTTATTTTTAAAATTTATTTTTAAAAAAAAAAACTACCTTGATCTAATTCACTATGATCTACTTTAATCTCAAAAATATTTTTTTTATTTTTATTTTTAAATCAACTTAATGTAAATTTTTTTAATTAATAAATGAATGAGATTTTATAAAAAAAAATCAAGAGATTATGAAAAATAATGATAATAAATTTTTTTAAAATATCAAAGAAATATTATTATGATTAAAAATGAATGAAGCAATTAACCACCCGGGTTGATGTTTAGTATCAATACCATTCAGATTATTAAAAAAATAAAAAAATAAATAAAAATAATAATGACAATTGAAACCACTTGACTTTTCTGACAGATAAAATAAAAGTATAATTTATACGTCACGTTTTTTATTTTTTAAAATATCATTTGACTTTATTATCATAAATAATTTTAAAGATTTTTATAAAAAAATTATCAATTTAATAATCAATTATAAAATATATTTTATAAATTTATAAAAATTATAATTATTTTTTAATTTTCTCAATTTATTTTATATATATTTTTATTAATCAAAATTAATGAATATTAAAAACCTTGACCTTAAAAAAATTTATCAATAATTAATTAAATTAAAATAATTATTTATTATTTTATATGTTTATATTTTTTTTTTTTATTTCAGATATGGCCCTATGTCATTTTAAGATTTGCAACATGGGACGAAAACGTCAATCACGAGCAGATTTGAATGGAAAATTATGAGTTTTAACTGGAGTCAATATATTAAATGCACTTATCAGTGCATAATAAACAAAAAAAGATATAAAAAAAATTAAATCGTCTTAATTAATAATTTTTAAAATATATATTTAAATATATATTCCAAAAAAAAATATTATAAAAATAATACAAAATTATATATACCAAAGAGACAAAAAAAAAAAAAAACAAAAAAAATGATTTAGCTTTGTTGTATAATCATTAATTTGATGATTTTTTTTTTTTTTTGTTAAATATTAGTCTTATCTGATTGTTATTATTAATTTATCATATATATTTTTTTTTAAGGGTAAAAAGAATAGCAGT
Source organism: Lysiphlebus fabarum (assembly GCA_011426435.1). Taxonomy (NCBI): domain Eukaryota; kingdom Metazoa; phylum Arthropoda; class Insecta; order Hymenoptera; family Braconidae; genus Lysiphlebus; species Lysiphlebus fabarum. The sequence goes on along the minus strand of WSYQ01000045.1, from coordinate 128,111 downwards.
TATTATTTCTTACTTATTTGCTTGAAAACGTGTAGTATTTGACAGTATCTATTTTTTCTATTTTTTTTTTTTGCTTTGTTTTTGTCTAAATAGCTTCATAATCTGTATTTATTACGTAGATTTTTATGGTTTAGAAGGGTGCAAAAACAAAAATATTTCTGGGAAATTAATGATTAGTTTGTCAATAAAAATAACATTGTAAAAAATTTAAATTTAAATATCAGGATCAATTGAATAATTTGAAAAATTAGTAGAAATAATATGTAATTTTTTTTTGGATTAATTTAATAGTTGAACTATTGATTGAGATTTAATGGGAAATTTTAAAAAGAAAAATAAAAAAGATTAATGATAAATGCACCCTTCTTAAAATTATTTGTACCTATATTTTTAGTTAATTATAAATTAATTATTATTAATTAGAAATTTATATAATTTATTATTAAATATAAATAATGAAATTTTAATTTTTTAATATCATACATTTAATGTATTTACTTATATTTTTTTTTTAAATAATTTTTTAATTAATGATTATCTTGATTCTTTTTTTTTTTATTGTTAATTTTTTTCAAATTTCATAAGACTATAATATTATTTACATTGAATATTTAAATTTGATATTATAATCAATGAAATAAATATTATTTAAAATACAAAGTTTTAATTATAACAAATAAAACAGTACCTGAAACTTTTATTTATTTAATTTTTTTAATTTGGCAAACGTGGGTTTTATTTGTTGAGAAAATAATTTTGAAAAAAAATAAAAATATATAATAAAAGGAACAAGAAATATAAGGTAAATTAAATGCCTATAATTGACTATTAGTACGATTATGTTTAATAAATGTAGATCATGTATTATTGATTAAAAAAAAAAATAAGAAAAAAAAAAAATTAAATAAATAAAATGTGTATAAAAAAGTGATGAAAATTTGAAAATAATTATATTATTTAAAACATATTTAATCTGGATTTATTTAATATTTTTACTCGATGGCAAAATAATTACGTCAAGTTTTTAGATAACATGTGACCTTCATGATATTTTGAAATAATGTCAAAGGTTAAATTGCGCATGACTTTATATAGATAATAATTATAGATACATATAATTAAGTAATTCACTAATAATCGTACTATTTTCTTATTAAAATAGTACATTAATCATAAACACATTATATATATATATTTTTTTTGTTTTTAAAACAAGCAGTGCCATCTGAAGATTAAAATATAATTGAATACTATTATGTTTGTTTAAAAAAAAAAAACAATGTAAAATTATTTAAAATCATTAATTTGTAATATAATTTATTATTAACTGAAATAATATGACAATTTTGTAATTAAATTTTACAACGCACCGTATTATTTTCTAATTTGAATTTGAATTCCGGATATTGATTGTTTAAGTTAGTTAATACTACGACTGCTTGGGGTCACTACTTATCACAATTCAAAAAATAAAATTATTTACAGCCGATAAAACAGATAATAATAAAATTTAAAGTTTTACAAACAAACAAAAGGTGTCACTACAACTTTAAAAATATACAAAAACAATAAACATAACCTCGACAAATAAATTGTTTACATTATTAAATAAATGTGTCATTAAAACTTACGTATTTATTTGATTATTTCTTGACAGTTTTAATTTTTGATTTTTTTTTATTTATTATAAAAGTTTTTATTTGTAATGAATATACAAGCTAACTATTTCTGTTTTTTTTTATAAAATAAAAATATACAAAACAATATACACACAAGTTCACAAATAAATTATTAAATTATATATAAAAATTCTTGACAGACGGATAGTTATAATTTTTTGTTTTTTTTTTTATTCATTACTAGAGACCTCTAGAGTCTTAACTAACTAACAGATTGATATGATCACTTGAACACTAGATGCCACTAGTTGTGGTAAATTATAATAATAATCAAAATAATAATAATAACCAGGTCCTGGACACTGCTGGACACCAAATGTTAAATTTTCTGGCTAAAACTCATGGGGGAAACCTCCGAATTCAGAAGGCCAACACAATTGTCATTGTAAATAAATCTAGAAATGTATTTATCTAAATGTCGATTTGATTCGTGCATTTATCAAACATTTTTGATGTTTTAAATAACATTTTTAATATTTTTTTAGCTTCAATATTTAATTCCTGTGATTCATAATTTAATATTGATAATAAAAATGGAATTGATTCATTAATATTATCTTTCGAATTTTTAATGGATGACGAATGCAATTTAACCAATTTAAATTTTTAAATAACAGATTCATTTGCAATGTTTTTTATTGTCAAATCCAAAGCAATTACATTATTAAAAATTACAAACACATCTGTTATGAGTTTTACTGTGTGCTGTCTAGGTTCCCAACTATTTTCAGATTCAGTATTATCAATATTAATTAAACAAGATAAACATTCATTGCAATTATGCAATTTTAGAGTTGACATTAATTCTCCAGTTATGATTCGTGACATCATTTCATTTGTTGCGTACACCATTTCAACAATAGCTTCACAATCACTGTCATAATCCGGTAGATGTAAAACAGGTATGTCTTCATTTAGATTATTTTTGTTATTTTTATTATCATCATCATCATCATCATTACCACCTTCATTGTATTCATAAAGATTACCTTGACAAGCTTCTATTAATTTTCTTGATGTTTTTAATTTTAATTCTTTATTTAAATTAAACCAATCAGATCGATTAAGTAAATAATGTGTATCATTATTTTGCTGACAATTAGAATCTTTTGAAGAAATAGTTGAAAAATTTGCAATTATTATACATTTAATAATCCTCATCATATCAATCACAGAAGGATGACTGTTAGAACCCAGAGATCGTCGAATACATGAGAATAAATTTTCGATGATATCTTGGTGTAATCGTCTGAGATTTATTGATTCACAATTCTCAATTATAACAATAATAATAATTTTAAAAATTATTAAAAATTAGGTTGAATCATGGTGAAATCATCTTAAATGCATATCAAATGATTTCGTTTTAAATCCATATATTCAACATAAAAATATACATTTTTATATATTTCATGCTGTCAATCCCTCGTAGAAATTTTTCTCCGCCGTTTCTCCATCTTTTTTCGAAAATGACCCACATGAAGAAATGGCGGACAAATTTCTCCAACTTTTATCTGAAAATGTCGAAATAATTTTCAGGTGGAGAAAAGTTAGACAAATAGCGGAGAAATTTGTCCACCGTTTCTCCACCATGGGTCATTTACGGAAAAAAGTGGACAAAAGTCGGAGAAAAATTTCTACCAGGGATGATTATACGCAGTAATAATAAAATTATGCACAAAGTATATTTATTATTAATAATAAAAATTAAATAAAATTAATATTCTTACTAGTGGTGTACACTTGCAGTAAAATCATGATCTTTGTCTATATGGATGTTGTTGATGTTAATTGATTAACAATTTGTCGATCACAATTATATTCCATAATCATTTAATCGTCTTTAACTTTGCCTACCAGTTGATTTCATTTTGTTACCTCAATTTTCTATTGTACAATTTTTGTATATTATTAATTTTCATAATTTTTATTGATTAATATAGTTCATTTTTTAATCAAAATTTCTTACAATAACAGGAGTAAAAAAAAAAAATATCTATGTATATTTTAGACCCAGCATTTTATTTTAAATACCCTCTTTATAAAATCCCTTTTTTATATATGTATTATACTTCTAATGGTTATTGTCGTAACATCTTGTCACATAAAATTATATCTATAAAAATATATAATAATTAAACTTGTGAGTATGAAATTTTTGTTGTTAAATTTTTTACTTATCATATTCACTGGGGTATTTTTATATTAAAATTTATAAATAAAAAATATTTAAAAATTATATATTTTGCCACATTTTAACTCAACGTTCATTGAATAATATAAGAGATAAAATAGCTAAAAAAAAAATCAATACTCAAGTATTCTTTGGTATATTTACATTAAAAAATTTGTATGCTACAAGTTTTTCAATAAAATAGTAATTACTGAATGAAAATATTTAAATAATTATACGTAATATGTTGTTATTTTTAAAATAAAAAATAAAATAATAATTATTTAATTGAAAAAAAAAAACTAAAAAAACATGCAAGTATACAAATGAATTAATGAATGTTAATTAAAATAAAATAAAAAAGTTAATTTTACTACATTAAAATTATGTATTCTATAGTCAAGTTTGAAAAGAGGTTTCTACGATCAAATACATGGAAAATTTTCACTCTGGATGGTTGTGGCCAGTTGTTACATAGCTGTCCTCATCCTTTTGGTTCCTATAATTTCATTACTTGCTGATGGCTTTCCACATAAACCTCTTCATCAACAAGTATATATTATACATACATAAAATAACTCACCTACGTAAAATGACAAACACAATTTAAAAGAAAATATATTTTTAAAAATATGGTAACTTGCATACAGAAAGACAAAAATGACATTACTTTTTATATTTAATTTTGTGATGTAAATGAAAAATGATAATATACATACTTTGTTGATAAAAAAAAAAAAAAAACCAAGTAATTTTTATTAATTTAATCTGTGAAATTTTAAATTTTAAATTAAAATAATAAAATTGTTGAAATAAAAATATACATACAAAAACAGTTGAATTTTTTTTTTAAATTAATTTTTTAACTGTTTTTTATTATTAAATTTTAACAGCTTTTAATTGTTAAAATTTAACAGTTTATAATTATTAAAATCCAACTGTTATTATTTGTAAAATTTTATTAATTTTCCATTGTTGAATTTTAACAGTTTTTAGCTGTTAAAATTCAACAGTATTTAGTTTTTAAAGATTAACAGCTTTTAATTATTAAATTTTAAGTTTTTTAATGTAGAAATTGTCTCAATTAAACAATTGAAAACGTAATTTGTTAAATTTTAAAAATTTTTTATTGTTAAAATTCAATATTTTTAAATTCTTTAATTTTAACAGTTTTAAGTTATTAAAATTCAACAGTTTTTATTTTCAATTCGATAATATTAACAGTTGAAGCTGAATATTTAATAAAAAAAAAACTTAATTTAAAAATGTAAAATTTGTCATATTTTTTTTCAACTAAACAAATATAAATAATTTAAAACAACAACTTTATAATTTTACAAACATAGTTAATGCAAAAATTATTCCATAATTTTAACAACACTAAATTAAATTTAAAAAAAAATCACATATGACTAAAAATTTATAAACTCATTACTCAATGAATTTTATCACAAAATAATCTTCTGTACAAAATTCAACAGTATATAAAATTCAATCGTGTGAAAGTGCATATACAAAATGCATCATGAATTTTCAACAAATTGTATTTTTATACAATAAAAAATGTTTATTCGTGCAAACAATAATAATACAATTGTAATTTTATAATTGATTTAAATATCATTAATTTTTTTTCTATTTATTTAATTGTAATTTTATTTGATAAAATAAGTCATTCAAAATACACAAAAATACTAAATTAAGTAAATATAATTAAATTCTAAAAAATAGTTATATAAATACTTGAATAAAACAATTTATAAATGAAGTAAAATAATAAAAACTTTTATATATAAAAAATATTTATCTTGTAAAAAGAAGAGTGTAATTTGTTGTCTTGATAAACTAATAAAATTTGAAGATGTAGTTATTTTAAAAACACAAATTGATACATTATTTTATTGAATAAAAATAATAACAGTATAATTTTTTATAGAGATCAATTTATTGTTATCACATTGATATAAATTGAGTGGTTTTTTTTTTATCTTATCTCTGCAAATATATTTTATCTATGTAAACAAATGCAGTACATTAATTTTAATGTGCTTTGAAATAATGTCTATATGACGTTTTTATTAAATCAAACATACTTCAATTTCATTTATATAATTTTTTTTAGTTAAATTAAAATAACTATAATAATTTTATATTTTTTTTATATGAAAATCATCTAAATCTTAGTGACAGTATTTTTTTTTTGAAATAAAATTATTGCAAGATTATTTTATAAAGCTGTTGAAGAGATATAATAAAAATCATTACGATTTATAAATAAAATGATGAAAAAATATAAGGTGAAAGCTCGTATGAGTTTGTAAAGAAAAATAAAAATTTCAATGAAATCAATATGATATTATTATTATTAAATTTTTATTCAAAAATTATTTTATATAAATTTTTTACGTTGATATTTTGAATAAAGCTTACATGAGTTTGCTGGATTTTAAAATTATTTATTAAATAAATTTAAAGCTTGTTGAATTTATGATAATTAATTGATCAATAATTAAATCAAATGATTATATATTTTTTTTATGTTTATTTTGTATAGAATTTTATACAAATTTAATTGTAGTTTTTAATAATTTGAATGAATTATTTTGACTAATAAATCGGATTATTTTTGTTTTTTTTTTTTATATTGAATATTTATTTTAGATAAAAAAGAGACGACAATTTATGGAGCTTTTTTTTTATCAAGTTAGCCTAAATAATATTTATTATTTTTCTTTTTAACATACGAGATATATTTTTCAAATGAAAAGATAACAATATCAAAAATTAAAAAAACATTTTCTTCATTTTTTTTTTTACAAAAAAAAATATTAAAACGAGTTTTTTTTAATTATTAAAAATTGTCATAATAAAGTTTAAAAACAGAAAAAAATATATATATTTTGTTATTGAAAGAAAAAAAAATTTACAATGAATGTCATAATCATAACTGAGACGTGATTAAAAATTAATTTATCGTTTTAATTTTGTACTTCAATTTACCATAAAAAAATTACCATAAAAATAAAAAAATTTATTATAAAAATATAAAAAAAAACATCGTAGATAAATGCAAATAAAATAAGAATAATTATCAATTTTTTATCTTTTAAATAATAAAATAGTCACGTATTATTTTTAAATAAATAATTAAAAAATTTTTAAAACATAAAAACATATTTAAAATAAATTAACTCTCTATTTATAATTATTTTTATTTTATCAGTTTAATATATATATAAGTTTGACATTTATAGAATTATTGATTAATAAATAAAATATTTAAATAATATATTACAAAAAAAAAAATATTAATTATAAATATTTATATAATAATTTTAAATTTTTAATACACAAATTTTGACATGAAATTGGCATTTTTTTTTTAAGTAATAATTTTTAGAAATTGAAATTATTATTTAACAAATTATTTTGTTCTTCCTTCTGTTGATGATACACATGCAACTGTTGTTATAATTGGTTTTAAATGCCATTTAACTCGAAATGGTTCTGGCAATATTGGTTGTTCAATAAATTGTTCTTCATTTGTATCATTATTGTCATTTATATCACGATGTCTAAGAACATATACCTATTAAAAATATAAATTAAATATTTTACAAAAAAAAAGAAAAAATTAAAATAATAAAAAAAATTAATTAAACAATTTTTTGTATATTTAAATAATAAATTTAATAAATTTAATAAAATTTGTGTTGAATTAATTACCTTGTAATGAATAAGTTTACATTGATTAAATTTATTGTGGCAAGGTTTTACAACACAATTTGCTGTGCTTAAATAACGTGGATAATTATTAATTCCTAAATCTAAAATTTCATAATGACTTTCACATGGACAAGACCATTGTGATGGTCCATTTGGTAAACGATAATAATTTGATGTCTGTAAAAATAAAACAAAAAAAAAAATTAAATTTAAATTTATTTATTTATAAAAATAATATATATAAAATTTAATAAATAAATACTTGTTGAAATTGATCAAATCCTTCATTATCTCCACGTTTTTTTGGTATATAATTTTCACAATTATCATTTGTACAATCATTTTTTGAATATCTTGGATTAAATATATTTGACCAATAAGCAAGATCAAATTCTCTTGCATCAGTTGTTATTAAAAAACTCACTAAACTACAGCACACCTAAATAATATTTACATTTTTTTTTTTTTTAATAAAATAATTATGATATTAAAAATAAATAAATAAAAAAAAAAAACACTTGTCTTCATCATATTAATCCATGATGAAGAATGTATAGTTAATAAAATAAATATAAGATGAAATATCTTACGTATAAAAATGTTGTCTTCATTTTTCTTACTGCGATTTTATTTATTTATTTTTTTTTTTGATATAACTTGTACGTATGTTTCGTTGTATATGAGCCACAAGTTACTGAATTCACAAGCTTTTATAGGATATTTTTTTTTTTTCTTTTGGGGGATAAAAAATATTAAAAATCTTTTATAATACCTGTTTATATGATACATAGTTCATTCAACAAAGAAATCCATTAGTTGTTATATGATAAGCAAAAAAATAACTCAATTACTATTGTTCATGGTTTTTCTATTCATATAAATATGATTCATCAATGTAAAAAATTATTTTTGTTACATTATTATCATCAATGAAGATCAATTGTTATTAGATATTTTAATATATTTATAGAATTTCAATATTAATATTTTTTAAATATAAAATTTTTATGGGATATTTATAACATCATCACATCAAGGTTTTTTTTTTTTTTTTTAAAAAAATTACTTTTAAATCAGAGATAATTTTAACAAGCTGAGTAAATTTTTGTCTTGTAAAATATTGTCAATTAATTATAATTTTTAATATTTTATAAATTAAAAAAAAAAAGTAAAAAAATATAATTAAATAATTTATTCAACAAGGGGTTGATAATGAATTTTAAATAAAAATATAGGGTATTTAAAAATCTTTCAAGCATTTTTCACGGTCAGGATAATTATTTTCTGCACTAGATATTAACCCCTGTATATTATTTCTTGTGACTTTTACAATGTCACATGTTTAAAGTAACAAATCAATACTTTATACAGTTTTATGTCTGATGTGCAATAATAATACTACTTTATATTATTTTTTTTTATATAAAATATATAATAAAATACACAAAAATATTATATGTTTATGAGACTCAGTGTCATATATATATTGTCGAAAATAAAATAAAAAAAAAGGGTGAATATTTTTAAGCATCTACCCCTGTGGTTTTTATATTTTGAAATTTAATTTTAGGGGTTAAAAGACACTGTACAATTTTGTAACAAAATAAACATTGTATGGTGTAAAAAAAATTTTTAAATAAATGTCATCATTAATATTCTTTTTATCCATAAAAATTTATGTTTATATAAAACATGTTTACAATGTTAAAAAAAAATTAAATTACATAATTAAAAAATAAAAAAAAAAATTAAATTTCATCTTTGTTTAATCTTAATCAGTGGGACATTGAAAATTAAAAATAAAATTAAAAAAAAGTTTTGTAATGAGAACAGCTAAAAGCTAATTTTCAAACTAAGATTAATGAAAAAAAAAAAAATAAATTTATATATTTTTTTTACAGACCATTGCCTCTGTTATTTTCTTGATATAATAATCTACATTGTTGGTACACAGATAAAGACATATTAAAAGCTCAGAAAAAAAAAATACATATATTCCTTGTAGGGTCTGTAAATTTTGATTTTATTTTATTTTTTTCACCCTATAGTCATTCATCTTTGAAATTATATTTTATAATAGATGACATAGTTTTTTTTTTTTTTTTATAAATAATAAACTATAAAATAAAAAATAAATAAATAAAAATATTGAAAAATTAATTTATTATTATTAAAATATAAAAAAAAAAAATTAAAAAAATTAAAAATATAAAATAATATTAAATAAACTAATGAAATATAAATTTTAATTATAAAAATAAAAAAAATTAGATAAATATATTTTTTTTAATTTAAAAATATCATTGAAATTAATTATTTTGTTAGAAAAAATATTTTAAATAATTTTATAAAATAATAATTATAAAAATTTAAAAAAAAAAAATTTAAAATTGATACAGATGGTGTTATAGGTAAATAATCTGATATCGTGTTGACACGTATGTTAAAAAAAAAAAAATAAAATAAAAAAAAAAAAAAAGAGCTTTTTAGATTGCGTGTGTGCATCAGCGCAAGCGTTTATTTCCCTCTCTTTAAAAACCATCGCGGAAAGTTCTCTATATATTGCATGAAATCACGCACATCAGTCATTGCGCTCTGTACACGTTTTACCTGTCTGACCAGTCAACTTAAAATTTAAAAAAAATTTAAAAAAAAATATATAAAATTGTTTAAAACATATAAATAAAATAAAAAAAACATTAAAAATAAATTATCAATTAAAAAATATAATTTTTATCATTTAATTTTTCATTTTTTGATTTCAAATTTTGAAATATGTCAATTACTCGTGTCATTTGTTTGACAGCACTTTTTGTGCTTTCAATTTTTATACATGTCAATGCAGTTCCAGTACAGGTAATTATTTAAAAAAAAATAAAAACAAATTAATTAAATTTTATTAATAAAATTATGAAAATTTAAATGTAATTTTATAGATTGTAATTTAATTATTTTGATAAATAATTTTTTACTTTTATAATTAAAAAAAATTTATATTAACTTTGAAATAAATTTTAAAGTTTTCATTGCAATTCAACTTGTTGCATATACCACAAACTTGCACATTTAATTATTATATTTTTTTATTATTTTACAAATTTATTATTATTTTATAAACATTTATAAAATTTAATCTGAAAAATAGATGTATATATATTTATATCATCATAAAATATTTTTATTTTTAAATTTTATATTTTTTAAAATTGTTTAACACATACCTTTACAAGTTTGATATTTCGGATATAATATATCATAAAATTACTCAACCAAGAAAATAACTTTTCCCATGAATACTAATATAAGTTTGTGAAAATTTAGCTTGATATATTTACTTGTAAAAATTTATATTATAAAGTAAAATACAAAATAAAAATAAAAGTTTAAATTGTCAAATTACTAAGCTAAATTTACAAAAATAATATCATTTTATTATTCAAAAATTGCGGATATAAATATATAATTTTATTTTTTTAAAGCAACACTTAAACATGGCATGATTACGTGTAGATATTAAAAAACATGAATATTTTTTATATTATTATTTCATTTTTCATTTGTCCTTTTCAATCATAATTAATGAATTTAAAAAATTATCAATTTTTATGACCTTAATCTACAGAAAAAAAAGGTTTTTTAATTATTATAATTTTTAAGAATAATCCCATGGGTAATTATTATTAATGAATATAAAAATATTTTGTCATTAAAATTATTGATTTTTATAATAAACTAAACAGTATGTTTATTAATTTTACTTAGAAAAAAAAATAAATAGTAAAACTTTTTAAATTATATTTTTAATTATAAATAAATTTTAATTAATTAAAAAAAAAAATGAATAATTAAATTTTAATGAGTTTTAAAAAAATTAGTGTATAAAAATTTTAAAATTTTTTAACTGATTTGTATTTATTTTTATTAGAAAAATTATTAACACAAACTTTTTATTATTTAAATATTTTTTTTTTACTATTTTTTAATAGTTTATAGTATGTATGAATAAACTTTATATAAATTTTTTATTTTTATATTGTAACAAAAAAGTCATGAAAATTTTTACAGATTCGTGGTGAAAATGACGTTGTCTATGCTGATCCTGCAGTAGTTGAAGCTTTGGCTAGATCTTATGCAGCACTTGGTAAGTTTATCATAAAAATTTACAATATAAATTTTTAATAAAAAAATTAAAAACTTGGTGATGGTTTAATTTATATATTTTATAAATAAATTTGTCATATGTTTATGTCAGTTTATTGTATGGTTAAATAATTTAAGCATATTTGTTTTTGTAATTTAATTTTAACATTAATTAAAATAAAAAAATAATAAATTTAATAATAATAATTTAATTAAACAAATTTTTATTTATCAAACAATATAAAATATACAATTTTTAATTTTCCATTTCTATTTTTATTTTACATTGTATCAAAGTATCAAATTTTCGCATTGAAATAAATTTTTTATTTTTTTGTTTTTATTGTTTTTTATATCAATTTTTTTTATTTATCAATTGATTGATATTTTTTTTATATATTTATTTACAAAAGTTTTAGATATTTTAAATTTAAATTCAATATTTTTAACTTTTAATTAATACTAACATTTTTTAGATTGACAGTTTGAAAGCTTTTTATTTTAAAAAATTATTTTTCATAAATAAATACATAAAATCCATTGTATAAGTATTTTTTTTGTTTAAAAAAAAATTTTTTTTATAAATATATTCAATATTTTTTAATTCATTGAATAATTTGATAATAAAATTTATGAGTTTTTTGAACGTCTGACTATTCGTTTATTGTACTACTTACAAAAGTGCACTCTCCAAAGACAAATATATTTGCACTTATACTTGCAGTTGAATTATTTCCGAATCATTTTTTTTTTGTCATGTTAGTGACCTGGTGTTGACTACTACCACTTAAACTTGTGTAATAATATTAGAAATAAAAAAAAAAAAATAAATGAAAAAAAACATACAACACAGTACTGAGCAAGTGAAAGATGAAAAAAAGCTTTTAGTATTTTTTTTTTTTTTATAAAATGTGTTGTGTTTTTATATATATTTTTTTTATAACTTTATATAAATTTATCAGATGCTAAAACATAGTCATTTGCTTGATATATATATAAAGTTCTATGAGTCTTGTCAACTAAATGTTTGATACGTACTAAATCGATTAACTTTAACACATTAATGTTTGCCAATATGAAATATGACAAAACTAATAAAACAATATGTCTATACGTAATATTTAATACTCTAGTTTGTATATTAATAATTATTATCGATAACATCATTAACATAATCACTAATTAATGATCTCATAAAATCAGAAATTATAAATATTAAAATGAAATTATATTGAATGAAATAATTATTAATTAAATTTAAAAATAATACTTTAAATAATAAAAAAATATATTTAAAATATCATTCTAAATAATTAAATTATTTATAAATAAATTGTTTTGATAAATTATTATCAAAATCAATAAATTAAATGTTTAATGGATTAAAAAAAAAAGGGTGTGAATTTTAAAAAAAAATTTCATCCCTATTTAAATTGATTTTATCAAAAGTTTATTTATAATTTTTTTTTAATATTTAATTATCTAATTTATATCAATAACTCTTGACATTAATTTATTATCAAATTTTATAATATAAAATATTTTTATTTATTAATATTAATTTAAAAAACTGTCAAATAATTTTTATAAAATATTTTAAATAATTAATTGATTTTAATTAATACCATATGAGAAATAATTAATTACAATTAAATTCATTGCAAATTTAGATGTTAATAATCCTCATTTGTTTGTATTAATAATAAAAAATTTATATTTATTGTTAAAATAAAATATAACAAAAAATATTATTAAAAACATTTAAAAAAGGATCATTTTATTTCGAAATTTATATCAATTTATTCAGGATAAAAGTTGACATCCCAAAGGACTGACCCTTACAGTTCAAATAATATTATTTCAACGTGTCCCTAAGTCATCAAACATAAAATAATATACAATATAAAAAAAAATACATAAACATTATGAATACGTGAAGTTGATTAAACCTTTTTCATATAAACATATAATGCTTCAGTATTGTCCTTTTTTTTTTTATCGTTTATATTTGTTTATTTTTTTTATTACAAAAAAAGGTAGGTACTTGTCTTTGACTTGCTTTTTTTTCGTTTTCTTATATTGTTGTTTTATTTTATTTAAATAATTTTATAATTTATTTATCTTTATTTGAATATTTTTATTTCAGAATGGGCTGATAATCATGATAAATTAATAAATAATAATAATGAACCAATTGAATATGTTCGTGATATTAAAACACGTAATTTGGATCAAATTGGTGGTGGTAATTTACTGAGAAATATTCAAAATAATATTCGTCGACCTCAAAAATATCAAAATTATCAACCAATGTTTTATTAATTATTTTAATTTATGATTATAAAATTATTATTGTATGTTTTTATATTTTGTTATTAATTATTATTTAATAACAAAAAAATATGATTATGAATATTGCATAAATAAAAATAAATTAATGTGAGAATAATTTGATTGTAATATTTAATTTTTTTAATTTAAAAATCATAGAATAATTCAAGATGATAAAGAAGATAATGAAGATCAAATATATAATTTATTTTTTATTTTTTTTTTTTATAAAAAATAAATAATCTGGTGATGATGGTAAAATTTGATAAATTTTTTATTTTGATAGTTGATGACTTGTAAAATCTTTTATACAAATACAAAAATTAAAATAAACAAAAAATTTATTTATATATTTTTTTATATATACATTAACTATGTTTTATACATTTCCTATTTTTTTTTTTTTTTCATAAATAATTTAATGATAATGTCAACACTTGTAATCGATTCATACACGACATATTGCAATTTTTTATATTTTTTTTAATATTTTTTTTTTATAAAAAAAAGTGTGATATGAATGATGTAGTTAGTTATATATTTTGTCATGTTTAATTTGCACTTAAAATATAATATTAACATGATGTTTATGTAAATTAATTCTACAGTAGATTAAAAGAAAAAATAAATAAAAAATCCATTTTAATGTCAAAAAATTGAGGACACTAAATAATTTATAACTTCTTTTATATAAATTTATATATCAAATCTTTATTTTTTATATATGAAATATAAAAAATATTTATATGAATTATTAAATATATATTATAAATTTTTAATTAATATATTTTTATTTATTTATTGATGCAGCTGAAGCACGTGATGTCAATTTTCAAGATGTGCAATTTTCACCATTTGCAAGACAATCACGTAGAGGTTTGGATTCTTTATCTGGTGCAACATTTGGACAAAATAAAAGATTTGATTCAAGGTAATAATTATTTATATAATTTTTAATTTATACAACAAAAAAATAAAAACAACATATATATATTCATTGATATGCATGAACATGCATTCTGAAAATGCAACACTTTTGTTGCTAAATAAATTCTAAACAGTATTTGTATAATGAGCAATGAAATATATATTTATAATTAATATTTCAAAGTCACAGTTTGAATAATATTTTGAATTTATTATTAATATATTGTTGAAAATAAATCATCAATTTACAAAAGAAAATTTTAAAAATAAAAAACAAAAAAAAAACTCTTGAATATAAAAATTCATTTAAAAGACTTTAATTTTAAATTAAATTTTAAATTAATTTATAAAACTTAAGCCTTTTTTTTTTTTTTTTTTTTATTCAATGTTTAATTGACTGCAAGTAGATTTAATCAGTGACTATATATTATTTTTCATTTGATTATAACAAAAATTAAATGAAATGTTAAGTGTTAATCTAGATAAAGTTGAAAAAAATTTTATAATAATAAATATAACGTGTGTGAGTGTTTTTGTATATTAAAAAATTCCATAACAATAAATTAAAAAGCATGAAAATAAAATTAATTATATTTTTATATTTTTTTATTAATAAAATAAGAAAATAAAATTCAAATTTAACAAAATATATAATAAATAATGTAGATTATTTTGTTGATAAAAAAAATAAAAAATTTGTGTATATTTTTTTTGAACTTTAAATACAATAAAAAATAATTTACTAATACTTTAATAAGATGTTTCAAAAATTTAAACATTTTAACCAATAAATTAACTTAATAAATTACATTTTTTTTTTTTATCTTTAATTTTTAAATATTTTTTCCATTTCATTTGTCTATTATTTAAATCAAAAACGATTTACGTTAAATCTTATTTTTTTTATCCAATCTTATCTTGATTTTTTTATTTGTTATTTTTCCCCTTTGTTCATTTTAAGTTAAAAAAAATATATATATTTATTTGTAAATTTGTTAAATATATATAAATTTAATTTATAAATTTATTTAGGTATAAAAAAGATAAAGCAATTGTTAAGTATTTTGCCAATTGGAAAAAAATTAAATTTAAAAAATTAAATAATATTTTATTTAAAATTTAAATTTATTCAATACGCATTAGGGTCAAATTATAAGGGATATAAAAAAATATATAAATAAAAGTTTTTATAAATACTTTTTTAAATTAAATTGTATAAATTTTTATCAGATTTACATTATGTTGTGGTTTTTGATTTTGTTATGAAAAAATATTATAAATTATTTATTGTTTAAGCATCATTTATTGAATTGACAGGTATGATTTGATATAAACACAACAATTGATATGATATATATTTTTGATAATGAAATATTTTTTATTATAAATATTTTATAAAATAACGATGGTGTAAATATCAAAATACAAAACGTATATGTCATTTTGATATGATTGAAAACATGCTTGCTATTGTCAACAAGAAATATGATATTTATGAAATACTATTTTTAATAATTTAAAAATATTATTTTTTATTAAATTAAATTATAAAATTTATTGATATAAATTTATTGAAATAAAAATTATAATTTAATTTGTTTATTTCAATTTTTTAGAAACTCAAAATGGCTTGGAAATATGAATCATGTTGAGCTACTTGATGGTACTATCAAACGAAATATGGATGAAATTGATCGTTCAGGTTTTGACAATTATATGAAAAGAAATTTTGATGAAATTGATCGTGCTGGTTGGGATAGTTTTGTCAAAAGAAACTTGGTAAATGTTTATCCTCAAACAAGGCAACACTAATTAAATTTGGTAAATCACTGATAAATTCTCAATAAATAAATTATAATAAAAAAATAAACATTAAACTCACCGATTTAGATCCAAATTTTGATGATTTTTAAATATATTTTATTGAATTTTTGTTGATAAATAAATGTTATGATTATTTTTTAATTTTATTTCATATTTATTTCACCATCTAAATGAGAAAATAATATATTTGTGTATAAATAATTTAGCCAATTAAATTTGTTTAAATATATTTTAAAATTTTTAATTAATATTTGTATAGATATTTAATTTTATAATTTAAAAAAAAAAAAAACAATCTCTGTTTAGACTGACAAAACAAGTCATTTAATGATTAAAAAATTCTATTGTTTTTTTTTATTTTTAATAAATCATAAATATTGTAATCTACCAGTGACCAAATTTTTACTTTATTACAAAATAAATTTAACAAATATTTAATTTAGAAAATAATTATAATTAATTCATTAATTTTTTTTGTAAATAATTATTTAAAAATTATTTGAATATCATTTTTAATTTACTGTTATAAAAAATATATAATTTATTTTATAATTTTTAATAATTTATTTAATATAAAATATTTTTTAATCTGTTTGATCATTGGTAGAAGTGTGTTTCAATTTTGATCTCGTTACCCTGTAAACAATCTCTCTGTCAATTGATTAAATGTCTTTTAAAAAATGTAGATTTAATATACAAAAAAAAAGTAAAAATATTAAAAAAATACTCAAACAAATACTTATATTATCATAAAAAAATTAAATATATTAAATAAAAATTGTGTACCTGCACGTTACTTGAAATTCCGTCGAATATGCAGTTGATTCTTATTTTTATCTGATTGTCTTTTTGAAATATGTAACATTATTGTCAAAAAAAAAATATTAAAAAAAACAAATATGCCAAATAAAAATTAATTTCAGTGAAGTATAAATATATTGTTATTTATTTTTAATCATTTTTTAATTTTATCCAGTTATTATTGTATCATAATCACAAGTAATAGCTAAATTATCAATTTGTTTTTTTTTTGATTTTGTTATAAATTTTTTAATAACATTATTAATATCATCTGGTGTTTCAATTTGTATATTTTCCATGTTTTCATCCATACGTACAAACTGTAATATAATTCAATAATTACCACATTAATTTAATTATAAAATACATCAAAGTTATTAAAATTACATTGAAAATTCAGATAATGATGTTACATAAATTATATATTTTAATAAATATATTTTTATCCTGATTAATTATAATTAATATTTACCTCAATAATACGTTCTTCTAATATTATAAATTTATTTTTTAATTCTTGCATCATTGTATTTAATTTTGTTAAATCATAAGTTATACCAAGTTCATTATCAATATCACTTTCAATCTAAATAATAAAAAAAAAAACAAAATAATTATCAAAATATATAAATTTATATAAATATTTTTACTTCTTTCATAGCTTCAGCAATTTTTAAAGTTGTGTAATCAAGACTAGCACGTGATTCCTTTACCTAAATATCAAAAAAAAAAAAGATAATAAATTAAACATAATAATAAATTAAATAATTTTAATAAACAAAATTAAAATAACCTACGATTAAATTAAATTCTGTTATTTCAGCAACAAGTTGATAATGCATACTCATAACTTTAAAAAACTGAAAAAATATATAAATAATTATTTAATTATTATTTTAATTAAAAATATTTTTAATATACCTTTCGACCATAATAAATAGCCATTAAAAAATTTGTTAATAAAAATACAACACTATTAAAAAATCGAAATAAAATATACATTATTTATCGAAAAAAAAAAAAAAAAAATTAAAAAAAACAATTTTGTAAAATTAATTTCTAAACATTTTTTAATAGACAAAATGATGTTTAATTTATTGAAATTTATTTTTGTATTTGTTGATCAATCAGACAAATTTCTATCTCTTTTTTTCTTGATAGAAAAAAAAAAAAAAAAATTTATAAAATGTCAGCTAGTTTGATTGTTCACCGTTTCGATTCAGCGCTAACCACTTTGTGTGGATTATTATTTATTTCGATTGTGAAATTTTAAAAATATGCAAAAATATGAAAAACTTGAGAAAATAGGAGAAGGTATGTATTAAAAATATAAATTTTAATAAACATATAATTAATTAAATAAATAATAAACATAAATTTTATATATTAAATTAAAAAAATTAGTCAAACAAATGAATGTTAAAATGATGTGTCAAAAACTTGTCAATTGTTCAATGTTTTTATTTACTTTTTTTTAAATATTTATTTAGGTACATATGGAACTGTTTTTAAAGCAAAAAACCGTGAAACACATGAAATTGTTGCTTTAAAACGAGTACGTTTAGATGATGATGATGAAGTAAGTTATTAAATTTAATTTATAAAAGTTGTTAATAATAAATTACCATAATAATTGATTTTTTTTTGTTTGTGTCTATTTTCAGGGTGTACCATCGTCAGCTTTACGAGAAATTTGTTTACTTAAAGAACTTAAACATAAAAATATTGTACGTCTTTATGATGTATTACATAGTGATAAAAAATTAACATTAGTATTTGAACACTGTGATCAAGATCTTAAAAAATATTTTGATAGTTTAAATGGTGAAATTGATTTAGATGTTGTTAAATCATTTTTGTAAGTATCAATATTATTTTTGTATTATTATTTATCATTAAAAGATCAAAATAAATATAATTAATTTTATTTAATTTTTTTTTTAGATATCAATTATTACGTGGTTTAGCATTTTGTCACAGTCGTAATGTACTTCATCGTGATCTTAAACCACAAAATTTATTAATTAATAAAAATGGTGAATTAAAATTAGCTGATTTTGGTTTAGCAAGAGCATTTGGTATTCCAGTTAAATGTTATTCTGCTGAAGTTGTAACACTTTGGTATCGTCCACCTGATGTTTTATTTGGAGCAAAATTATATACAACATCAATTGATATGTGGAGTGCTGGCTGTATTTTTGCTGGTTAAATTAACATTAATTTATAATAAATTAAATTATTAAATATCTTATATTTAAATTGTAATATTGTTTTTTGTTAATTTTAGAACTTGCAAATGCAGGAAGACCATTATTTCCAGGTTCAGATGTTGATGATCAATTAAAAAGAATATTTAGAATGTTGGGTACACCAACTGAAGAAACATGGAGAGATTTAACAACACTTCCTGATTACAAAGTATTTCCTCAATATCATCCAACACAAGGACTTTCTCAAGTTACACCAAAACTTCCTACAAAGGGAAAAGATTTACTCCAAGTAATTAAAAATTTACTTGACTAAATTAAAATATACCTATATTTAAATAAAAATAATATATATATATATTTTTTTTACAGAGATTACTAGTGTGCAATCCAGCATTAAGATTATCAGCTGAAGAAGCAATGGCACATCCTTATTTCAATGACCTGAATCCTACAATTAAAAATGATCGATGCCAGTAAAAAAAAAAAACAAATATTCATTATTTAAATCAGTAAAATACTGATGTTGACCAAATAAACAAAAAAAAAAACCATTAAATTAATTTAAAATAAAACAAAAATAATAAAAAACATTTCAAGAAAAATTATTTATTATACCTTGCTCATAAAATTGTAAAACATTAACACGAGATTTTTTTAGTTAAATATAAAAAAAAAATTGTCCAAATTTTTTTAAATAATAAGAAAATAAAGTAAAATTGTCAATTTAATTAAATGAAAATAAGAAAAAATAATGATTATGTATTGATAAAAACATGTTTGAACAATTTATTAAGTATATTATTAAATAATTAAATTTAAATGATTATTTATAAATTATCTACATAGCATCAAAATGAAATCTATGTGCTTCTTGAAGTCTTTCAAATTTATCTTCACGTTTTTCTTTCCACCATAAATAAAGTATAATAAATGATATTAAAACACATGTACCAGCTAATGCTGCAGCACTCATGTATATTAATTTACTTGGTGTAACAAATAATTGTGCTTTCCATCCAGCTGGATAATTAATTGGTTTTGGTATAACAACCATTTGTGAATTTGGTATTATTTGACGCCATTCACGTGAATATCCAGCAACCTGTATCAAATAAATAAATAAATAAATATGTATATTAATAATTTAATAAATAAATTTAATATTAATATGAAAAAAACTTACACCAATAAGTAATTTATCAACAAAATTTGGTGTTCTACCAAGTCCAAATGTTGTATATGGTAAATTAAGTGAAAAATGTGCACTTTGTGGTAATTGAGCAGCAATAGCTTTTCTATGATTACCTTCTTGTGTTGTTGTATCATATGATATTGATGGTCCAGGTAAATTAGTACCATATGTTCTTTTTTTTTTACCTAAACTACCATATGATAATGGATAATCTGAATTTGATAAACTAGTTAATACCATAACTTTAATAAAACTAGCATCATAATCAAGATCATTTTTAAATGCACCAATTTGATATTTATTATTATTTTTATCATATTGTACAAGTATTATATCTAATATACCATTTTGATAAAAATCATAAAATACAGCCATTATTGTTTCATTATGAAATGTATTAAATATATTCCAATCTTCAATAACAAATGTTCTTTTAATATTATTACAATTATTAATACATTGTGTATTTATTAATAAAAATGTACGTATTATATTTTTTTTAAATGATTTAAGTGTTGCTAAAATATCTGGATAACCATCCATATTAAAATCACCACCACGTAATGTTATTGCATCATTATATAATATATTATTATTATTTTTAACAAAACCCCATGTATCATTATTATTATCAGTAAAATTTATATTCATATTATACCAATCATTATTATATATAGCAATTGTACTATTTTTACAATCATTATCAAAACATATTGGTACAATTAAATCAAGTTCACCTCTTAATTCAACATCAATATTTAATGTTTGTCCAATATGTCCATTTATTGAATCAATAATATTCCATGGCCATTTTATTTTTTTTAAATAATTAAAACCATCATTAGCACCATTCCATATTTCAATATGTTCATTTGTTGTTATCATAATATCTGAATAAAAATCACCATTTAAATCTAAAAATGCATTTGAATGTGGTATTTTAATTGGTGATGTTGATGTTGTATTCATTTGTATAATTTCTGGTGTATTTTGTGTATTATTAAATATCCAAAATGTACGATGATTATCAATATCAGTACCAAATAAATCAATAATCATATCTTGATTATAATCAATTGTCAATGGTTGTCCAATCATTTTAATTAATGGTACTGATGCACCAGAACAATTTAATTTACCATCATTGTTCCATAATATATATACATTTGTTAATATATTATCATCATTTTTTGTTGTAACAAGTACATCCATAAATACATTACCATCATAATCACCAGGTACAATACTTGTTATATCATTATCAAATTTACATGTAAAATTTGATGGACGTAATAATGGTTCATGTTCATCTGATAATAATATATGTAATGTTTTACCATCTTTACGTATAACAAATACATCAGTTAATTCATCTGAATCAAAATCACCAAATGCTGCTGGCATACCATCTAATATACTATTATCAAATACTGCATTTGTAATATCACAACTACTATTTATTTTTGTTATTAATGATATAAATAATAATATTATTATTTTTATTTCCATTATTATATTAACATAATATACACAACACACTATGTATTATTAATAATTTTTATTATTATTTATGGCAGTTTTGATTACAAATATTTTTTTGATGATATCATTGATTATCTTATCACACAATAGTTTATTTTTTTTACAAAGATGTCTATGTCGTTTTAATAAATTATTAATATATAAATATATTTTTTTTTTCAATAGATATAGGTATATATTGTAATCACGTCGTATTTTTTTTTTTTTTTTTTATCTCTCTGACAAATAATACATGTGTACCAATACCAATTTACTCCAATGATTCACAGTTTTACACACTCAAAAAATATGTGGTTTAAAAATCATCCATAAGATGACGTCTATGAAAAGAGAGAGAAATAAAAAATAATTCAACATGGCGATTATTATTATTGATGATCAAAATAAATAATTGTGTTTATAAAATTGGAATAAATTCAATAAATACCAATAATAATTACAATTATTATTTGTTTTGTAATATCTTGATTAAAATTTTTGTTTTGTTATAATTTAGATTGAGGTAAGAAATTTTATTTATATAAAAGTAATTTTTTATTTTTATTATTATTATTAATATTATTGTTTTTAATAATATGTTTATATTAATTTTGCAGGTTTTTGTTGGATTAATAGAAAAAAAATTTGAATGATAAAAGTTATTGTGTTTTTTAAAAAATATACAAATTTTAATTATTCATTTTCATCAAAATAATTTTGGTATTTTTTAAGTGTATATTGTTTATTGTTTTAAATTATTGAATAAAATATATAAACAATTATATTGAAGATAAAAAAAAAAAAAAAATGAGTGACAATCAAGATCAAAACGAAGAAGTTCACAGTATGTCAGAAAAATTTGAAAATATTTCAACAAGTGATTCTAACCTTAATAATTTAATTGAAAATGATACATCAACATCATCATCATCATCACCAAAACCAACATCAATTAATTTAAATAAATCAATAAATTCATCATCAACAAGACGTCAAAAAATTGAATATTCACAAACTGGAATTGATTTATTAAAATTAAATAATCCAATAAAAAATTTAAATGAAAAAATTATATTTATTATTGATACATTTAAAGAAATTGATTCAACACAATTTTTATTAACATCTGAAAAAAAAAATTATACAGCATTATCAATGATTAAACATAGTATTGAATTATTTTATAATGCTAAAACAATAATAAATAATAATCATGAATTTGCAATAATGATATTAAATAAAAATTCATGTAATTGGTTATTAGATTTTACAAATGATAAAAAAAAATTTTTAAATTGTTTAGAAAATATTGAAATTATTAATCAAGATGATAATAATCAAAAATTGACATTTGATATATCAAATATATTTCAAACTGTATTATCACATGTAAATTTTGAAAGTAGATTAAAACCACCAACACAAGTTATAAGAGCAATTATGATTTATTCAAGATCAATATGTGAACCAGAATTTGAAACTGGAGTAACAACATTTAAACAATTAATGCGTCAACCATTATTTTATCTTGATATATTATATGTACATGAAACACCAACAAAAGATAATAAATGTGAAGATATTTATCAAGCACTTATTTTATTAGATGCTAAATCAAATTCTTATATATTTGAAGTTGGAAGAAATGCAACACATTTACATAATCATATGGCTAAACTTTTAGCTCATCCAATGCAACGACCAAAACAACAAGATATATGTTACAAAGTATTTGAAATAATTCCTATAAAGAATCAAACAGAAGATATTTAATTATATTTTTTTTTTTGTTTTTATTCTAATTTTACATCTAAGATATTATAATTTAACAAAAAAAAATGTACTGTAATTATTTTTTTTTATGTTTTATTATATCTTTTTAATAAATTAAAAATAATTATAATTATTGTATATTTTATTTAAAAAAAAAAAAAAAAAAAAACAATATCAAATATACATATGTATTTAATGAAAGTTTGGGTAAAAAAATTTATAAATTATTATTTAATTTTAATTAATGTTTACGACGTTTATTGGATCTGTTATCATCATCATCTTCATCATAATCATGGTGTCTTGATTTTTTTGATGAAGATGAACGATGATGATCTTTTGATTTATGATGTTTATGTTTGTGATGATGATGATGATGATGATGACTATCATGACTGTCTCTTCGACTGTGATGTTTATTTTCATAACGTTCATCATATTTATCATGATGTTTTGATGATTTTTTAGAATATCTTGATGTTTTTTCTTTACTTTTATTATGTTCATCATAATTTCTTTGTGTTTCATATTTACATTGTTTATCATCATTATAATCATATGAATAATTGGTTTTATAATCATTTTTTTTATATTTATCTGTAGAATTATTAAATTTTTCTTTATTACATTGTGTTGTTGGATTTTTTTCAATTTTTGATGATTCAGGTAAAGGTTCTTTTTCAATAACATGATCAGTAAACATTTCCATTTGATGATTAATAACTTCACGTAATATTTCAGTATGTGATTTTTTATTTGTATGAACACCACGATGTTTAGCTCTTCTTCTTTTTAAATTTCTTTCTTGTGCAATTAATTCAAGATATGATATATTTTGATGTTCACTATTTTCTTGATGTCTGTTAAATAATAAAGCAATTAAATTATAGTTAAATAATAATTTAATATAATTATAGTTAAACAAACTTACAATTTATTTAAATCAGCAATTTCTTCAACAATTTCAAATGGATTTGTATTTTTAATAACATAATCATAAAGTATTTTTCTTTCTTCAGTTGTATAATCAGCAATAAGACGATTTGAAGTTCTTGGAACTAATCGTTTGTCATTTCCTGTATTTTTTATTAATAAATATTTTGTTATACTAATGATTAATTAAATAATTATAATAAAATAATATAATAAATAAAATAATAATTTAATTTAAAAAAAGGATATGCCAAGTCCAGTACTACGTTATTAAAATATGCTGTAAAAATTTAATATGATATTTAAAAAATTAATGATTTATTTATCATAAATAATTTTACTGACCTTTTTTTTGATTCATCTGTTCAACTTTATTAATTTCAAGGATATTTTTTATCAATGATTCATCTGTAATAAATATAATTAATTTATTATTTTTTATTTTATAAATAAATTTATGTTTAATCTTACCAAATTTTATACATGATGGTCCATCAGGTGGTACTGTTGGAATAGACAAAGGTAAATCTTGTTCATCATAACCTTCAGCTTTCCATTGACATTTATTTAAATGTTGCTCCAAATTTTTATCAGTTATACGATGATTTGAATCAAATGGACAAATTGTGTTTAATAAATTTTCCTATAAACAATAATTATTGTTATTTTTTAACTAAAAAAATTATAGAAACAAAATAACCTACCTCAGTAATGTTTTCATTCCAATCAATTTCTTTCAACAAGTCATTAATTGTTTTATTTGTTTCTTCATTAAATTTAATTAAATTTTCAATTAAATCTTCTCTGTTTAATTTATTATCCATTTTAAATAATAATTATGAGTAATGAAATTATTTTACTATGTAAACATGAATCATTAATGCTTTTTTTTTTATGAAAAATATTATTGTTTATTTTCCAATTTTATGATTTAGTTTGTTGTAATTAATTGTTTTGTATATTTAATAATGAAGTTAACATTAAAGACACTTAATTGTTAGGCTTGATAACAATCCAAATTATATTGTTGTTTATTATTTATTATTATTTATTTTGTTTATAAAAAAAAAACATATGACAGCACTGTCATGGCGACGCAAAAGTTACAAGTTTTGCATGATAGATGGCAGTTGCAGTCTATTCTCTCTCAAATATTTTCAAAAAAACGAAATTTAAAAATCACAAAGTAAAGCTTTTAAATTGTCTTAAATTATTATAGTTAATTTCAAAAATATATATATAAATTTATTTATTGTTTCAAATATTTATTATAATTTATATAAGAAATT
The DNA here is from genome assembly GCA_011426435.1 of Lysiphlebus fabarum. Classification (NCBI taxonomy): domain Eukaryota; kingdom Metazoa; phylum Arthropoda; class Insecta; order Hymenoptera; family Braconidae; genus Lysiphlebus; species Lysiphlebus fabarum. The sequence goes on along the minus strand of WSYQ01000045.1, from coordinate 101,592 downwards.
TTATTCAAAAATTTTATTCAATAGTTTTATAATTATTTAAGAAAAAGTTTTTTAATAAAAAAGTTGTTTTTATAAATGTTTATTTGTCAATGATAAATCACTACCTATGCTACATGTTTTATAATATCAAAAACATTGTCAGAAAGTTGTTCAACACTTTGTTAAGATTGTCTTTCTGATGTAGTAAAATCCAACTACCTGACTTTGACATCTTTATATTTGAATGTACAACACATTTTTATGTCAACACATTGTTCTTCTTTGATCAAAATCTTTTTTACAAATAACTCAAAATAAAAAAGACAAATGAAAAATTATAAAAATTATAATATTTATTTCAAAAAATAAAAAAAATCGATTTTAATTCTTTCTTTTACTTTATTTTTAAAATTAAAAATAAAAATAATAAATTTATTTCTATGTTGTCATCATACTGTTGAAGAAATAATTTTTTTTTTCTGAAAAATAAAAAAAATAAATACCAAAATTATGTCTTGTTTTGTGTATATAATGGAGTAGTTTGATAAGAAGTTTTTCGTTTTATTTATTTTGTCATTTATTTTTAACTTAAAGAGCCTGTTTTTTTTTTTCTGTCGTTTTTGAGTGTTCAAAATTGAAAAAATAAAAGTAAAATGCAGTCAAAGTTTGCATATAAATATATATACAAACTAAACTGCCAATATGAATATTCTGAGATATAGTTTTCGGTATATATATACATATTATTTTATTATAATTTTTTTTTTTTTTTTTTTTGTACTGGTGAAAAATATTGCTCAATGTGGCCATCACTGATGAACCAACCCACCACAAGATGAACGAAAGTTGAAGCAACGACAAACAAGACAGGCCAATGTCTACCTTCGTATCATGAATGTAAATCCGGCGTTTTATTTGCCTGGTATCAAGGTTTATAGTGTCCTCAAACAAGAACGCCCAAGAGTGCACAAAGTTCTGCCTCTTGTTTCTCACCGTCTCACTTTTTTTTTGGTATTTTTTTTTATTTTTTACATATATGTGCATCTTGAGTTATGTACAACTGTCGGATGCCAAAAAATTTGCATATATTTGTGACTTTTTTTTATATCTGTTTCTTCGATTTGTTATGCTTTTTTTTTTTGCTGAGCGTGATGGAAGATTTTTGTGTTATTTTTTTTTTAAATTTTATATTTCTTTGATATTAATTTATTTTGAATTAAATTGACATTCAAATATATACTAACTAAATTCAATTGTTTTTTTAAATTTTTTACAATTATAATTTAATATAATTTAATCATTTTTTAAGTTATTTTAATTTTCTTATCAAAAATGATAAAAATGATTGAATAAAAGTCTTGATAAATTAATTTATTAAATCATTAAATTAAACTATAATTTTTTTGATAAATTGATGATATAAAAATTAATTTAAAATAAACAAAATTTTATAAAAGTCATAAAAAATTAAGTCATAATATTATTGGCTACATTATCATTAACATCTTTTTGTTTTATTAAAATAATTACTTTTTATTTTCTATATTTAAATATTTACATTGACAGTAAATGAAAGATATTAACGGCAGCAAAAATTACTTGTGTTCATATATATTTATAATATATTATATATACTTAAATATCCAAGACCACGGGCTATTAAACACATATATATATATATATACTAAATGACGTCGCCTGAGAGGCGCTTAGTCTGGCTAAGAACGACATAAAGTTGCGTGTATGAAAATGAATGTTTGCCAGAAATTTATATTGCTTGGTCCAGTGTCATAATTCAAATGTTTTTTGCGATGGCATTATCTTCATCAGAAGAACTTGCACCAGCTGAGATGTTCGTTACAACAACATGAATATTTATTTTTTAATTTTATTTATTTTTTAATTTTTTTGTTTATTATTTACACTTTTATATTTAATATCAATTTATATTAATTTTTATTTGATTTTTTTCATAAATGTTATTTGATATTGTTTTATAAAAATCAAATGATTTTTAATTATTATAAAAAAATAGATAAATTGTATATTTACCGAGTTTAATGATTTTAAAAGTTTTTTTATAATTTAAAAATAATTTTTTCAAGTGTTTATGATTGACGCAAGATGTCACTAGAAGTATCAAATTCCAGTTTGATTTAAATATTTATTATTTAATTGAAAAGAAAAATTAAATGCAATTTTTATTGTCATTTAAAAACTTGTATGTTGATTGATTAATTTTTTAGTGATAAAAAAAAATTGTTAAATTGTTTTATAAATTGATAAATTAGTAAATAATTTTTTGATGAAAAATTAAAAAAATCAAAGTGATAATTTGAATTGATAAAAATATTTAAAAACAATTTAATATTTAAAATATATAATTTGATAATAAACAGGTTTAAATATTATTTTAATATTTAAATAAATTATGATGTTTCATGCTATAAAGAAAATAATATTTTGGCATCAAATCTACTAAAAAAAAAAATAGATAAAAATAAAAAAAAAAAATAGATTTAAAATTGGTATCTAAAATTTTATAAGCTGTATATTGGATAAATGTAAAATCACATTAATTATAAAAGAAAAAGTTTATTTGAATGTAGAATGACTTAATGAGTCTTTTGGGAAAATAATTTATATATAATAATTTGTTTTTGTTGGTATTATTAAAGCTGTGTGTGTTTAACAGTTGAAATAGATATCATTATTTAAAATATCATATAAATAATAATGATAACGTGGCATGATATATATAAATATAATTTAAATAAAATAATTTTTTAATGAAAATTAATGAATCAAATGAAATTATTACCGATGTATAATAATGATATGATATACAAAATATTATAGATATATATTTTAAATGTATATAAAAAATTTCATTTTAAATTAATATCATCACTCATTAGTTGAAATATCATTATTAAATTTCAATTTTATTGAATTATATTTTATAAATAGAAGAGTTTATTTGTGTTGGTATGAATGTATTGATTAAATTATGTAAAATAAATTTTAAAATTTTGAAACAATTTAAACTGCAGAGTGTTTAAATAGTCTAGATGAAAAAAATATTAACTGTGACATTTTTAATAGATAAGTTTTTCTTTTGTTTAATTTTATGATGATATAAATTTAAATATAATAATTAAATAATAATAAATAATATTGGTGTGAAAAACATAAAATAAAAACAAAAATCTTTTTGATTGCCATATGGATATCACAACTGCCATGATTACCAGCTATTTGGCAATTGACTGTCATCAATTTTGACACCATGACTGTCACAATAGCCTTTTCGATTAAATAAAAAAAATATCAAATTAATATTTGTGTCAAATATTTATATTGTTATTATTATCATTATTATTATTATCATGTTAAAAAATATAAATATTATTTTAGTAAATTTTAAATGTCAAAGTTTAAATAATATTTTACTTTTATTTATAATGTTTATTCTGTTTAACAACATTTATTTTTTATTGTAATAAATTTATTTAAATAATTTCAATTGATTATATTGCAAATAAATTAAATTTATGTAAAAATATTATTAACATTTACATATAATAATTGTAATAATTGTAAAATAATATTTTAAATGAATTTTAATTCACAAAAAAATCTTTTAGAAATATTTAAAAATAAATTAGTTTAATCTTAAACTTTTAAGGATCATTGCATTACCCAAATTAATTTCTACAAATAATACAAAAAAATTTAAACAAAAATATTAATTTATTACATAATCCAACATTCATTGAAACTATATTTAAATATAAGGGTTGTAAATAAATACCTGTATAAATATCAAAAAAAAAAATAAATAAATAAATAAGAAAAGATAAGAATATAAACTCACAGCATCAGGAATCAAAAGAGTTAAAAATAAAAAATATAAAAAAAAAAAAATTGAAACATACTGGCCTGCGGGTGAAAAAAGTATAAAATAGTTTTAGAAAAGACAAGAAGAACGTTTTTGTTTTCTATAGTGACATTTATTTGGGAACACAGACGTGGGTTTTTTATTTTGCATAAGTCAGTATGTTATGTGTATAAGTTTGGAGGAAGAATATTGTTGCAATATATAAATCCCCAAGTTAGTCGTGAGAAAGAAAAAAAATAAAAAAAATGTCATATAATAATAATAAATATAATAATAGTAATAACAATAATAAATATAAATAAAAAAATAATAAAATAAAACAGTAGAAAAATATACATGTGGACACAGTGGCATCACAAACTAGCACTGTGTTTAAAACAGCAATATATACCTACTGAAAGAGGATATATATTTTCCAATGTTCTCTCATCCTACTTGTCGTGCATATAGGTCCTCTCTTTGCGACCATAGTCCACCCTGTTCTGCATATAATGCAACCAAAGGATCTGCCCAAATGCGGCATAAAGATGCTTTTTTATATTTATATATCTCTTTTTATATTATTCACTTTCTTTATCTCAAGAATTTATTATATTTTTTATACATATGCAGATTGTTGAGGTACTCCAAACTGTGTTTATATATATTTCGTGAATTTACAAAATAATCAATATTATTTTAATTAAAAAATAATAATCATGTTGTTTTTAAAAATCAAGATATTTTAATGAAACATTTTGGAATTATTTTGAATAGAATTTGGCTACAGAAAATTATTCATTTTGTTAGGAATTATTTTTTTTTTTAACGTATTTGACAAGTTTTTCGATCAAAAAAGGGCTAAATTGTTTTTATTAACTTTTTGAGCTGAAAATTAATTATTACAAACATGTATTAACGATGAAATGATTTATAAATTAAATTAAAATGATAATATCAGTATTATTAAATGAAAAAAATTAATAAAAGTTGGAAATTTATTTGAATGTTGGATAAACTTGAAACAAATTAATCGAAAAACAAATTTAAGTATAATAAAAAATTATTAAATTATAAAAAGTACACTTGACCGCATTCTATTTGTAATTTAATTTATCAGAAATTTTCGGCATTTGTTTAATATAAGATGACAATTTTTAAATACCTCTTTCCCTGTTCTATTATCCTGTTATAATTCATAATTTTTCATAAAAATTTTAAATAATAACAAAATTATAAAACATAAAAAGAGGTATTACAATTCAAAAATAAAATTTTTCTATCATCGAATAATTTTCAAAATATCAAAAGTAACATATTTAAGTTTTTTAAAATAGTATTAATACCTCTTTACTCAATATATTTTCCTGATAAAAATCGAAGATTTATCAAAAATAAAACAGAATTCATCGCTTATTCTATGTTCCGGTTGCAATTTACTTTAATTTTCTGAAAAAAATTAAATTTGTATTAAGCTAATATAATAACCGAAGAGGTATTCGATGCAGTTTATACAATTTCTGTATGTTTGTTATTTTTTGATAGAAAAATAATAACATATAATGGAAAAATACTAGGCAAACATGACTTGAATAGAGGTATTTTCAATGCGGCCGTAGTTACATATTTGAATATTTATCAAAAAAAATAGCAAAAATACTAGGCGAACATGACTTGAAGAGAGGTATTTGATGCCGCTTCCCGTTTATTTCTATCATCAATATTTTTCAATGCGGCCGTAGTTACTTATTTTAAAATTTATCGAAAAAAATAGCAAAAATACTAGGCGAACATGACTTGAAGAGAGGTATTCGATGCCGCTTCCCGTTTTTTTCTATCATCAATATTTTTCAATGCGGCCGTAGTTACTTATTTTAAAATTTATCGAAAAAAATGTTGAAAATACTAGGCGAACATGACTTGAAGAGAGGTATTCATGCCGCTTCCCGTTTTTTTCTATCATCAATATTTTTCAATGCGGCCGTAGTTACTTATTTAAAAATTTATCGAAAAAAATAGCAAAAATACTAGGCGAACATGACTTGAAGAGAGGTATTCGATGCCGCTTCCCGTTTTTTTCTATCATCAATATTTTTCAATGCGGCCGTAGTTACTTATTTTAAAATTTATCGAAAAAAATGTTGAAAATACTAGGCGAACATGACTTGAAGAGAGGTATTTGATGCCGCTTCCCGTTTTTTCTATCATCAATATTTTTCAATGCGGCCGTAGTTACTTATTTTAAAATTTATCGAAAAAAATGTAGAAAATACTAGGCGAACATGACTTGAAGAGAGGTATTTGATGCCGCTTCCCGTTTTTTCTATCATCAATATTTTTCAATGCGGCCGTAGTTACTTATTTTAAAATTTATCGAAAAAAATAGCAAAAATACTAGGCGAACATGACTTGAAGAGAGGTATTCGATGCCGCTTCCCGTTTTTTTCTATCATCAATATTTTTCAATGTGGCCGTAGTTACTTATTTTAAAATTTGTCGAAAAAAATGTTGAAAATACTAGGCGAACATGACTTGAAGAGAGGTATTTGATGCCGCTTCCCGTTTTTTTCTATCATCAATATTTTTCAATGCGGCCGTAGTTACTTATTTAAAAATTTATCGAAAAAAATAGCAAAAATACTAGGCGAACATGACTTGAAGAGAGGTATTCGATGCCGCTTCCCGTTTTTTTCTATCATCAATATTTTTCAATGCGGCCGTAGTTACTTATTTTAAAATTTATCGAAAAAAATAGCAAAAATACTAGGCGAACATGACTTGAAGAGAGGTATTTGATGCCGCTTCCCGTTTATTTCTATCATCAATATTTTTCAATGCGGCCGTAGTTACTTATTTAAAATTTATCGAAAAAAATAGCAAAAATACTAGGCGAACATGACTTGAAGAGAGGTATTTGATGCCGCTTCCCGTTTATTTCTATCATCAATATTTTTCAATGCGGCCGTAGTTACTTATTTAAAAATTTATCGAAAAAAATAGCAAAAATACTAGGCGAACATGACTTGAAGAGAGGTATTCGATGCCGCTTCCCGTTTTTTTCTATCATCAATATTTTTCAATGCGGCCGTAGTTACTTATTTAAAATTTATCGAAAAAAATAGCAAAAATACTAGGCGAACATGACTTGAAGAGAGGTATTTGATGCCGCTTCCCGTTTATTTCTATCATCAATATTTTTCAATGCGGCCGTAGTTACTTATTTAAAAATTTATCGAAAAAAATAGCAAAAATACTAGGCGAACATGACTTGAAGAGAGGTATTCGATGCCGCTTCCCGTTTTTTTCTATCATCAATATTTTTCAATGTGGCCGTAGTTACTTATTTTAAAATTTGTCGAAAAAAATGTTGAAAATACTAGGCGAACATGACTTGAAGAGAGGTATTTGATGCCGCTTCCCGTTTTTTTCTATCATCAATATTTTTCAATGCGGCCGTAGTTACTTATTTAAAAATTTATCGAAAAAAATAGCAAAAATACTAGGCGAACATGACTTGAAGAGAGGTATTCGATGCCGCTTCCCGTTTTTTTCTATCATCAATATTTTTCAATGCGGCCGTAGTTACTTATTTTAAAATTTATCGAAAAAAATGTTGAAAATACTAGGCGAACATGACTTGAAGAGAGGTATTCATGCCGCTTCCCGTTTTTTTCTATCATCAATATTTTTCAATGCGGCCGTAGTTACTTATTTTAAAATTTATCGAAAAAAATGTTGAAAATACTAGGCGAACATGACTTGAAGAGAGGTATTTGATGCCGCTTCCCGTTTTTTTCTATCATCAATATTTTTCAATGCGGCCGTAGTTACTTATTTAAAAATTTATCGAAAAAAATAGCAAAAATACTAGGCGAACATGACTTGAAGAGAGGTATTCGATGCCGCTTCCCGTTTTTTTCTATCATCAATATTTTTCAATGCGGCCGTAGTTACTTATTTTAAAATTTATCGAAAAAAATGTTGAAAATACTAGGCGAACATGACTTGAAGAGAGGTATTCATGCCGCTTCCCGTTTTTTTCTATCATCAATATTTTTCAATGCGGCCGTAGTTACTTATTTTAAAATTTGTCGAAAAAAATGTTGAAAATACTAGGCGAACATGACTTGAAGAGAGGTATTTGATGCCGCTTCCCGTTTTTTTCTATCATCAATATTTTTCAATGCGGCCGTAGTTACTTATTTAAAAATTTATCGAAAAAAATAGCAAAAATACTAGGCGAACATGACTTGAAGAGAGGTATTCGATGCCGCTTCCCGTTTTTTTCTATCATCAATATTTTTCAATGCGGCCGTAGTTACTTATTTTAAAATTTATCGAAAAAAATGTTGAAAATACTAGGCGAACATGACTTGAAGAGAGGTATTTGATGCCGCTTCCCGTTTTTTTCTATCATCAATATTTTTCAATGCGGCCGTAGTTACTTATTTAAAAATTTATCGAAAAAAATAGCAAAAATACTAGGCGAACATGACTTGAAGAGAGGTATTCGATGCCGCTTCCCGTTTTTTTCTATCATCAATATTTTTCAATGCGGCCGTAGTTACTTATTTTAAAATTTATCGAAAAAAATGTTGAAAATACTAGGCGAACATGACTTGAAGAGAGGTATTTGATGCCGCTTCCCGTTTTTTTCTATCATCAATATTTTTCAATGCGGCCGTAGTTACTTATTTAAAAATTTATCGAAAAAAATAGCAAAAATACTAGGCGAACATGACTTGAAGAGAGGTATTCGATGCCGCTTCCCGTTTTTTTCTATCATCAATATTTTTCAATGCGGCCGTAGTTACTTATTTTAAAATTTATCGAAAAAAATGTTGAAAATACTAGGCGAACATGACTTGAAGAGAGGTATTTGATGCCGCTTCCCGTTTTTTCTATCATCAATATTTTTCAATGCGGCCGTAGTTACTTATTTTAAAATTTATCGAAAAAAATAGCAAAAATACTAGGCGAACATGACTTGAAGAGAGGTATTCGATGCCGCTTCCCGTTTTTTTCTATCATCAATATTTTTCAATGCGGCCGTAGTTACTTATTTTAAAATTTATCGAAAAAAATGTTGAAAATACTAGGCGAACATGACTTGAAGAGAGGTATTCATTGCCGCTTCCCGTTTTTTTCTATCATCAATATTTTTCAATGCGGCCGTAGTTACTTATTTAAAATTTATCGAAAAAAATAGCAAAAATACTAGGCGAACATGACTTGAAGAGAGGTATTTGATGCCGCTTCCCGTTTTTTTCTATCATCAATATTTTTCAATGCGGCCGTAGTTACTTATTTAAAAATTTATCGAAAAAAATAGCAAAAATACTAGGCGAACATGACTTGAAGAGAGGTATTTGATGCCGCTTCCCGTTTATTTCTATCATCAATATTTTTCAATGCGGCCGTAGTTACTTATTTTAAAATTTATCGAAAAAAATAGCAAAAATACTAGGCGAACATGACTTGAAGAGAGGTATTCGATGCCGCTTCCCGTTTTTTTCTATCATCAATATTTTTCAATGCGGCCGTAGTTACTTATTTAAAATTTATCGAAAAAAATAGCAAAAATACTAGGCGAACATGACTTGAAGAGAGGTATTTGACGCCGCTTCCCGTTTTTTTCTATCATCAATATTTTTCAATGTGGCCGTACTAACTTATTTAAAAATTTATCGAAAAAATGTTGAATATACTAGGCGAACATGACTTGAAAAGAGGCAATTGATACCATTTATACATTTTTTCTATCTTCGATATCTGTTGAGGTTTTCGTATTTTATTTTCGACAATTTACTCAATTTGTATCAGGAGAATGAAAAGAAAAGAAGAGGTATTAAATCTTATTAAAAGAACTTCAAATATTCAAAAAAATTTTTCTATTTTATCAGGCGAATATAATGATTCAAGAGGTATTCGAATTTTTTTTTAAAATAAATTAAATTTATTAATTCTCACTTGTTATCAAAAAATTTCATTACTATTTAAGGATGTATATTTCGCACATCCCTTATGATTTCTATACAAACACAAATATTATTATTCTTATAATTTGTAAACTTGTTTATAAATATAGTACTAGTTGCTGAGGTTTGCTATTAAATTTTATACACATATTATTGTATGTCATGCTAGCTGGTTTTTGGATTAAATGTATATACATTGAAAATTGGTCCCAACAGTTAACCGCAGTAATGACAACGAAGACTACTATGTTCTAGATCTATTCAAACATAAACATATATAGAAATAGATACACAATATGTATGTATAAATTAAACTCTTCTCTTCATGCAGATTTGTATCCCCAGGATGGTTGTTGCCATCGGCGGAAAGAGCACAGAGTTACCCACGAGTTCTCTCTACTTGTAATCCGATAGTATCCACCACGAGTGGAATCGAAACACAGTTAATTAGATTGAACCCACGACCGTGGCCTTTCCGATGACCCTCCTTCTGTCCTACACTTTTGGATATATATTATTCTTGTCTCAAATTGCATTTAATATTTCTATCTTTCTCTATATTACTCTTTTACTCTTTTACTCTTTGGATATACCATGGTCATTGAAAGCTTCTTCTTTATAAAACCTCTTGAGACATATAACTCAAGAGACTGTAGAAGCCAAGTATTATGGCTTTTGTATATACATATATTTCTAGGTGCATTATTTTATGTCAATGTATGTTGAATTTTATATATTTTATTTGTATTTTTTATTGTTATTTATTGTCAGGAATATTTTTTTGATTAGCATTGATTTTTAAAGGATGAAACTTTGTTGTAATTTGTGGGCAATAATCAATTTTTTCTATTAAAATTTTGGTTATTTTGTCAAAATTCGATTGTGGAAATTGAAGGGTGTTACATATTGGATTCTTGTATCAGTTTTATGGTCAGAAAAGTCCACTAAACTGACCTTGTTTTAACTGATTTCAACTCTGGTATTGAAAAAAAAAACCAAAACTTGACTGGAAAATACAAAAACTGTAGCATTTGTTTAAGGGGATGAAATGTAGTTGGAAAATAAAAAATGCAGTTGAAAGACAGCATGCTGTCTTTGAAGAACAAATTTTTCCACTCAGATATATATTATCCTTTCATCAAATTTTCTTCTGGAGTTTTCGTGAAAAATAAAAAACAACAGGTGTAAAAAATATCTAAGAACTCTAAACTTGAAGAGGTTAGATTGTCAATTGAAATAAATTTTTTTAGTTTTTTCTTTGACACTTGAAGTAATGATCTCATACCAAAAAAATAAATAACATATTTACATATTATTTTTAAACATTAAAAAGATAAACAAATAACAAAATAACCCAATGATTTATATATTTAATTAAATGTCATTTTAAAATATAAAAATCGTGATTATCCATATAAAGGTATTGCACTACTTGCATTGTTATATAAAAACCTTGACGAAAATTTTCAATTTAACAAGGTAAAAAAAAAGGCCAAATAAAAAAATACCAATGAATTAAGCATATTTGCAAAGAGAACAAGGGAAAAAAAGACATTTTAAAAATGAAAAAAAAATAAAATATAAAAAATATAAAGTATATATAGACAGAGTGCGAGAAAATGGAAGGGATTTAAGGATATAAGGTTAACATCGGCTTTTACAACACGACTGTATATTCCAAGCTCACGCAGAAGCAAAATTTAAAAGATTGTATCTTATGAACGATCGAGTTTTACGTAGAAATTTACCGATGAAACAAGAAATGAAAAAGTATGAGGTTGAAAAAACTATCGTCGCTTCTCCACGCGCGGTATCGCACTTGGAATCGTCCCCTGAATTCACGACGCATACATTATAGTTCAATGTTAAATCTGGTGCTCAGTCTCGCACAAATGCAAATTCATTTTTACACACACATATATATAAATATATAAATATATATAAAATACATATAAAAATATATAGCTTCAATCAGTGAGTGCATGCAATAACCATTGGATCCAAGAAGAAGCTTTTTCTTCCTCTTTCACCCTCAACTATCTTCGGCATCTGTGTACAATATATAAATTTTTTATTTTTTATTTTTTTAATTCTCATGCTCTCTTGTTTACCACCTCCTTAAATATAAACAGATTTTAAACCGGATGCAGACTGATTTAAATTTACGCGTAATTTTGTATATTTCAAATTTTTTTTTTTTTTTTTTTTTACCAAAAAATTGATATATTTTTTGAATAAAATTATATTGATAATTGTAAATTAAATTTATATATTTTGTGAGTGTGAAAAGGTAGATCAATTGAGAGGTGTTTTCATTTGTGGTTTAAAAAAAAAAATATAAAAAAAAGTAACTGGTCAGCGCCTTGGACAAACAATATAAGCGCCGTAAGGATTCAACCGGCGTGATACACGCAACGATACCCCTTAAATCACTCAGTTTGAAAGCAAGCGGTGTCTCGAAGAATTGCGAAGAACAGAAAAAATAAATAAATAAAAACAAATAAACATAAATAAATTGAAAAATAAAAATAAAAAAAAGGTGAAATGTAAAAGAGAAATAAATGTTAGCAGTGAGAATCGAAGACGATGGATTTATAAGGGGTTGTGGGAGGCCTGACGTTTTGGGGATTCCTATCGTTTGCCAACTATGTGCATATAAAAGAGACACTTTATACTCTATATAACTATATACATATAATTCTTGAGCGACAGTAAACAATCAGATTGTTTTTACACTTTCAAATAAATTTTTTTACTGTTTTTGTTTGTTTTCTTTTTATTAAAAAAAAATTATAATAAATATATTTGGGTGTTTTTTATTAATTTTAAATATTGGAAATACTGGATAGAGATAATTTGAATTTTGAAGTTTTTGAATATCAGGAAAATGATGCAAAATGAATGCAAAAGTTTGCGATAAATATTGGTAATATTTTTTTGTTGAAATGTCAAGAAAAATGATTCGTTAAGGAGGTTATTTACTGATTTGTTGTGGAGGTTATGGCAAGCTGTTGATGACATGTCTTTTTATTGTGGGTAGATTGAACCCACCAGTTGGCAGCACCAGCAACATGTTGCCAAATTTAGCTCTATGCGTGTTTTTAATTGTTTAATTGATCAAAAATTAGTTTATATTTTGAGGGGAAACAATAGAACTTGACATCTGGTAAATGCATGATTTTTTCTAAGCCATTTTCATCATTTTTGTTTTTTTATTCGAAAAAGAAGATTGATAATTTGAAATCTTTACGAGAGCCCATGTTGAATAGAATTTTTAATAATTATTAATTATAAATAATTAAACCGATCGAGATGGAGAATAAACATATCGTTGTATTCAAATCGAAGTAATTTAATTGGATGCAAAATTAAAGAACACTTTCATCATTTTAACAAAAAAATCAAGGGGTAAACAGCTACCTTAATGAACTTGATTGTTTTTGAGAGAAAATGAAAAATGATCATTTAATCATTCAAATCACTGTGATACTGAGGAAATTATTTCGTACGATATTTCTCACTTCAATAAAAGATAAAAAATATAAAATTATTTAAAGTAAATTTTATTTGATATAGAAAATTTAGAAAATTTTAATCTAGTCATGGGAATTTTTTTTCTCAATTTGTACATGGATTCAGCGTTATCACTGTTGAAATATTTAAAACGAGTTATTTTATACTATTTTATACTATTAAATATGCAGATCTAACAGATTATTAAATAATTTTTTTTTAGTATTTCATTTTAAATGAAAAATTAATTGCAAGTTATTATATAAAAAATTTATTTTCTTTTTTATTACTGTAATTAATAATTTATTAAAATTGATAATTATAATTATCATTAATAATTTTATAAAAATATTTACAAAAATAACAAATTAAATTTACCAAATTTTTCAATATACATATTTGTATTTGATGGCATTATACAAAAAGTTATAAATATTCTCATAAAAAGTTTCACCATAATTCTTACCAGTGCAGCTTTTAAATATATTTTTTTCTATAAAAAAAGGTTAAAAAAATAATATATATATATAGTATAATAAATATGTATGTTATTTTTTATTTTTTCTCCATCAAAAAATTTTTTCATTTTTTTATTTCTTCATTCAATGGGGCAATCAATCAATCCCCCTAAGCGATCTTCTTCATTCAAATTAATCCAAAAAAAAAAAATAAAATAAAAAAGAGTAAAAATGACCAATGAACAGAAAAAACCGAGAAACATTTGTTGATACTGTCATCCCATGAATTTCAAGTCATGTGAGTTGTCGACTATACAGAACTGTGATCGCTGTGGGGTGTCCTTTCTTCGCATCACAAATACTAACCTATAAATATAAATTTATATGCAAACATATATATACATGATACATTTTATATATGTGAAATAATCTTTTGATAATTTCAAATACCAAAGTGTTTGTCTGTATTTTTTTTATCGTCAATTTGGAATGCTTGATAACAAATTTGATTTGTGTTGATATCATAAATACACTACATAACGATGCAATATTATAAATAAATAGTAAAAAATTCTGATGAAAAAAATTGTGTATTTTTTTTATCATTCAGTATATTCACATGTACTGAATACATATATATGGTTAATACATGTTTCATCGTATTAATGATTATTAAATTCCATGAATTGTCAGTGGATTTAATTTCTTGAATGATAAATAAAAATAAAATTAAAATAAACAAATTAAATACTTAGTAAATATAAGAATCGATAATCTATGATAATGCAAATGAAAATTGAGGGAAAAATTTTAAAAATGTATATAAATTTTTATAATAAATATCTCATGTTGAAGTTGAGAAAATATTAAAATTAAAATTAATAACAATCTGTGTATAAAAAATGAATTTATTTATGAATGACTTGCAGGGACTTTAATGATCAAAAATATATAAAAAATAGTTGAATGGAAATGTATAAACTCTTTATTTTATTTTGTCAAGGAATTATATATAATTTATCAACAATTTTTAACTTCTTATTCTTCAATTTCTCATTGAAATAACTTTAAATTTTTTGGTTAAACCTGAGAAAATAAAAACCCTAGTATAGTCAAATCATTAAGGTTGTTTTCCAATAAACAATGATTGCACAATTTCGAATTCTATTTGCCTCCTTAATTATTTCCTAACCTCATTTACAAATTTATACTAACAATTAGCAAATCTATTCTAATTTAAATTGAATTAATTCCTTTCAAAAGTGAGCAGTCTAAATCATCCCATCACTACATAAATCTAGAAAATCCCTACAAATTTTTCTTAAATATTCTTCAAATCAAAAAGAGCTTTTTATCTCAGTCAATTTTCAAAAGAAAAAAAATTATTTATCTTTGTGTATTTGGTTACATTCCGGATATCAATTTTTTCATAATTAAAATAGCAGAAATAACATAAAAAACAAAAAAAAAAATTTCATCAAGTTTCAAAGCGTGGATAACACGAGTATTTTACAAAACATTAAAACATATATTTAAATATTTTGCATGTATATATCGTCACAAGATTCAAAAATAAATAAATTAAAATTATTTTTTTAGAATAAAATCTGTAGTTAAAGAGGGATGCAGTTAAGTGTATTTATATATTTGCATTCCAATGGAGTGCAATGCCGACAAGACAGGAGGCATCGAATATGTTTAATTCAAGATACAGTATATGGGTATTGGTAGATACATATATTGATGAGAATACCAAAGACAATTTTACCCTTTCGTGTTATTTTCAACGGTATATAAGGTGCCAAAGGAAAAGAGAGAAATATAAATTAAAAAAAAAAAAAATTAAAAGAGAAAAAGAGATAACAAACTGGAGGTCTAAGCGGAGGGTAGCAATTGATGGGACAGGGTGGCGCGTTTGTTGAGCTAATTACTGTAAGACGAGGCGCTTATACGCGCGCCGCTACATACAAACGGCATTAAAAACAGTGGCTATCAATCTACAAAAGCCATCTTACTAACAACTTTTACCCCATAAAATTTTATCAATTTTCTTATTGTTATTATTATTTTAATTAATTTATTCGTTTAGTTATTTATTTGTTTATTGAACTTTAAATTTGATTAACAATACAGATCAATTTTTGATTACAATTTATATTTTGAGTTGTTATTTTTGTTAAATATTATATTTTTAATATGATAACCCTTTTAGAAAAATTAATCGAAATTTTGATAGAAAAACTAATCGACATTTTGATAGAAAAATCAATCGAAATTTTTTGTAGAAAAAACAATCGAAATTTCGATTTAAATCAAAAAATTCTTTTGCAAAAATATGTAATTAAATTTTTATAAAAATAATTAGAAAAATAAATTCAGATTTTATTTTATATTGAAGAAAAATTTCATCATGATCCAAGCATTATTAAATCCTACAAAAATGAAAAACAATTTTCATATTTTGTCAAAAAAAAAAACACTGTAAAAAAGTAGATAATTATTATTCCTCACTGACTCTGTAAAAAGTGACATATTAACGAGTAAAAACTTTAAAAAAAATATGAAAATAATAATAATCAATTTAAAAAATAATAAATTCAAGTTATAAATATAAATCTTTGTCATATAATTTTATGAAATTATAAATTCAATTTTTGATTAAAGAGAATTATGAGAAGGGTAAGAAATTATTCAACATGGAGACATTTATGCATTTCTGTAGATACATGTATGCCAACATAAACAATTTGTATATATATATAAGTAACAACTTTGTGTATCAACCCCCGTGGTTTTAGCACCTCCTCACAACCCCTTTTTCATGTGCTACTGTACCACGTGAATCTTGTGGTTTGTATTTACGATACCACACAGAACAACTTCGAGTCACTTGAGTTAGTTAATATTTATGGATATTCATGTTTGTGTTTTTGCTTTTTTTTATATTTATATATTATTTATTCACATGTTAATATATTTAATTAGGTGAAAAAATATTTGGAATACAATGACTAAATTTTTATTAATTTATTTTTATTTTTTTTTTGTAAAATGACACTATTTATTTTGTCAGTTGATTCAAATTAAAAAATATAATCGTTAAAGTTTTTTTTTTATATCTTTATATTATTTAAAACTTTTTATACAAAAAAATACAAAAAAGTTTAATAAAAAAAAATAATTAGAAGATTATTTACATTCATGTTTCTTAAGGGATGAAAAAATTGATCATAATAAAAATTATTTATTATTTAAAAAAATAAAAACAAATCATCAATAAATTTGACAATAAAAAAAAATTCTTGTAATGCTATTATACAAAAGATTTATATTAAACAAAAAAATTTTTTACAAAAGCCTTTGTCTTGCACCTGGTTAACCATCAAGTGGTTTACCATTTTCAATAAAATTCCAAAAGTATTTTTTAAATAACATTAAGGATCAGCATTGAAGATCAGCGACACACATCGTTATATACCATTGATTTAAAAATGAAAAAAAAATAAAATAAAATTACAGCAGTGTCGAAGACAAGTCAGATAAAAAAAAAAAATTTTTTTTTTAAAAAAAAAGGGATGTAAAAAGATTCAAGCAGAGCAATGAACACCAACAAACCATGAGGATCAGTGATCCCGACAAGTCGTAAATATTCAAACACCAAATAACGCAAAAGTCCTTTCAAAAGAATAAAATATATAAATTAAAAATAAATACAAAATTAAAATAGAACTATATTTTTATATATATATTTTTTTTGTTTCACATATGGACTGTATATAATTCTCACTATACAAGTATTTATTTTGTTGTAACATGTATTTGTCATTATTGTTTGTTTGTGTTAGCTTCGTAATGAAGGACATTCTTGTTAATTAGTCAATAAATTATTATTCACACTCAAACCATTCAATGATTTTTTTTTTTTTTGTTAAATTTACTATATATACTTGTCTCATTTTAATTTTTTACATTGAGATTTAAAAAAGGTATATATAAAAGAATGATAAATAAAAAAGTAAAAATACTTGCGACACCTATCAGACCAGACAGGTCTGTAAAAAGATATACACTCTTGTTTGACCTTCAACACATATACTTGTTATTAAAAAAAAAAAAAAAAAAATACCATGACCTTGTCATATAGCACAATTTAAAGTAAAATAAATATACATAATTAATTTATAAAAAAATTTATTGTTTAATGAATTATTTTTTTTTTTTTACAATGATATTATTTTATTAAAATTTTTTTTTTTGTTAATTTTTATCATCAAATAAAGTTGATATATATTTTGATGCATGATTTGATGATGGAAATTCTTGTGAATGTGATTCAATAAGATGTGAACGTAATTGTTTTGTAAAATTTGTTGTAAAAATTAATTTTGTATTATTTTTAATACAATAATCACACTCGTATATCATTTTTCCAGGATGAAGTTTTGTTGATAATACATGTTTACGTAGATTTTCCTGTAATTAAAAATTAATTTATTATTTTTATTAAATATATACAAGTATATTTATGTTAATTGTATTTGATATTTGATAAGTATACATATGAAAATATAATTATATTGGACTATTAATTTAATATATGATTATTGTTTTTGTTGGGTTGTACGTGAGAATATTTTATTGATTAAATTTGTTAAAAAATATTACAAGTTAAATGTAATATTATAAAATATATTTTATATTTTTTTTTATTTTCCTTTATGGAAAGCTAAGTAGCCGACTACTCGTTGTTGTAAATATATATATTTTTTTTTTTACTCTGAAGGCACTTATACGAAGCGTTGATGGCAAAAAAAGTCTTGCCATCAAATTTTATTTCTTATGTTTAAATCTTATAAATTTTAAAAAAACTTTTTTTCTTGTAAATTAATTAATTTATTATTTTCTTGTTTTTATTTAATTTTTTAATTTTTTAATCTTAAAAAATTGGGTTTAGAAAAGTAGAAAAATTGAGAGGAAAAAAGAGATTAAATAATGCAAATAATTGTGTGAATATAGATTGAAATAAAAAAATTTTTAGAAAAATAAAAAATATAAAAATTTAGATTACATAGTTAAAACAGTTGTAGATTTTTCAGTTAGATTGTTAATTCAACATTCAGCTTTATTTATTTTAATAATTAAAAAAAATTAACTTTTTAAATGTCAAATTTTAAACTCAACTTTTATTAAATCAATTATCTTTACTCATTTGTAAATTAAAAAAACATTTTCTGGTTGATTTTTGAAGTGAAACTTTTTTACTGATGGTATAGAAAAAAAATTTAAATTGACCCGAGTGTAACGGTCGGTGTCACGATCGTTGTTACGACATATCCCCTCTTAGCGTTCAACTGTTCTATAAAAATTTCACTTCCACTTTCTTTTATAATTTTTACTTAAAAATTTGAATTTTTAAATTCATCTGTTTATAATTTTATTTTCTATTTTTCATATTTAATTTAATTACTCACCCTTTTATTATTATTTATTTTAATTTTTTTTTAAGCTCATCTATCCTGTCTACCTTCGTGTATATATAAAATAACTTCTCTTTACCCTTCTCCTTGTGACTTTGGTGGCGTAAATTAAGCAAGGTACACCTTAATGTTTAGACCTTGCCGCCGCCACCACGATAAGATAACGAGTTAATTGTGTTCACTGAATGCCCACACACGCACGTTCAGTCATACCCGCGGTCCGGTATGCTAATGTTCTTTGATGCTTTAGTTGGGATGCTTCTCGCATATACGAGCACCTTTCTGTGTTTTTCTGATAGCAATATATATATTCTTCATTCAAAAATAAAAAATAAAAATATTTATATAAACTTGATGATTAAAAATTACATTACTTGATTTTTTAATTTCAATTTTTTAAAAATATTTAGAAATTGAATCATTTTCATTATGACATTCAGGACAAAGTAAAACAGTTTTTTTTTTTTGATAAATTTTTTTTTTTGTTTTGTAAAAATTTTATAGTTTTTTTTATAAAATCAGTAGAAATAGTTGTATGTCGACCAGATTACATGTGCCTCTCTTTTATTCGCCTGGATGTTTTATTTCCTTCCTTCCTTCCTTCCGTCCTTCCTTCCTTCCTTCCTGTCTTTATTTTACTGATCCTTTTACTTTTTACTGTCTCTCTTCATGTCTCTTCATCAGGACACTTGTTTTGCATTCTGTGTTATGATTTACCAAGGTTGATTACATCTCAAATGTAACCACACTTGATTGTCCCTGAGATTCTGACATTATTGTCCAAGACTCTAATAAAGTCAGTTTTTAATTTTTGAGTTTTTCATACTTTTTTTTTTTAATCAAAATATGTGAAACAATTTCACTTCAAGTAGGTTAATTATTCAAATTAAATTTTTTTTATCATCATTATTTTTTGAAGTGTTGTTTTTTTAATTTTACTTTTTTTTATTTTGTATTTCTTGGTTTAATTTTGCTGTATTATATCAGACTCTTGAGACTAACAAACTACCTTGCTAACTTGACATTTTTTTTACTACCACAAATGAGTAAATATATTTGATAAAAGTTTTATTATTGATGATAAAAAAAGATCAGATATTTTACGTCAAAAAAATTATGTTTATATTAATTAACTCTTAAAATCTAAATGTTGAATTAATCATTGATTTAAATATCAAAAAATATCTCTTTAAAATTTTTTATTTGTCAAAATCAAACTGGATTCTTGGATCCAAAGCTTGAAGACCATTTAGAACTTCAATTTATTTATTTTATTTATTAATACTTACCAAATTATTACTGGCATATGTACAGTGACGACATTTGAATGGTTTTTTTCCAGTATGAGTTCGAATATGCCTTTGCAAATGTGACATTGTTTTTGTGACAAACATACAATGTTCATATTGACAACTCAATTGACCCTCATCAGTTGACTCTTCATGTTTAACTTCGTGTCTAAAAAATTTAATGAAAATATTAATTATAATAACAATATATAAAAGTAAAAAAAAAAAAAAAATGATCAAATTTAATTTTCATTTATAAATATCGATTATAAATACATATATTTATTGTTTCAATTTTTTTATCAACAAATTATTTCAGTCCAATGAACTATATACTCAACTTCCGGATGTGCTTATTCAACTGTATCAAAGGTGTTCTATTATTAATTCCATACTTTTAATTTGTATTTAATTAAGAATTTGAAATGAAAAAAATAATAAAAAAATTTATTTACAGATATAAAATATACCTAGTATTTATATGAGAAATTAAAAAAAAAAACATTTATTGCTCACAAAAATGTCTTGATTCAGTCAAGTGAATTTAAAGTTTTCTGTGTAAAAAAAAAAAAAATATATATATAAAAACAAAAAATTAAATTGCTAATTAGTTGATAATTAATTTCAATTCAATTGATAATTTTTTTCTTTTGCTTGAATAATATTTATTGATATAAAAATAATTTTATTATTCATTAATTTTTGTTATTAATATTTTAAGTTTTTAAATTACCTTTTTAATTGAGCTTTTGTTTTTCCACAATATGAACATTTATTACATTGATATTTTTTATCAACATCACTACTTTCATGAACAATTTCTTGATGTTTTTTTAGTTCATTTTCAGTACGTAAATATGTTGGACAATTTGGATAATTACATTTGTAATTTTTACCATCATGTGTCAGCATATGTTGACGCAAATTGTGTCTAAAATCAAACAAAAAAAAACATATAAATACATTACCATCATTATTCAAAAAATATATTAAAAAAATAACTCGTAAAAAAATTTTTTTAAATTAAATTAAATCAACACACACATAAAACACAAACAGACTTTTATATTTTTTTCTAAAATTTATTGAGAATTCATGTTGATGAGACACAATTAAAAAAAAATATTCTGAATATTGGAGTTTATTTTTTTTATAAAAAATAACAGGATGTGGTCAGTTTCAATATATATAATTTATATCAGTCATTTTTTACATCTGCAAAAAAAAAAAAAAAAGAGATAAACTATTTGATGAGATTAATTTTAGTATATCCATTTAATTAATTCATCAACCAATCAATATAAATTTTATTCAACTCATGATATAATGAACCAATCAACATACAAAAAATATAAAATAAAATTTATCAAAATATAAATTTTCATTTAAAATTAATTAATTTATAAATAAAAAAAAAAAAAAAAGTAATTTTCTTGTATTATTATATATATTTGTAAATATTTTTAATAATATTATTTATTATTTTTTAATAATCAATATAAAATTTTTTTTTATTAAAATTAATTATTATTAGCAATTAAAATTGAGTCACTTTATGTGCCGAATGATTCGTTGATGTTGAATGTTTTATTATTGGCGTGACTGAATTTAATATATTACATGTTCAAAAAAAAAAAAAAAATAAAATTAAATTAAAAAAAAAGCTCTGAAGATAAAAGTTTGAGTTACAAAATTGAAGCGTTCATGTTGTACATGATTCTTGAATATAACACACAAACATATAGTGAATATAAGTTGAGATAGAAATTGTGAGAGTATAAAAAAATATATATATATATTTAAGCGATGGGAGCGAACGAACGCGGGCATTAATTAAAAAGGTTGCGCATTAAAATGATTTGTTTTAATTGGCTGAACGCGGTGAGGTATTTATGGCTGGTCGGTCGGTCCTTCGCATCGCGAAGCCTGTCGGACATTAGGCTCTTTATTTTATTTTATTTTTTTAATTTTTCTTTATTTTTTTTTGTCTTTGATATAGTCCAAAGAGAACATACAGCAATTTTCTATGTTTCATATATATATGTTCACCCTTTTATCCCCCTTTTCTCTTCCAACCCCTTTATCAACCACCTAGCTATCAAATTTTTTATTTTTTTTTTATTTTTATTATCTTCTCAATATATTCTGTATTATATCTCTTTTTATTTTTTATTTTATTTTGTATAATTTAATTTTTTTTCTTTCGTTTATTCTGATGAATCAACCCGTTACTTCTTTGATTGCCTCTTAATAGCATCAACCATGTGAATTCATGACATTGAAAAAGTATATTTATTGATTATTATATTTTTTTCTTTTTTTTTTTTATTCAATATATTATTATTCTCATGTTTTTGACATTTTATATTTAATCTAATGCTTAGTAAATATTAATGTACTCATAAACAAGAATTTTAAAAAAATATATATTTAAGAAATGTTTTTTTTTTTTTTTAAGTTAAAAAAAAATATATAAAAATAAAAATGACAGATTGACATTTAATGTGTTAATGAAAATCTATTAAATATAATTATTAAAATATAAAAAAATAATTTTAGAACAATAATTTAAAAAAAAAACGTATTAAAAAAAATTAATAGCTCAAAAAAAAAAAAAACACAAATAATTTTTATTCATTTTGATTAAATAAAAATGATTAAAAAAAAAACCTATGGATATAAATCTTTGTTATTTATTTATTTATATTTTTATTTCTTTAAAATATATATATCTACACTTGTACATTCACAAATCCATATACATATATATATATAATAAAGAAATAATATATAAAAAATAAAAAAAAAAAAAAAGTTATAAATGGGAATGTTAATTTGTGTATAAATGTTGTTTTATTATTGTATGTATTTGTAGATGTTTATATGTAGATGATTTTAAGATTTCAGAGAGGTAAAAAAAAAAAAAAAAAAATTGAGTCTGAGAATATTTGATGTATGTATATTGCATCCTTGAATTGTTGAGCTTCATCAGTCTCATCTCTCACTAACTTGGACAAGAAAAAAAATAAATAAATAAATAAATATAAAAAATATAATAAATAATAAATAATAATAAATAAATATATATATATATATATAAATAAATAAAATAAATATATGAGAGTTTGGTTTGATGATGGCGAAGAAGTAGGCGGTAATGTTGGGGTGGTGGAACGAAAGAGGCTGGACCCAGACTGAACCAAAGGTTGATGCATGGCCGACGTTTGGTTAGTTTTGTTGCAAGCACAAAATCATTTTATATATATATATATTTATTTATTAATAGTGTGAGAAAGAATAAATGTATATTATGAATTTGTGCAAGTTTATATATGTGTGGTTATATGTATCATGAAGAAGAATAACGACAGCATATGGGCTTAGTCCCAAGCCGGCCCCCTGTAGCAAATAATGTCATAACTCAATCCCACCTTCATCCAGGTTTTCGACCAACAAACCTATTCCATCAGTCCATTCGTGTCTTTTATCCAAAATATATATGTATATACCTGAACCTACATCAATCTCTTAAAGTCACTTTTTTTTTAATTTTATTTTTTACTTGACTCTTTTTATATAGTTGCTGTCTTTATTTTGCTTTTTGTGGATGTAAATTTAGTTAACTCTTGAAACTTTGTATGGTAATCAAATTTAGATTGATGTTTAAATATATATTTTCATGGATTTTTTATTTTTTTTTTGTTTTTATTGGTTTGGAATATCATGTTGGTCATATTTGCTCTGATGATTGGTTATTTATTAAAATATTAAGATCAATTTTTGTATTGAATTAATATTATTTCGAGTTGATTTGATAGTTGTCGAGTTGACAAATATTTGGGTTGATAATTTAATTGATTTGAATAATTGAAAATAATAAATGAAAAAGAGAAATTTATTTTGATTAACAATTTTAAGATTATTTTTTTGATAATTTTAAACATTTGACATTAATATTTGTCTGGTTTTTTTGCTTTATTGTATTTTATTTTTAGAAATAATTTTATTCTTAATCAAAATTTTAAATTCTGGTTTTTAATAGCTATTTATATTTTTATCGTAAATATATACACATTTAAAATGATAATTTAATTAACAACAAAATAATTTGTGTTGATTTTTTTTATATTTTTAATTTTTTTTTTTAACAATTATACTGATTTATTTTAATTAAAAAATATTATAAAATAATAAATAAGTATATTATCAAAAGATCTATAAATTATAAAATATAAAAATTTAAAAAAAATTGTCAACTCAGCCACAGTATCATACGTGACTGCAAGTCTAGATGTGTTTTAAACTTTGAATTAGCAAAAGAGCAATCAAAAAGGTTATATAGATAGAGTTTTATTATTATTTTGATACGACATATATATAAAATGCACACAAGAAGTAGAACACATAGATAGAGAATGTAAAAAAAAAATAAAAAAATTGAAAAAAAAATAAAAGTTGAGGGTGAATTAATAAAAAGACTGTCGCGTCAGAAAAACTATATATCGGACAAAAAAAAAAAAATAAATAAATTGGTAAACTAGCTACCTAAAGATTTTAAAATTTAAACAATTGTGTTAAGCATGTGTCAACAAGCATCATCTTGAAATAGTACAAGAAATAACAAATGATCCAATCAAATCATTAAATTTATTGGTTTTAAAAAATTGTGTGGTTATTTCATTGAAAAAAAAGATATATATATAATTATAAGTTATAACTATATAGAATGATTGTTGATGATGTTAATAAATATCAGCATGGTCAATTGAAGCATCAGCTTTTTCCAATTATTGTGTTGATCATAAAGACAAATGGTTGATAAATGAAATTGAAAATTATAATAAAGAGCCAAAAGCTGATGACATTTTCAACGGTCTGAGAGAAGATATATTAAGTAGAAAAGAAATAAAACAAGAAATTTTAAACTTGATAGAAGATTATAAAAAAAATTGACCAACTGGTGTAAAAATCGGAGATAATGCGAACGAAAATCGAAGAAAAATGATTTTTCGTTTTACTCCGATTTTTTTTTTGAAATTTCAATTCAATAATATATACGAAGAAAATCGGAGCAACATGGAGAAAATCAGACTAACTTTATTATCAACATGTTAAACAAAAATTTCAAATAAAATAAAAAGCTATGCTCGTATGGCATCATCGAAATTTGTTGAAATATTAAAAAAAAAAATCTAATGCTGTCTATTATTATGTCGATGATCTTAAAACTACACCAAACTGTAAGTGTTGTAATAATTCATGTACAATCATCAGCAAATGGGGTGACTGTTATTTATATTATAACATATGTCATACAACGTGGAATCGCGATATTAATGGTGGTAGAAATATTAGACAAGTTGGTACAGTAAAACTTGGACTCAAAAAAGAAACATTAATGGCAAATTATCAAAATTTCCAATTTGGAGATAATGATGTTATTTATTTTTAATAAGACAAAAAGTAAATATTAAATAATAATATCATTCAAATAATAAATCAACTTTATGACCATATTCCTATCATTCTATTAACATATCAATTTTAAAAATAAAAATAAACAAAAAATAAATGAAACATATTCAATTAAATTTATGAGCTCATTTGTTTTTAATATATATAATTCATTATCACAAGCTAATATTGCCTGTCCAGTATCAAAAAAATTATCTATAAAAATAAATAAATAAAAAAATATTAATTTAAAAAAACTTTACGAGGTATTTAATTTACAAACAAATAATAATGTAAATATATTTGTAATTCTTTGTTTTTTTTTTGAAACATTAAAAAGACAGTGAATGTTTTGTGTCTATGTATAATTGCATGTATATATATAAAATATGTTTGAGTGTATTTGAATATGATGTGGTACATATATATTGTTGGTATAAATATAACCAAACACAGTATTTTCGAGAAGGGTAGTTTTAACGCCTTGCTGTCGTGGCGTTTATATCATATATAAACAACAATATTATAACGCGAGCTTAATTGTACCAGAGAATGGCTAGCAGATCTGGGTATATATAACACAGTCACATAAATCGGTTGGTATATATACACCCCTAGACTTAAGCCATGCTATTTGGTAGAAATATATGTAAATTATATAGGTATATATGTATTAAAAAAAAAGAAAAAAAAAATAGTGGATAAAAGATGAAAAAAGAAAAGAGATATTACTCTGAGTGGAATTCTATCTATATATTTATCTTTTTTTTTTTTTTTTGTATTTTTTATTTTATTTTATTTCTTCAAGTACCATCTTCCTTCTTCTAGTTGGATTCATTTACAATAAACATGTCGGCTGGTAATTTGCTCTTCAAGGGGTTATAGAGATCTTTGTCTTTTTGGCTATTTTTTTTTTTTTTCAAGATGATAAAAGTAAAATGAAATAGAATAAATAATAATGAAAAAAAAAAAAAACAATTTTTTGTATTATATGTGACTTATTTTTTGACCTATCTTGAGAGTCAAGTTTGATATATAGATACTAACAAAAATTGAAGAGAAATAACAAAACATTTGGTGAAAATTTAAATGAAAAAAATTTGGTAGACGTGCGACCAATGGTTTCGTGGTTTGGCTGTGTTTCAGAACATTGCATGAAAATGAAAATGGAGGTGGTTATATAGGATATGTAAACTATAAAAAAAATTTGAAAAAAAAAAAAAATAAGGCAAAAAAAAAAAGTGGTGTATATGATTGTAAAATGTAGAGGTGAAAACGAGTGAGTATTTTTAAGCAAAAAAAAAAAAAAAAAGGAAAGATATTTTCGAGTTTCAAGTGGACATAGAATGGAGTTTCAGAGTCTGTATCTACGCTAGCATTCACAACCGCAGAGAGCTCTGTTTTATTTTATGAATTGCAATATTTCACGTGACAACTGGACTCCCTTCCTCGCGAAGAACGCATTCTCACCGCTAAACTGTCTGCATATATCTCTTCTCTCTCCTCTTTCTATAAACTCATTCTCAGTCTACCCCAAACTTTTTATATTTTTTTTTATTATATATATATATATATGTATATTTTTTTTTTCTATACCTCGATTTCCTCGTTCAGAAGAACGTGCTCACAAATAAATGTCGGTCTAAACCAACAACATTGATTTCCACTATTATATACATCAATTGTTATTATTATATTTTTTTTATTTTTTATGGTAATAAATATGTCAAACTTATTTTTTATCTATTTAATTTATATATAAATATATAAATTTTATATAACTTTTATATAAAGCTTGCAAATGTAAATGAAGTTTAAAATTAATTATCTTTATAGTTATTTTGTTGAAAATAAAAAGTTTAAATTACTGTTAATTGGTACTACTTTTATTTTGATAAAAAAACATCAATAGTTATTAAGTTTTTTTTTGTGTAAATGGACATTATTTTATTTGTTAAATATATTTTTACATAATCAAGATTAAACTTGACTAAACTAGTACGTAAATGAGGTGATTCACGCATTATTTTGTAGTTGTCAATACAAGCCGCCAGGTGTCGAAAACGAGTCAAAGACAAGTCGATAATTATAGCAACTTTAAAGTGATATATAATCATCTTTTTCATGTACAATTGTTGACCATTGATCTTGTTAACACAAAGTTTCAAAATGAACACAATTAAACGTCAATAATTGTGACATTTACCCACTACAATTGGTGTATAATATCGTCCATTTTGAAGCTCAGTGTTATAATCATAACCTAACTCAATTGTCAAATAATAATCAAAACAAAAAACTATATAAAATTACAAAAATATAAATAAATTTAACTGCAGTAATTAAGATTCTCAGTCATATTTATCAGTCATTTATATATAAAAAAAATTCGCAATTGTTTGTATTATTATATAAACATAAAAAAAAAAATTGCACAAATATCACCGAGTATGCCTATCTTTTGCGTATTTACGTAAATTTTTATTTCAGTTTAAATATCGAAGAAGGCATATATATATATATATACGTGGTTATTGAAAAGTATAAAAGCGCCATTATACTGGACAAACGAAAAGATAAAAGATATATATATGTGCGAGTACTACATCGCGGTCCATATATGTAAAAATACCTCAAGGGAACGCACGTACTGATATATACAACAGAGGTGGAGCAACAAAACACAACAGTGCTTGAATAAGTAAAAAAAAAAAATATAAATATAGGTATGTGTACATAAGGACATTGAGGTGATTCTTTTGCTGAATTTTTGTGCACATCTATGTAATGGATATTCACTTGTTCAGGATGATTCTTTAAAGTAGAGAATGTTGTTGATGGTATAAATGAGAAAAGACAGAGAGAAAAAAAAAAAAAAAAAAAAATACAGAGCAAAAGATAAAATAAGAAAAAAAATATATAAGAAAAGGGAAGATGAAACGTTTTGAAATAAATATAAAAAAAAAAAATCAAGAGACAAAGTCGCGATCAGTAGCTTTCACGTATGTAACAAACATACTATCTTGAATATGCGCATATATCCTGGCACTGGCCTTGTATTCTCAGAATTGGTGAACGAAGAGATCGGGTACACAGAAGCTGAAAGTTGCGCGTAATTACCTCGGATATCTTTCTATATGTTACCACCCCCATATGGTTTATATACAGTATGTATCCAAAAATCACTACACTGTATTAACCACCATCTTTTTCTTTGTTGTTATTTTTTTTTTAATTTTATTTTTTATTCTTTGTTTTTATCATTATTATTTATATTTTTTTTTTTTTTTTGGTTTTTTAATGTTGGACTGTATATTGGACTCTTGAGACTAATGAACTAACTTGCTAATGTTTTTTTAAATTGACACTTTTTTACTATAAAAAATAAATACATATTTTTTTAATAAATTTATAATAAATAATTTATAAATTTTATGATTAAAAATAATAAAATAATAATTTTAATTTTTGTTATTAATTTAACAAAAAATAAGATGTTTAATTTTATGAATTTTTAATTTTTAAATTTAAATATTTAAATTGAAATTTTAAACAAAATAATTTTTAGATTTATTTTAATATATATATGATAAAATTTAAAATTTTATATATTTTATTTTCTAATGTACTCTTTCATTTTGATAATAAAATTTAATACCGTCAATGAATTTATTGTAAAAAAAAAATCAATTTTTTTTATCACATATATTGCTATAAATTATAAAACAAATAAAACCAAGTTAAATAGCTTTAGGTGTTAACATTTGTTTTATAGCTGTCATGTAAGATGCATTAAATCTTATATGCATATATACTCAAACGAAGAGATGATATTTTAAATGGGATATATAATTCTGTTGATCGTTAAAATACTAAAATGACCTGTGACATTACAAGCTATTATTATATTTAGTTAACACAAGTTGTTAATATACATTTAACAACTTATTATTTTATTTTAATAAATTTTTTTATGTTTACTGTTTTGATGAATAATACTTTTATTATTTTTTTTATACTTGTTGAATTTTAAAGATAAAAATAATACAAAAATATAAATACTTACTTGGTATAAAAAGCTCCATTGCATTCTGAACAAATGTAATTTCTTTGACGTTGTTTTATATTTTTTTTATCAATAATATTTGTCATTTGACAAATTTTATTGTGTACATTAAATGTTGATCTCATGACAAATGATTTAAAACATCTTTGACATGTATATGGTTTTTCACCAGTATGTGTACGTATATGATTTCTCAATGATTCTTTTGGTAATAATTTATCACAAATTGGACAACAATATTTATCAATTATTTTACTTGATGATGGTTGTTGTGTTGTTGTTTGAATAATACCATTATGAAGTGCTTGATGAAATAAATATTCTGAATGTGAATTTATAGAAAATATACATAATTTACATTTCCATTTATTTTCATTTTTATTATCAATATTATCTGTTTGTTTTAAATTTTTTTGACATTCAGAATTTTTAGTATGTTTTGTTATTTCTTGTGGTAATGCAAATATCAATCCACATTTTGGACAACTAAAAATATAAAATTTAAATATATATTAATAAAATAAAATTATCAAGTTTTTTTTTTTTATATTAATTAATATTACCTGTGACAAAAATTACGATGATATTGAAGTAAATGACGTTTATAATATTTTAAATTATCTAAAATTTCATTACAATGTTTACAACGTTTTTTAAATAAATTATTATTTGAAAATTTTTTTTCTTTAACAATTTGTTTATGTGATGATGATCTACGATGTATAATAGCATCATTTGATGTTTTAAAATTCATTGAACAAAATGAACAAAAATATGGTTCTGTTATTTTATCATTATTATCAATTGAATGTATTGATAATTGATGACGTTGTAATGCAACTTGTGAACGAAATATTTGACAACAAATATTACATTTTATTATTTTTTGATAATCATCAGTTGCTGTTTTACTAACAAAATGTCCAGTATCTTTAGCATGTATACGAAGTTGTAAATTATAACGAAAACGACGATAACATGTATCACATGATAATATACGTTGTTTACCAATGACAATTGGTACTGAACCATTTATCATCATGACAGTATTACGATGTTCAATACTAATCATATGTTTTTCCATCAATTCATTTGTTTCACACCAATAATTACAACAAGCACACAAATAATGATAACCATCCTAGTTAAATAACAATATAAATAATAATTAATAAATTATAAAATACATTTGTACAATTAAAATAAATATACTCACATCATTTTGTGCATCACAATGAAGTTTTGAACGCCAATGAAGTAAAAATGTATTTTCAGTGTTGCAATAAAAACGACAACTTGAACATTGAAATGGACATTGTCGTACAACATAATTCATATTTTCTAAAATAAAATTTTGTGCTTCTGGACTACATGGATTTAAACCAGCAACACGACAATGATAATGTGACAGCAAGTGTTTACCAAGTTGTGGACGACGTACACGTGCATAACACATTTCACAACGAAGAACTATTTTTTCACGTCTTCTTTTATTTTTTATTTGTTTATCAACAATATTAATTTTTTTATTTGCCTTGTTTTTCTATTGAAATAATAAAAAAATTAATTAATAATTAATATATATATATATACTTTTTATGAGATAAAAAAATTTTGATAATTACAATTTCAAGTAATTTTTGTCGTTTACTAAAACGTTTATTTTTTAATAATGTACCAATTGATTTTGGTAATTTAATATCACCTTCAATTTCTTGTATACTACGACGTGTATGAAGATCAGAATTTAAATGACGATTATAAAGTAATTTTGATTTAAGTTTACGACCACATGGACTACACCAATAACTATTATCAACTGTTTCCGTCGGTCCAATTGAAGTACCAGGAATCCATTTACCACGTGTATGACCTGGTGGTGGTGAATGATTATTACGATGATGATGATTTTGATGATGATGATGATTATCATCTTCATCATAATTATCATTTTCTAATTCATATTGTTGTTGATTTTGTTCATTTTCATTTTTGTTATTTTCTCTGTTGTCATTGTCTTCATCCTCATTGTCATCTTGATCATTTTGATTAACATCTTCTTCGATTTTCTTTTGATTAAAATAAACATAAAATTGATAATAATATTAAGTACAAGTTTACATTGAATTTAATGTTTATTTGTATGAACATGTATGTGTACTGTAAATCAAGTCAAACAAATGTAAAAACGACAATTAGTCGAGTTAGCTTAACGACTTTGTGTCACGCGATTCTTTAATTACAAAGTCGCGCGATATTCAATTTGAATAACTTTATTTTTTTTTATTTTTTTTTTTACAATTGAATTAATGATCATGTTTTTGTTTAAATCTAATATCTGATGACAATATTTATCAATAATTTGAGTAATTTACATTTTTTATAATTTTTGTTTTAATTTTTAAGCAAAAAAAAATCAGTTAAAAATATTGAAAATTAAATTTTATTTTTAACTTACCTCACATGGTTTCCATTTACCACCTCTGTGTGATGGTGGACTATCAGGATGATAATCCTCAGTATCATCATCATCATTTGTTGGTGTAATATCATGAAGTAATTGATCAGGTTTCCATTTACCACCAGTATGTCGTTGATGTGAATATTCTTGTTCATCTTGTTCATCACTATCTGAATATGAATCTTGTGAATCATCATCATTATCATCGTCATCATCTTCGTCATCATCTTCATCATCATCATTGTCATTATCATCATCACTTATATCATTATCAGTTTCATCATGTTCATCACTGTCATATCTATTAAAATTTACATTTATTGGTTCTTTATTAACATCAATATCTTCAAATGAATCATCAAGCCAACTACGATTATCATCGCGTTTTTTATCATTTGTTTTTGTTGTTGTTGGTGATATAACTTTTGATGATGCTGGTACAACTGTTGTTGCTAAAGTTGATGATGATGTTGATGCTTTTGTTGTTGTTTTATTAGTATCATTAAAATTAACAATATCAGGAAAACCAACAAGTGATGGAATACCAATATGATCACTTAAATCTTCTAAATCATTAACAACTGATTGTAATGTATCACTTGTTATATCATCATTATATTTTTTATTTTGTTGTTTTTTATTAATACGTTTATCATCATTTTTATTTATTAACTTTTTATCATATTCATTACGATTATCACATGTTGTTTTTGTTTTAGTACTACTTTGTAATTGTAATGAATTAAAAAAAAAATTTGCTGATAATTCTGTTGATATTGATGTTTCTGTTATATTATTTTTTGTAACAATTGTACGACATTCTGTTTGTCTATGTCTTATATAATTTTCTAATCCATTTAATGTTAAATGACATTTGATACAATAATGTGTATCATCATCATCCTCATAATTATCCATCACTTTAATTCTAAAATTAAAAAAATAATAACAAATTTAATTTATACAAATCTATATGTATTTAAAAAAAAAAAAAAACGTCTGGTTCTTTTTTAAAATTAATCAATAATTAATGTGAACTGAATATGTCTCAATCAATTATAATAACTCAACTGAAGATTCACATCCTGTTTCAACTTTAATTATATATTAATAATAAAAATTAAAAACCATCCAGACAAAATTGATTATATTAAGAAGAAAAAAAAAAAAAATATATATATACATGTCATTCACAATATTGACTATATAAAGTTTTAATCTTTGTGTCACATAATTTGTTGGCTTTAACTCTTCTATTATTTTTGTTATAGCTTTTTTGTTTATTTCTTTTGATATCATATTGTATTTATATAAAAAAAAATTTCTGTTGTTTCTTAATCTAAAAAAGTACATTACCCTAGGATTAAGTCCAAAATAATAAATTTATAGAAAAAAAAAAAATAAATAAATAAAAAATCGACATACTGGGTGGACGAATAAGAGAAGGTGGAGTTGAAGTTACTGAAGAATCACAAGAGGATAAAAAAAATAAAAATAAAGTAAAATAAAAGTATATAAAGAAGAAAAGAGAAATATATAAAAAGACAGAAACAAACATGCAGAAACAAAATGCCAAGGACAATCGCATTAGAGACTGTCCTGGTTGGTCGTTGTCGAGTAACAGGCAAATTGAACTCAATATTCGCGAAATAGCTGGGGAAACAAGTTGACGCTTCATGGATACAGGTATATATACAAAAGAAGAGAAAAAGGGATAAGAGAGATGAGAGTAAATTTGAAAAGCATGATAAAGATAGAACAATATACATATAGATATAGGGTGAAATGTATAAAATTGAGGGGTTGAAGAAAGAGAGTATGTAGTTTTGTTGGAGAGAAAAAGAGGTGTATGAAGATCGGTCGATGTCGTTTGGCCGTTATTCGGACGACGACACTTCTCTTTCTCCTAGTCCTGAAACAACCCCCTTTTTATCTTTATATCTCCACTCCTTTCACCCACTTACTCCTCACTATCTATTTGGTTTTTACTCGGTGTATTTTCCTCACCCTTAACGTCGATTTCAAAAACCAACTTTGGGGTATGTTCATGTATAAAAGTGTCACTGACTCTCTTTTTAAATACGATTAAAAATATTTAAATATATTGTGAATATTTATTTGTTTTAATTTGAAAATTAATTATTGAGAATTATAGTTTTTTTTTTTTTTTGTTAGGGATATTTTAATGATTTATTTTTATAAATTTTTTGTTTTATTGTGATTGTATTGTTGGAGATGAGATGGGTAGGTGATCGAATACATGCCTGGAAAAATTTGATCGACGATCAAAATATAATTATAATATAATCCTATATAATTCCATGATCTTGATGAATTCATAAGATAATGATTAAAATTGATATAACACACCTGCCACCAGGATGTGGCTAAGGAAAAATAATAGAAAAAAAATTGTAATTTGATTGTTTAATTTTGAAATTTAGATCGGGAAAATATGGTTTTTTTTTTTATTATTTTTTTGTTGATTGGGAAATGTATCGAAGGTTAGTGAGGTGATTGTTTTGATATATATTTATTTATTTTATTATAAAAAGTACACTTGACCGCATTTTATTTGTTATCTAGTGGTTTAAATTTTTTAGCTTTTGTTTATAATATTAATATTTTTCTCTCACACGAACACGTTACTATGTGTTGTTGTATAGTTGCTATGTTTAATTTTGATGGGCAGTTAAATATTGTTTGCATGATTTAGTTGTGTTGTTGTTATTGAAAGTATTGAGTTAATTAATATTAGTTGGTCAGAATTTTCCGAAATTTATTTAAAATGACATATAAACCTCTTCAAAATAACACCTTTCCTGTTTCATTATCCTGTTATAATTCACAGTTTTACCAAAAAATTTTGCATTTCTAGTAAAATTAAAAAATTTCAAATATAATAACAGGATTTTGTATTTTTATTAGGCAAATATAATGACCAAAAAGGTATTGGAATTTTTTATTTTTCCGAAAAAAGTAT
This sequence comes from Lysiphlebus fabarum, assembly GCA_011426435.1. NCBI lineage: Eukaryota > Metazoa > Arthropoda > Insecta > Hymenoptera > Braconidae > Lysiphlebus > Lysiphlebus fabarum. The sequence goes on along the minus strand of WSYQ01000045.1, from coordinate 66,054 downwards.
AAATTTTACTAGGCAAATATAATAACTAAAGAAATATTCGAAATTTTTTGAAACTGAATAAATTCATCGTAATTTTTCTCAAAAAAGTTTAAAATTATACCGTTTCTACTTTTTTTCTAGAATCAATATTTTTCGATATATTGATAGTAACTTATCGAAAAATATAACGAAAAAATTTCGAGTTATATCGATCTTTTAGGTCTCGAAAGGACAATTTCAAATCAATTAATACATTTTTTCTAGGATCGATATTTTTCGATATATCGATATTAACATATTGAAAAATTCATCGAAAAAATTTCGAGTTATATCAGGGTTTTAGGGCTTGGAAAGAGGTATCCAGAGCCGTTTATACTTTTTTTCTAGGATCGATATTTTTTGAGATATTAATAGTAACATATCTTAAAATTTTTTCTTCGAAAAATCTAGGAATACCTCTTTGCTCATTCTATGTTCCTAATAAAAGCCGAAGATTTTTTAAAAAATTCTTTATACAATTTGAATTTTTAGTTTTCGAAAAAATTTCAAATTTGTATTAGGCAAATATAATAACCAAAGAGGTATTTAAATTTTTTTTTTTTTGAAAAAATTTTGAATTTTTATCAGGCAACTATAATGATTGAAGAGGTATTCGAATTTTTTTTTTTTTTGAAAAAATTTTAAATTTTCATTAGGCAAATAGAATAACTGAAGAGGTATTTGAATTTTTTTTTTTCTGAAAAATTTTTGAATTTCTATTAGGCAAATATAATAACCAGAGGTATTTAAATTTTTTTTTTTCAAAAAATTTTAAATTTTTATTAGGCACATATAATGATCAAAGAGGTATTTAGATTTTTTTTTTTTCGGAAAAATTTTGATTTTTTATTAGGCGAATATAATAACTGAAGGGGTATTCGACTTTTTTTAAAACTAAAGATATTCATGGAATTTTTTTTCAGAAAAATTTCGAATTATATCCGGGTTTTAAGGCTTGGGAAGAGGTATTCGATGCATTTAATACTTTTTTTCTAGGATCGATATTTTTCGATATATCGATAGTTACTTATCGAAAAATATATCGAAAGAATTTCGAGTTATATCGAAGTTTTAGAGCTCGAAAAGACGACTTCAAATCGATTTACACTTTTTTTCTAGGATCGATATTTTTCGATATATCGATGGTAACTTATCGAAAAAAATATCGAAAAAATTTCGAGTTATATCGAAGTTTTAGAGCTCAAAAAGACGATTTCAAATCGATTTATACTTTTTTTCTAGGATCGATATTTTTCGATATATCGATAGTAACTTATCGAAAAATATATCGAAAGAATTTCGAGTTATATCGAAGTTTTAGAGCTCGAAAAGACGATTTCAAATCGATTTACACTTTTTTTCTAGGATCGATATTTTTCGATATATCGATAGTAACTTATCGAAAAATATATCGAAAGAATTTCGAGTTATATCGAAGTTTTAGAGCTCGAAAAGAGGATTCTAAATCGATTTACACTTTTTTTCTAGGATCGATATTTTTCGATATATCGATAGTAACTTATCGAAAAATATATCGAAAGAATTTCGAGTTATATCGAAGTTTTAGAGCTCGAAAAGAGGATTCTAAATCGATTTACACTTTTTTTCTAGGATCGATATTTTTCGATATATCGATAGTAACTTATCGAAAAATATATCGAAAAAATTTCGAGTTATATCGAAGTTTTAGAGCTCGAAAAGACGATTTAAATCGATTTACACTTTTTTTCTAGGATCGATATTTTTCGATATATCGATAGTAACTTATCGAAAAATATATCGAAAGAATTTCGAGTTATATCGAAGTTTTAGAGCTCAAAAAGACGATTTCAAATCGATTTACACTTTTTTTCTAGGATCGATATTTTTCGATATATCGATAGTAACATATTGAAAAATTCATCGAAAAAATTTCGAGTTATATCAGGGGTTTAGGGCTTGAAAAGAGGTATCCAGAGCCGTTTATACTTTTTTTCTAGGATCGATATTTTTTGAGATATTAATAGTAACATATCTCAAAATTTTTTCTTCGAAAAATGTAGGAATACCTCTTTGCTCATTCTATGTTCCTAATAAAAGCCGAAGATTTTTTTCAAAATTCTTTATACAATTTGAATTTTTAGTTTTCGAAAAAATTTTAAATTAGTATTAGGCGAATATAATAACTGAAGAGGTATTTGAATTTTTTTTTTTTCCTCGAAAAATTTTGAATTTTTATCAGGCAACTATAATGATTGAAGAGGTATTCGAATTTTTTTTTTTTTTGAAAAAATTTTAAATTTTCATTAGGCAAATATAATAACTGAAGAGGTATTCGAATTTTTTTTTTTTGAAAAAATTTTGAATTTTTATTAGGCAAATATAATAACTGAAGAGGTATTTGAATTTTTTTTTTTTTTGAAAAAATTTTGAATTTTTATTAGGCAAATATAATAACTGAAGAGTATTCATTTTTTTTTTTTTTTTAAATCTTTGAATTCTTATATTTTATTCGGCAATTATAATGACCGAAGAGGTATTCGACAGAAAATCATTAAAAAACTTCTTGAAAAATTAGAGTATTGAAATTTAATAATAATAAAAAAAATTTTTACGGTTCGATATACTTTTTACTTGTTCTATTATCCTTGTTCTATTTTACTTGTTCTTTTATGTAAGAATTTGAATATAGTTCCTAAAAAATAACTTATTATTTATTTTTTATTATTATAATATTTTTTTCTGTTCAATTTTAGGTTACTTAAAAAAATTTAAGTTAATTACACTTAATTGACGTTGATTTTTTATAAACAATAAAAAAAATTATTGACTGTTTAATGTTATTCAAAGCCAAAGGCGCGTAATCGCCCTCGGGTTAAAAAAAAAGGAAAGTGGTTTTATGACTTGTTGAACATCAGTAAATTTACACAAATTTTTCAATTTGATGTTGTATAGTTTTTAGGTGGATTTGATTGGGAAGTTTATGGCTTGCGATGATGGAAATGTCGAAATAAGAAGACCTAAAAAATAAGGATGACTTAGAAAGATAAAAAAAATTAAGTATCTTTGAGAAAAAAAAAAAAAAATTAGACATAAAGTTATTCGATAAATAATTAAACGTTGTATCAGCAAGTTGACATATCTAATCATCATCAAAGTCGTTAATCTGGCGTAAGAAATGATTGAGCGATTGCGTATTTCATTTTTTTTTTTTTGATTTTTGTAATATAATAATGATAATATTTACAAAGAATTTAATTAGGTGTATTGTATTTCATTACTATTGTTTATTAATTTGGAACAATAAAATATTTTATTTAATATTTAATTCAATATATAAACGTAATATATATATTTAATAAATAATTTTTGTTATTTAAATTAAAAAAAAAAATTATTTATTGATACAAAAAAATATTTTAAAATTAATAATAAATAATTATTTTCAATTGTAAATAATGTCTATTAATATATTTATATATTTTTTTTAACAAATAAATTTTTTTTTTACTCATCGAAGCTTTTATTTATCAGTAATTGCAAAAAATTTTGTATAATTTATTTAAAAAAATATAATACAATAATTTAAAAAATAATTAAACAATTATTATATATTAAAATTTTAACTACTTGATTATATATTTACTTTGTATTTTCAAATGTAATTATAACCCCTCAATTTGATTATATCAACTACAGATGTATATAATCACATGAAGCCTAAAAATAAAAAGGCAAACACATCTAAAAAAAACAAAAAGAACAGTAAACCTTTTGGGAGTCATCCAGTGAAATTGAAGAATTTCAAATGGACAAAATATTCTGCTCACTTAATAAATACAACCTTGTAAAAACAAATTTTTTTTTACACCACTGTCTATATTATCCAAAATTCAAGGGAGTTTTAAAATAAAAATAAAATAAAAACCTATATTAAAATTGAAAAAGATCAGCAAAATTTTTAAGTAAGCTTTGTGATTTTCTTTTTGTATACTTCTTATCTACCGCACCCACAATTTGTTACATTCTTCATACGTATATTCTACCATCTATATATCCATAATAAAAAAAAAAAAAAATTCATTAAAATTAATAGCAAAATTTATTTATTAATTCAAAAATTAATACTCAACAATATACATTTAACTATTTTTAAAAATAATAAACATATCCATATCCAGTAGCCAAAAAAAAAAAAAAAAAAAAGAATAAAAAAAAAAACTGAATGAAATCCATAATATAAGCATAAAGACCAAAATAATATCATTGATGAAAAAAAAATATGAAAAAAAGCTAATAATACTTTGAAATAAAAATAAAAAATACCCACAACTGTCCGAGTATATACAGATATATATACACAATACTTACAAGTTTACCAAGTAGTATTATATATCTATATACAGATAGAATAGATGGAAGACAAGTAAAGCCAGACTCGTTGAATCAGAATGGACATGTTGGGTTTAGAGTTGCCGCAAGGTCCGGGGGAATATTGAGCCGGTCGGTTAATGTTTATAACGACGTTAGACGACGATGTTGTCTGGATACGAAAACGCATATATATATATGTCTCAATACATCGTTGAGTTAAAGTATACACATATAAAACCAAAACATCCCCTAAGCAGACACACAAACACACATACCCAACATTCATCCCAACATCATTTAATACTGTGGTACAATATAGACACTACAAGATGTACATATACATTTATTTATTTTTAACTTTGATATAGGCAATAGTTTATACATTCTACTGATAAATAAGTTAATCATAAAGTGAGAAAAAAATAAAAAATAAAAAAAGATCATACAGACACAGAGAGTTTTAAGAGCACAACTAAGACATACAACAGGACATTTTGATGTGTACAATCAGCTTTCTACTTGGATGAGTGTATGTAGAGCACGTAATATTTTTTCATCCCCTTGTGTGCCCTTTTTCTCTTATATATATATATACAATTTTCAATGTGCTTTGTTTGTGGGAAAGAGGTAAAATCGGCAGGCAAAGCTTTTCCAGGACAAAAAAAATAGAGAAAAAAAAAAAATAAATAATATAAAATGAGAAAGAAAAGTATATATATATAATCTATATACAAAAGTAGATGAGGTGAAGTGAAGAGGTAAAACAGTGGTTGCATCTAGAAAAGAGGGTGAGCAAGCCTCTGTCTAATCGATGCCGCGGTGCGCTCTCGACCCGCTGGCTATTACGCACCTTAATGTCCCAAAACCCACCACCCTTTATTTTATCTATATATATATATTTTTACTTCTCATTTCCCCCTTCAACGCCAAATACTATTTTCTCCCTTATACCATCCAAATATATGTTTCTTCTTTGTCTCTCTCTCTTTTTTTCTCTATGTATGCCATCAAACTCATAGCATATATATATACTCAATGCGCCTCGCCCTGCTCACGTCTCTTTGCCAATTCAAGCAACCACCCTTAACCCCCTTTATTACCCCCCTTCCCTCCTTCCCCTTTACCCCTCACTACCCCTTGCCCTATTTATACTCCTTTTCATTCGTCCTATGTCACTCTTTTATATATCTTTCTTTATTTTTCTCTCATGGCTTCTTGTCGTTCCGCTGGAACTATTCCGATATCCTCCCGGACACTGAGAAAATACCCTGAAGCGGCCATGACACGTATCAATCTACCGCAGATCGATACGGACGGACCGTCGACTGCTTCACCATATACATATATATTTTTTATAAAAGTATATTTTTCTTATATTCTTATTCTTCTATTACTTTGACTCATCCTTTATGTACATCTTTCTCTATAATACTCTTTACCCTCCTCTTCACCTCCCCTTTACCCTACAATCACTTGTCCCTTTTCAACGTATAAGCACTTGGTGCATTTTTTTTTTCTTAGCTACCTCTTATCTTCAGACTCACTTTTCACATTTTCACAACGAACCCTATTTTTTTTCCTCCCCCTTTTGGTGTTTTTTTATTTTTTTATTTTAGGTTGTCGAATGTCTATCTCATTTGAGACTATATGTATACTTTTTAGACTGGTTAAAAAGAAAAAAAAATGAAAATAAGACGTCGCGTGTTGAAATCTCATCAACTTCCAAGTGTGACTATATATTTTTGAGTATACAGCTTCATTTAACGTAGCCAAAGTCAAGTGTATTACGGCGTTTCAAGTGAATTAACTTTTTATTTTTTTTTTTTTTTCTTTGTTAATATAGTTTTTTTTTTTCTGGGTTTTATTATTTGGATGTATAAATGTAGACGTGAGTTTGTTATTTTGTTATGAGGGTGATGTATTTTTGTGGGTTTTTTTTTTTGAGATTAGAAATGAAAAGTGAATCTTTTGTTTTTTATTTAATTTTCTTTTTTTCTTTATGATTAATTGGACTTGAAGCGAAAGTGCAAATAATAGAGCTTTTTTTTTTGGGGATATCACAACATTGTTTTTTCTAAATATGCTTTTGAGAATTTTATTCGAGTATGTGTACATATATCGGATGGTGGTGCCAACTAGTTGTAAAGTTACGATATACTTTGTATGAGACAAGTGTTAGATCAGTGGATTTTTATTTTAAGTTTTTTTTTTGAGTGATAGATTATCTTTACTTTGAATAAATATTATCTACGACTTTTATAATACAAGAAATATTTTTTGCTATATGATTTCTTAAACTTAGAAGTAAACTCTGACCTCTAAACCAGGGTCAGTTTTGTGAAATAGCTTATTTTACTCGGAGTTAATTTTTATAAGATGAAATTTTATGGGATTATGATCGAATTGAGTAAATAGCACTGGAAGACAATGTTTCCATGCGTTGTATGAAGTATTTCAGGCTTTCTCCAACTTTAACGCCAACTCTAATCTCTGAACCAGGGTTGGTCTTTTAAAAATAAGGTATTTTGCTTAGAACGAATTTTCCCAAGTCAAAATTTCATCAAACTAAGATTTAATTGAGTAAACAACAATAAAAGACGATGTTTCCAAGCATCGTATTAGTTACTTCTAACTATTTCAAGATTTTGGTGGACTTTGACGGAATTCTTACCTCCAACCCAGGGTCAGTTTTGTGAAAATTGGGCATTTCAGTCGAAATAAATTTTTCTTAGTTGAAATTTTACAAGATTATGATTGGATTAAGTAAACAACACTAAAAGACGATGTTTCTAAGCATCGTATAAATTATTTATATGTATTTCAAGATTTTCCCCAACAATGACATAAACTCTGACTTTCCAACCAGGATCAGTCTTTCGAAAATAGGGCATTCCAGTCAAAATAAATTTTTCAAAGTTGAAATTTTATAAGATTGTTGTTTGAATGAGTAAACAACACTGTAAGACAATATTTCCATGTATTGTTTAAATTATATTTCCAGTTATTTTAAGATTTTCTTGAACTTTGAAGCAAATTCTGACCCCCAAACCAAGGTCAGTCTTTCAAAAGTAGGGCATTTTAGTTGAAAAAAAATTTTAATTATTAAATATATATTCGCAGTAGGTCTTTATTTGATATAAGCCTAAAAAATTTACTGCTGTTTTATTCTGAGAAACTACCTCTAACACTTTACATATGTACGAATCAATGTACATATTTATATACAGTATTTCTACACCTCGGTAAATATAAACGACTTTTTGATATATAAAAAGGTAATTTATTCATTTTGATTAAGTCAAAAGTGCTTATTGGCAACTTCAAACTCCAACTATATAGTTTTCTTAAAAACAAGACAAATTATATTTTGAATACATCAAAAAATATATCCAACACAACAAAAAAATAACAAATATATTTAAAAAAAAAAAAATCAAATAAATTACCACAAAAATACAATATTGGAATGTAATTTTTATATAAATTAATGAAATTCAGGTTTAAATATAATCAATAAATAAAAATACGATGCGAGAAAAAAAAAACAAATAAAAAAATAAATGCTATATGTGTTTGTATCAGAGCAAGATGGTAGCCGATCTTTCAAGACCACCGGAGTCGACCCACCCACCCATTTTAAAACCGTCAATTTTCCGACATATATAAACCTGATTTTTTTAAAAAAAAAAAAAAACCATCTTCCAACTTTCAAGTTATATCTTTCATTTCTTTGAATAGTTAAAAAAACAAATATATTTTTATATAATTAAATAAATTGAATTTAAGACAATTAAATAGTTCACCATATAAAGATAAACATCTGCTATATTTATGTATATATAAAATGTCCTGTCGGATAAAATCAGGTATTTATTTTCAAGGATCAGAACTATTTCAAATATATATATATATACATATTTTTTTTCTTTTAGTTTTATAAATATATATATTTTTTTTTAAATAAATATAAAAATAAACTAATTGAATTGATAGTCTACATGATGCGTTTTGTGTTGAGAATATAAATACATAAATTGATGATTGTAAATCTTGATAACAACTATTACAATGTCAATGGTGAATTAAATTGTTTGTAAGAGTGTTATCGTTGATATTTCTAGATGTTTGTGCTCGCACTCTCATCATCGCCCACGTATTTATATTGAAATATTTATTGATCAAAATGTGGATGTATTTAATAAAAAATAAAATGATATGAAAAATTTAAAAATACGTCATGTTAATGTATATAAATGTTGCCAATTTAAAGAATATATAATGATAAATATTTTGAAAGAGGTCAGATTCAAGAGGGCATTCAGTTTATAAGTTGATCTTCAGCGGGGGTCCACCTGCGATACTTCGGTGTCGAAACATTAAACGCCATTACTTTCAAACAAATCTCAACTTATTTTCTATTTATTTCGATGAGCATGAGTTATGTTTTTACTTAATATTATTGTATATATGTTTCTTGTATACATTGTAAATATATATTTTAAACGATTTGCAAATTGCATGCCTTTCTTTTCATGAAAATTTTTTTTTATTTTGATTTGAAATTTTTGAGGTTATTTTTATACAAACATTTATCTATTGCTTTAATAATATTTTTAGGATATATAAAATTAATTAAATAATATAATCAAGTAGTTGAAATTTTAATATATAATAATTGTTTAATTATTTTTTAAATTATTATATTATATTTTTTTAAATAAATTATACAAAATTTTTTGTAATTACTGATAAATAAAAGCTTCAATGAGTAAAAAAAAAATTTATTTGTTTAAAAAAATATATAAATATATTAATAGACATTATTTACAATTGAAAATAATTATTTATTATTAATTATAAAATATTTTTTTGTATCAATAAATAATTTTTTTTTTTAATTTAAATAACAAAAATTATTTATTAAATTTATATATTACATTTATATATTAAATTAAATATTTTATTGTTTTAAATTAATCATTTTAAAAAGTAAAAAAAAATAAAAAATATATTATTGAATTTATATAAACAAGTAAAATTTCAAGTTTCAAAAAATTTATTAATTTTGGAATTTTATTTATTTTTCAATCATGGAAATTTATGAATATATATCTTCAAGGTTATATTTTTATTTTGACCCATCAAGAATTTTATGAATTTCATATATTCAACTTTGGAATGTTACGGAAAAAATATATATATAAAAAAAAAAAAAAAAAAACTTTCGCCAAGCCGAAAGTATAATATTGTCCATCTTCAATAATCATTTAATTTTATTAGCCTTTTTTTTTTTTTTTCATTAATATTATAAACCGCATCAGTATATTGGCAAAGAATATTAATGCCTGGCACACTAGTCTGCGCAGCAATAAATATATATGAACTCGAAATATTTGCCAAAAATATACAGCTGACGTGTTTGACTTCCGTATAGTATTGAGGGAAAGTAGTTGAAAAAAAAAAAAATGAAATAAACTATATGAAAAGAGAAGAAAAATATGACCTTCCAATTGACACCTTGCGCAACAAAAAATGCCTTTTAAAAAAAATCTCTCCAGGTTGATTCTCATATTGTACATGTTATATACCTGACCCAAAGTATATTCTCTGAATAAGCATCCAAATAAAAAAAAAAAAAAAAAAAAAACATTTGTCGTGTGTATATAAAAACATAAAAGAAACCGAAAAACGAATATATTTTAAGAAACACTGAAAAGTCATTTCTTGCTACTGGAAAACAAGAATTTACTGTATAACTATGAATAAATAAAAAATAAAAAAAATAAAAAAAAATGTAATAAAATCAAAATCAATGCATGACTGCGTTCAATGTAACTTTTGAATTTGAAATATCATATATTTTTGAATAACGAAATTCTTACAAGTATAAAAGTATATAAAAAAAAAAACAAACAAATAAACAAACTGAAGAGAGGAAAAATAAAAAAAAATTGAAAAAGATAAAGTAAATCAGTTGAATGTTGTTTCCCGAATTTCAAGTGGTGGAAAATGATATTTGTGATCAATATAAAGGTATATACACAGTCGCATACAAAAAAAAAAAAAAAAATGTTGAATCGTTGGCCAAGTCGCGCTTGGATATCGCAATACTTGCTGCCTAAAAAATGTTCTCATAAACGTCGCGCCACGAATTTTATCCATCTAAAAAGTTGGATATTGTAACCGACCTTTCTACCAAGATCACCAATAAACTAAGTCAATGAAAGACTTGATACTCTACTATTATTATTTTTTTTTTTTTTTCATATTATTATTTTATATATATATTTATATATTTTTATTTCTTTCAAATATCATTGAGGAAAAATCTAGTCGTTGTTGTCGCCAAAAACACAAATATTATACCACAAAGTTCTTCAACCTTTTCACCAAAAAAATTTCCCCACCATTTACGAAAAACAAGTTTACCAAAAAAATAATATGGCAGAGAAGAAATGATGTGAAAGATTTTTGAAGTATTCAGCACTATGGTACAGTGAGAATGATAAAAAAAAAAAAAATATACATAAAAACAAAAAAAATTGCAGATAAAAAAAAATTTCTTGTTCAAGAAGGAGGATCGGCACTAAATCGGCACTCGTGCACTTTTAATTGACAGGAATGTTTAGCGGAGTAATGAAGGTCTGGATTGGATAAAGAAAAAAATTTAAAAAAATGAAAATGAAGAGAAAGAAAAAAAAAAAAGAAGAGTTAAGTTGCTTGCAATGCGTTGTTGCAATACTGTAAAGGTAACATAGGAGCCCTCAGTGGTGACTATTAGATAGAGACACGAGCAAAAAGCATAAACATATCTCTTGGTTGATGGGGCTGAGGCTTTATTCAAGTGCGCGCGATCACCACATTGTGGGCGTTAACATAACCAACTTGTATACTACCGACGGATAAAATTTTATCATAGTGGGGATGTTCTATGACGCTATAGATCATTTAAACTCCGCCTACATGAAACGCGAATAGGCGGTACTTATTTTACGCGGTTCGTTATGTAGCGCCATGAGGTGGCGACAAAAAGAATCACACATCATGGTTATCATAAAAATCGCGCCAAAGAATTATTATTTTACAATATATATAAAGATGATGATATAAATCATTGCATTAATGTGTTAATTAATTATTTGAATAAATTTAATTGAATAATAAAAGAAAAAAAAAAAATTATTTTAATTAATTTTTTATTTTAATTGACAATAATGATGTTTAACTTGAAGAATTTATTGATATTTATGATTGTTATTAATTTTTTAATATTTTAAAAGTTTACATTAACATTAGTAACATGTTTTTTTTTATAATTTTAATAATAATATTTGATTGTCAAACTTTGAGGTTAGTTTTATGTTATTTTAAGATTACAAAAATAATTTAATCATTGTACTCACATCACGTAGGTCTACAGGTACATTTAAACTTAAGAATTTAAATAATACACTCAAAATATTTTATATTGCTTAAAATAACTTAATAATAATAAATAAAAAATACACAAACACAGTATGACAACAACGAGAAATTCACAGCTGTAGTTTCGCGCAGCCGTAGTACAAACATTAACCACTGTTAGCGTCATAGCGCTTGTATAATATATTGTATAAGTTAAAGTGAGAGGTAAAAGAGGTGACCGCCTCTACCAGTTTTCCCATCCTTTTAATACTTAGGCCGACTTAATTCACGCCCACTATTATTATTCATGGGGGCCTCACACGCGTGGCATCTTGCACGCACTTAATCATTCAAACATTAAGGTATTTATACACCTTAATTTTATAATTAAACAATTATTATTTATATTTTTCAAAATAAATAAAATATTATTAATAAAAAAATTTCAACAAATCAAATATAAAATTTTAACAACAATTAATTTTTTTTAGAACAAATTGAGGTTATATTGATCAATGTGGAGCCATTATTGTTTTGTTTTCTTTTAATTTTGTTTATTAAGGTATGATAAATTATGAATATATAAATGTATATTTTTTGAACGACTTTGAGATTCGTGAGGTCACATACGAGTAATGAGTAATAAGAAATATAACGCGCACTGTGATAAGAAATGAGGTGGGGGGCGGGTATCGGTCGCAATGAGGTAGAGAGGAGGTTCGAGGGAATGAGGACCTCCCCCACCATGCGATCCTTTACCGTGACGCTAGTCTGAAGTCAGTCAGCGCTGGACCGCCGCCCGTACGATTTCAAATTCACAACGCGTATTGTGAATTGTTTGTTGTTTTTTTTAATTAATAATTTTTCTTTTTTTTTTGGTTAATTTGTAATTGTGCACCATAATTGTTCAGTTGAACACAAAAAAAAAAAAAAAATATTTGACTATAATTAATATTTGAAATAATTAGTATTAACAATAAATAAATAAATAAAAATATTTATTTTAATTTTTATAAATAGTCAAATATATTGTGCAATTATTAGTTTGTGAACTCAAATTAATCGACACTGGTCTTTTGATTTGTTTTGATTATTTTTTTTTTAAATCTTGTGACAAACTGACATAAAAATCTAATTAAATTTTGTGATAAACCAAAGATAATTTGAATTTTGGTATATATTAATTCTCATTATAACAACTAAATTAAATGATATTTAATAATTTTTTTTATTCTTTAATTTTTTTGGTGAAAAAACAAAAAAAACTTTTAATTAATTAGTTTAAAATAATAATGGGAAATTTATTTTTTTTATATATAAATAGTGTTTAAAATTGATTGGTTAGTGAATACAGGACATAAGTCATGAAAGTAGTTGGACATTGATTGACATTGGAGGGACATGGATATAATGTAACGGATTTTAATGTCATTAACTGATTTTTGTCGATAATTTGAATTGTCACCGATGGAATATGAATAATTTTTATCATGGAAAAAGTGTCATAAATATATTCATCATAATTATTATCGTCAATAGCATCATCACTTTCCAATTTACCAACTAAATTTTATCAACGTCATTTTTAATGTGTTAATATGTCATTATGATAAAAACATATTTGAGTGATAATTAAAAAAAAAAATATATACCTATATTTAATTTGTGATGTCAATATAATTTTTACTTGAATTATATATTAACTCAAGTATATCAAGTGAATTTACATATAAGTGAAGGAGTTTAATATATATAATATTAATTATGTTTTTATTTATTTTTTTATATCAGTGAATTTAAAACGTATGACGTTTATGATAATGATTATTTAAAAAAAATAATAAATAAATAATGTTAATAATCAGTGATAAAGATTAATTAGTCTTTATTAAATTTGATACATATGTATTTTTTTTTTTACAATATTATCAAGACATAATCGTGTTTGTGAAAACAAGTACTAAAAAAAAAAAAAAAAGAAAATTTGTGTTTAAAAATTCAACAAATAAAAACAGATGTCACGTAGAAAACAACAAGTTCCACAACGTATGAAATGTAAGTTAAAAATATACATATAATTATATTATAAATATGATCTTGTTAATAAATATAAAATTTAATTTATAATTATATACCTGTATGTGGATGAGTGAAATGTTTACTATCATCACTAGATGAGTTAACACTCGGTAGTGTTGTGCGCGCCACGTCGTTTCTCACCCACGTGGGAGGCCATGAGGTACAAATAATTTCATATTATCATATTTAAAATTTGTGAGGTTATTTTTATATACAAATATTTATATATTGCTTTAATAATATTTTTAGGATATATAAAATTAATTAAATAATATAATCAAGTAGTTAAAATTTTAATATATAATAATTGTTTAATTATTTTTTAAATTATTATATTATATTTTTTTAAATAAATTATACAAAATTTTTTGTAATTACTGATAAATAAAAGCTTCAATGAGTAAAAAAAAAATTTATTTGTTTAAAAAAATATATAAATATATTAATAGACATTATTTACAATTGAAAATAATTATTTATTATTAATTATAAAATATTTTTTTGTATCAATAAATAATTTTTTTTTTTAATTTAAATAACAAAAATTATTTATTAAATTTATATATTAAATTAAATATTAAATTGTTTTAAATTAATCATTTTAAAAAGTAAAAAAAAATAAAAAATATATTATTGAATTTATATAAACAAGTAAAATTAATTTGAGAAAATTAACAGCTTTTTTTTTTGTAATTTTAATTTTCAAGTTATAAAACTTTTTTTTTAGTTATTAAATTTTAAAAAGATGATAACTTTATGCCACAGGCAAATTTACAAAATCATAAATCTTAAAACTTCATAATTTTTGAACCATGAGTTGTTAAAAATCATTTTAACAAAAAATAATAAATTTTTTTTTATCAAATTCAACACTATTATTTTTCCTCATTAATTCATTCAAAAAAAAAAAACTTTTTATATTGCATAAATATAAATAATAAATATGATAAACTTGATTTTACATTTTTTTTTTTCTTCATTTTTTAACCATTGATATAATAATTATTATAAATTATAATTTTTTTTTTCTAATAATATACCTATATACTTGTGATATCATAAACATGCCGAGTTGTCAATAAACCAATTCATTGACCTAGAACACAATGATGTCAATATATATTGTTATATTGCTGATACACAAAGTCCAATCAAAATAAAACTTTTAAAATAAAGACTTTTTGATAATTTATTATTATTAGTAGTTTTGTTTATGATACCTTTAAAATTCTATATGCTGTTTTGCATTTTCAAAGGCGCCAAATATTCAGTATAACTTTTTTGCAAAGTATCACAATTCTTCCATCCATGTCTTCTTAACTTTTTATTATTTTTTATTTCATCTTTTTCTTCATCATCAGCTTCTTATGTTTCTCTGCACTTTGGCCAAGCATATAATATAACTTTTATTTTATTTTAAACCAATCTCAATGTTACTCACACTATACATCTATATATTTTTATATATTTATAATACATTATATATAGTGAATCACTCGTTGGATTGGCGTGCACATAAATCGAACTCACCTGACAGCCGACTCAACCGAGACGCAGTCAGAATTCTTCGTGTCTGGTTTTATTGCAAAATATATATACGAGGACACAATAACCATGTGGTAGTTTTACTTATTTATATTTATTTTTATATTAATTTTATAATTTTTTTTGTGTTAATGTTAAACATATCACTATCACAATAAAATGAACATCAGTTGTTATAAACACTGATGACGTAAATTGACATTAATATCTCGCCTAAAATGAAAAATAAAAAAAAAACAATTTTTATATATATTATAATATATTTAGAGAATAATTTGACAGTATAAAATTTGTGTTGACACGTAAAATGTCATCAACAAAAAAATATATATATACTTTTTCTTAGCTGCATTTATGTTATACTTTATATATTTGTTAATAATTTAAGTTCATATATGCAAAAAAACCAACGGGGCGTTTAATTTCACAATTTAATATTTATCGTATCCGGTTGAAGAGTGAAAGGTATATTAACAGACTGTGTCTCTTGGTCAAAACGTACTTATAAAAATTCGACAAACATTTTTTTTTTTTTTTTATATGTATTGGCAATTTTCAAATGAATAATTAACATTTTGATATTTATTAACCTGAGGGAATGAATGTTTTATTCTTTATGATGCATGTTTTTAAATGATATTTATTTATAATAATAATAATAATAAAATAAATATGTATGTACATATAATATGCAGCAATGGTGTTATTTGAGTTTTGGTGTTGCTTCCTTTTCTCTGTGACGCAGGATATCAAGACATACGTGGGCGTACCAAAAAGAAATATACTGACTACGATAAATTTTCAACGAGCACACGCATTCCCTTTTGATTCTCACGGGCGATTAATCTTCTGCAAAGTCACGCGGGGTGAAGACGTCGAATATTTTTTATTTTTAGAATATATATATATATGTTTTCATCTGAAATATTCTCAATGACGGTAAAATTATATTTTTGACCCAATGTTATAATAACAAAAAATAATATAAACATATATTAAGTTATAACTTAATTTATGTTTATTATTATTATTTTTATATAAATTTATAATTTAATTTAATTTTTATTATTTTTAGTATTTTTTTTTTTTGTATAGATTGATGGGTTAGTTATTGTTGAAGGGATTTTTATTGATGGCTGACTAAATATAGACTTGTTCTACTTGAAACTTTTTTTTTTTATTTTTATTAATTATTATTTTTGTTTTGAAAAATTTTTAAAGATCAAATGATAAATATTTTTATTTTATTTTAATTTGTTATTTTTTTATGTATATGGGGTATTTCATGCAAAAATAACTATAACCTAAATTGATAAAAATTTATATGAAAAAAGTAAAATTATATTGAAAAATTTAATTGATTTTAGTTAAATAAGAAAAAAATAAAAAATCAACACAACTTTTAACATCTGTAATAAATTTTTAAACAATTAAAAAATTAAATAGTTATAATTTAAATAATCTGCCAATTGACACTCACCTTGAAAAAAAAAAAAAAACCAAAACAAAATTATAACTATAATTTTAATTATTATTTTGTCTAATAAAATGAGGTTGTTTTCATTGATAGAATAAGTATCAAGTCGGCAATTCAACACAGTCAAATATACATCTTGTTAAAAAAAAAAAAAATTAAAAAATAATTTCTTACAGTATGTTTATTTCGAGCATGAAAGTGTGTTATATACAGTATACATATAAAAGAAGCAATCACGATGTATTAACGACCTACTCTCTGTTAATACGTTGAATTTAAAAAGCATATTTATCTATTTTTTTTTTATTTTTATTTTATTTAAATACATAAGTACATATTAAAGTCATGAAACTGCAAAATGAGTGAGTGATACGACGAGAGTATCGCATCATTTATTAAAATGACCAAGTTACTCGCAACTTTGACTGTGAATCATATACATATATATAAAAAAAATATATATATCAACATGCATAATTCTATATTTAGTTACATTTGGTATACTCGTTAGTAAAACTAGGGAGAGCATTGATTCACTTATGCATATATACATATACAACACCGGAAGTGCCCAGTAAGAAAATTCACTGTCTTTCATCTAAATATCTTGTGTGTATTTTATTTTTTCATTTCATCAAACCAGATGAAACGCATATAAAATCCACATATATCTTTTTTTTTTTTTTTACAATTTTTTTTTTTAACTTTTATTTTCTTTTGACAACCAACCGACTGATTTTCCTGGAGACAGTTGAGACAGATTTATGGTCAACTGTCCTTGAAATTCTTAAAAAAAAAAAAAAAAAACTACCCAAGATACCTAAAAATGTTTTTTTTTTTTTCTTTCTATTGTTCAAAAGTGAAAGTTTACGTAATTCTTTATATATACATTTTCTATTTTTTTTTTTTTTTGTTATGTTTAGTCACCATAAGTGTAAAAATTTAACAGAAAATTTAAAATAATTGCTATAATTTGAGTCACGCTTAATACTGTCTAATGTTATGATAAAAAATATAAAAAAAATAATTTGCGTCTGGATGAATATATATATCGTAAATCTTTTACTAAAAACCATCATGCAACTGGCATCAACTTTGATAAATAAACATAAATTTCTATATTTGAATAGGATATATCTCAGAATCTAATGATAAAAAAAAATCAAAAAATAATGCCACGAAAAAAAAGGAAAAAAAGTCAGTCGTATTTATGATTTTATGTTTATTTATTGAAGTCAGTGACAACAACATGAAATAAATATATTTAATATAAAAAAAAAAAATTTGAAAATGTCATATGCTAAGTGGTAAAAAGAAGGGGAATTATAATATATACATATGTGTGTATAATATGATAAGTGTATTGGTGTTTAGTGTATGGATGTCACGACGGGAGACCAACGTCCTCGAGTTGACTCTCAGGCGCTAATAAATTAGCCCTCAGAAAAAGATGGCCGGATGACGAATGCCCGATGCTTGGTGTCTAAAAAGTCTCTCAAGTTGTCGTAGAAACGTTGAGAGAATGATTATATACATGTTGTATCATCAAAAAGAGAGTTTAGAGAAAATAAATAATTATAATAATAATTTCTTGATTTTAGAAAGAATTTAATTTATAAAATTTTGTTTATTTAATAATTTTTTAACTGAAAATTTGTTTAATTTATTATGGAATAAAATTTTAACTTGATTTTTATAATTTTTAACATTTTTTTTTAAATTTAATTGAAATATAAAAAGTTAAAAAATTATTACAAAGAAATAATTTATTTAATGTGATGACAAAAAAAAAAAAAAAATAAAAAATACTTGATTAGATATAAAGCTCATTCAGTTTATTGAATTATAGCTATTATCAGTTTTAAGAATTTTTTTATTTTTTTAAATTTTTATTTGTAAGAAAAAAATGATTGAGCAATTACTACAGTTGAAAAAATACATGAATTTAGTATTTTTTACTAAATTTAATTTAAGAATAGAAAAAGTTTGTTTTTTTTTTAAAAATTAAATAAATAAAATAAGATAAAAAAAAAAAAAAAAAACTGAGCTTTAATTTTTGACGTATAAATAAAAATTAGTAAAAGTGTGACTTAGTTTCAATTATCGTTAAGAGAAAAGTGTTTACCAGACACTTTAGTATATACTTGAATTATCATTTATATATTTATTTTCTCTTTAAAGTAAATAAATTGCAAAAATGTCGAGACTTGACTGGTTAATGCCTGGACACATATGTGAAAGAAGACGAGTGTTTCTTTACAGTATTGGCATTAATGTATATGTTGTCTATACATATTACACTTTGAGAATACTGACCAGGACAAAACTCACTAGTGAAGGGAGATCTCCATTACGATGGAAATTCCATTATCCCAGTGATAGAAAAAGACAAAAAAAAAAAATAAAAATAAAATACATATATATATCTTGACTACTTTTTCAACACAACCAATCACATAAACACATATACACTTGCATAAATAGACATTACATATCCAATCGTTTCACTTGTATAAAATTTATAATACAAAAAAAAAAAAAAAAACATACATCTTATGTTTCTGTCTTTGATCAAACACCCGGAGACAGACAAACCACTTCTCGCCTTAAAAACTAACTGATTTTATTAACAAAAAAAAAATTAAAATTCAACTAAATGTCAAAATAAAAAAAATACATACAAAAGCTTTTTTTTTTTTTTTTGGATTCATTTGAAATAGTTTGTCCTTTTGATTCTAAGTATTTGATAACTTGGTTTAAAATTCTCAGTATAAAAACTGACCAAATGTAAAGAAAAAATGTGTGAAAAATCAAATCAAAAAAAAATAAAATAAAAAAAAAAAATAGATAAAAATATAAAAAAATATTTTCTAGGTAAAAGTATATATATAACCAAACCAGAAGCTTTTTTATACCCCCTTCTTAAAAAATTCTACTACCGACGGCTATTTTATCTTTTTATCTCATTTTATGTTCTTTATATTTTCATCTCATTCTAAAAATACATATAAAAACTGAGGATAACATAGCAACCCTTGGCGCGCATTTGGTCGTTGAGCGGGTGGCCGCACGTAGTAAAAAAAAAAAAAATAAAAAAAATAAGGGTAGAAAATGTCTACGTCCGTCTCGTCTCGACTCGTCTCGCTTGACGGTTTCGTCAGCCGTCAGCCAAGCTTCGTTTGGATCGATACGCTTACCACCCTTTAACATCTCCTCATAGCACCCATTTCCTTCCTTCTTTTTCACGTCACCCTTGCCAATTCACTGTACTACCACCAATATCACCATCACACCACCAATATAATTTTCCATACAATTTTTCTCTCTTTTCTCTCATTTTTTTATTTTTCATCGTCCAAGAAATGGAAATATATATATACTTTCTGTGAAAAGCAATGCATCCCACCCACTCCCACTTAATCTTTTTTTTTTTTTTTTTCTCTCTCTCTATATAAATACATATATTTCTATTTTTTATTTTTTTTTTTCTATTTCATCTCACTTTATATATATAAACATATCTATATAGATACGAGTCTAGTTGAGCCACCGGCCGGGTCAGAAGACGTCTGTTGCCCGGGCGAGCGACAGCTACCCCTACCAACCCTCATTTATTTTCTCTCTTTCTCACTTTATCTTCATGTACTTTTATATTATATATATGTACTCAATTCTCTTTACCACCCGTCGACCATTTCTACTGTACGTCGTCTACTTGCAACGTATCAACTCTTTCTCTCTCTCTCTCTCTCTCTCTCTATTTAACTACTTTACTATTTATTCATAGACAAAGATGAGTGTGTGTAGGTAGACACACATGATAGTATAAGAAAACTAAAAATGACAAAAAGGAATGGGAAAAAAAAAAAAAAAAAATAGACAAGAGGGTGGAATTGGGTGGGTACTTTTGTCATAGATTTTATTTTTATTCGTGGTATAAAAGAAAATTATTTGGGTGTTTTTTTTTTGGTGTATATGTGTGTAAAAAGAAATAGAAAGAGAAACTATTGCTGTCACTTCTACATGACTTTATTTTACTGAGACGTGCTGTGAGATGGACAGTTTTTGCTATGAAATGTACATTGAGATGTGAAAATACTGAGGCCTCATCTTGACAACATTTATATACTTTTTATTTAATATTTTTTTTTTTTTTTATTTAAATTGACTTTTATTTTTATTCTTGTTTATACGACTTAAATATATATATTTATTTAGTTGTATTTATTTTATTTTTTGTTTGTATTTTCAATGTCTTTATATTGAGTATAGTTTATTAGATTATTTTATGTTATTATTAAATAAAAATGATTTAAATGAAAATTTAATTTAGTTTAAAATTAAATATATATATTTAATAAATTTTACATTTTTTTAATATAATTAATTTTATTATAGAAATTAGGTTATTTTATTATTATTATTTTTTTAAATAATCCGAATATATATTTGTGAAATTGATGTAAATTTTTTTTTTAAATTGACCTATTGATGGGTAGACAGACCAATCAATAGCCAACGTCAAGTATTTACTCAAGAATACAAAATGCTAAGAAGAAAACTACCTAAAGGAAAAAAAAAAATAATAGAAAGAGTAAAATGAAAGGTTTTAAGAAAGAAAATTTATTTTTTTTATTTTTCAATTTTCATCGTTGACGAAAGTGCACGAGGATGAATGCGACGGACAGGCTCTCGTCGATGAACCAGTAAAAAAATAAATGAAATAAATGCTGGTCTATACGTTTCGTCAACTTGTCAATGTAAAAAGAAGTTCTTATCCATGTGGTACAATAAAAAAAAAAAATCATTCTGACATAAGCACAAACGATACTGAGTGAGACAGTTGAACTTTGAAGATAAGATGATAAAAAAAATAGTCAAAATGACAATAAAATCATGACTAATATATACAACAATATAAATAATAATAAAAAATTTATACAATGTAAATTTTTTATTTTATTATATATATATTTTGTTGAGATAAAAATATATACATATATTAACAAACTAAATTTTATAAATGTATATATAAATGTTCTTTGAGACTTTGATAAAAAAAAAATAATAATGGAAAGTGCAATAAATAATCAAGTATAAAATAAATATATATTTAAAATGTTCAATTGGTGTAGAAAGGAATTGTTAAATGCTATAGAAAATGATGACTTGACTGATTAACATTCGTGTTTAAATGTTAGTTATGACTTTACCTGAATAAATAACTCAACGATCGACATACTGATTTAAAAAAAATATATTTATAAATATTAAATATTCAAACACTTTTAAATAATAAATATTGTATAAAAAAAAATAAATAATTAAATTTAAATTACTAAAATTTATTTAAAGTATTTTTTAATAAAAATAAAAATTTATATTTTTTTATTTTTTTTTTTTAAGAGGATTGAGTGTTGTAAAATTTTTACATTGGTTTGTAAGTCAAGGCGATTTAACTGCAAATGTATATAGTAAACTGTCATAGATCAGTATCTATTCAAGGGGGTGATTCTTAATTTATGACACTGGGGTATATGTGATGAACAGACGTCATAAAACATGTCGCACCCTGTGTCTGTAGCCTACTCCACCTCCGTTTCACGTTTGCTTCTGTTATCACTGTTACCAACAACCTTAGTACTTCTCTCTTTCTACCACCCACTAACCTCTTCTTCAATTTCTTCGTATTTTCTTACCCTCAATATATATATATTAAATCAAATATACCTCTATGATTCTCTTGCTGTTTTGAAATTCATGAACTCACCCTTTTGACCTCTTAAATAAACCCTGATAAACGAAACTTTCAAATGTCTCTCAAATCTCAGAGGTGATAATATTCCAAGTAGATAAATATATATATATTTTTTTTTTAATTAAAAATTAGTATTTTTTTTAAATTAATTTAATAGGTTAATTTGTGAATGATTGATATAAAAAAAATTCAATAATCATTTAACCTTATTGTTACAAAAATATAAATATTTAAAAATTTTTTAAACTTGTAATTAATAATTTTTCATTAAATATTATTAAAAAAAAATTATAAAATTTAGTTGTTTTTTTAAAAAAGAATTATATTCTATATTTATATTGGAAAAATTAATTTGAAATTTAATCAACAATGAGGTCATTTGTTAGTATAATTTAATTTTAAAAAATTTAGAATTAAAAATAAATTTTATATTATTATCTTCAAGTTATATTATTTATAAAAAAAAATCAATAAAGCTATCATTTCACTGATTGACAAGTTTATGTATATTTTAAGTAAAAATTTTAATGAATTATCAGAAAATAATTTTGTAAAATTAAAAAAAAAATTAAATTATAACAATATATATAATTTAAGTTTTTTTTTTTTTTTTTAAATAAAAATATTATAAAATTAAAATAAAAAAATTTTAAAAAATAGACGTTCTATGATATTCATTCGTTTGTGGACTGTGTCGGTCGTCGTTGCTATCAGAGCGGACCTTTGTGAAAAATTGTATTATAACCCTAATTTAATTTTATGGCCAACATTACAGGCGGATTGTGTTGTATATATATTTGGTTATAATGGTTGTATATATATATATTCGACCGTTTATGATGACGATATAAAAAATAAAATAAAAAAAAAAAAAAAGGGGTGGAAGAAAAAAAAGGAAGTAATAAGTTGACTTAAAAAATAAAAAAAATAAAAAAAAGGCTGAAGCCTAATAATCAGTTGTAACATGAACCGTCATAAACCGCAAAACAACAGAAAATATTTTCTGGAAGATGATGATGACGGGTGAATTAAAATGAGTATGTATATATTCAAAGGGTTGACTAAATTATAAAATAAAAAAAGGGATCATCAGGAAGCAGACTATTCAAAATTAGACGTGTATCATTGTCTATTAAATTATTATTATTTTTCATTAATTTGAATTTATAATTCAAAATAAATTGAGTCAAACAATTTTTTTTTTTTAATAATATTAAGATTGTTATTATTTAAAAATTTTGATTCAATTTGTGAATGAAAAAGTCATTATAAATTTTAATGAAAAATAATTTAATAGTTAATTTATTTTTAAAATTTATAAATGAAAATTTATCGTAAAAAATTGGTTAATTATAGAAAAAAAAAAATGAAATATATTGAATTTATTTATACATTTAAATTTTAATTTGAAAAATTTCTTAATTTTATATAATTTATTTTGAAAATATTAATATTATTTAAATTTAAATATTCATTAATAATTTTTCCATTTTTTTTTTTTTATTTTTATTATTATTTTTTAAAAAAATTATATAATATATTTTTCAGAATTTTAAAATTTATAAAAATATTTTAAAAACCTTTTACAAAATTACTATAATACAAAAAATATTTTTATGATTATATTTTTTTTATTTTTTTTTTTAAATTTCAAGGATGCATATTTTTGTTATTATATTATCGATCAAAATCATGGATACAATATTATTATAAAAAAAAAAAAAATAAATAATATCTCTATGTTTAAGCTTGATGCAATATGAAAATTGTATATTTTATTTCCAAAAAATAATAAAATTATGTATATAAAAAAAATTAAATCCTAATTTTCGAAAAAATATTTTTTAAAAAAATACAGAACAAACACAAAAAATAAATTGAAAAAAAAAAAATATATATATAATAAAAATAAATGAAGGTCTGAATATTACCGATAATTACCTTTTGTAAATTTATATACTAAAAGTTGGCGGTTGTATGGCTCTTTTAACAATGCTTTAACATATATAATCACCTGGCATTATTGAGTCGTGATTGGCGCCATATTATATGCGTCCCAGACGTGACTTCCTTCTCGCCAATTTTTTTTTTAAATATTTATTTTTAATATACAAAATATATACTTAAACTATATACTTGTCAAAAAAACGTCCACTCATATAGATTCTAAGAAATTTCATTAATTTCTAAAAATAAAAATAACAAAAAAATTTTAAGTAATTTTTTTTTTATTAATTTTTTAATAATTTTAATTGAAAATATATAAAATAACTAATTAGTTGTTAAACTTTAAAGCATATATATGATGACTTTAAATTGTATATTTATTTATTTATTTATACGTAGAATTTGTTCTTCATTGAAATGGCATAAAATAATTTTTATAAGGTAGTGAAACCGACAAACCATCATGGAGTTAAAGCAGGGAGTTTGGGGGTTTGGCTGCTGGCCGCAGTAAAAACGTCAATTAAAGTGTTTTATTTGATCCTTCGTTAGAACGTTGAAATGAAATTTTGATTTATAACTTTTTGTGGCCCATGGGTATGTATATGTACACTGTATATGAGTGCGAGTAAAATTTAACATGATGATCATCATCATATATACTTCATACATATATTTATCTATCGTCAAATATAAAATCATATACAAAAAAAAATTCAACAGTAAAACAAAAAAAAAATACGTAATTAAATAAAGAAACTATAATTAGTTTTTGAAATAAAATTTTATGGAAATATATTAAATAATTTTTGATGTATTTTATTAATTATTTGATGGACTTTTTTTTTATAAAATATTGATGAAAATTTTTTTTAATATTAACTGATTGTAATATTTAAATTTTTTATTGTAAAATTAAAATGACAAGTTGATTTATTATCTATTGTTAGTGCTATACTTGACCAAAAGTATTTTATGATCTATAGATCAAAATTTCTATAATAATTTTTGTTGAAATAAAAAAAACAAAATAATATTTATAAATGCAATGAATTTTTATATTTAAATATTTATAAATTAGAAAATTAAAATAACAATTTATATTTTGAATTATAAAAATTTTGGTAGTTTTGATATTCTCAATCATTGGATATAAATATAATTTATTTTTTTCAACTATAAACAAACAAGTATATAGAGTGGATAATGTGTGAGGCTATCAATAAGATGTTTCACTCATCTGTCTCTGATTTTTTTCCCTTGCTTTTTGTATACAGGTTGAGATTTTTTTTTTTTTTTTGACCTCGTCTTGATATGACCCTAAATATACTGTGTGAGTATATGTACATGTAATAATATCAATCCGCGTAAAGAGCCAAAAAAAAAATAATATAACAGAAGTAACAGTGGCAAAAGCATTATGGCGGGAAGCAACGGGCGGTCCCTACTGTTTGACGAGAGCCATTCATCCTCATCCACCTACGTTGATATACTTGGATATATACACTCACGCACGTGTTATTTCATTTGGATAGGCCCATCTGTCATATGCCAGAACAATATGTGTATAGTCCATGTGAATGTATTTATTTATTATAAAGTATACTTGGACTTTGAAAATTATATTAATATAAAACTGCAGTTGATTAGAATCGTGTTATTTAAATTTAGGTTAATGATTTAGAGGTTATCGAAGCAGGCTTCTTTTGATGTTTGGAAATTATTAAGTTCTTGATTTTTGATGACTCCATTAAAGCGTGTCCAACCCTGATTTTAAAATGTCGTAGAGGGAGAAGTTCTATTTCTTGTGAAAAATATTATACTAACCTCAAAATAAGTGAGCTTTTTATTTTTTGATAGGTTATATAAAATGGGTTTTACAATAGCTGATTATATTTTATAGTAATGAAATGTTTATTGACATATTTTCTTTGAATTAATTTATTTAAAATGATATATTTATTGTGAATTAAAAGTAATGTTTGAGTAACAGCAA
This sequence comes from Lysiphlebus fabarum, assembly GCA_011426435.1. Classification (NCBI taxonomy): domain Eukaryota; kingdom Metazoa; phylum Arthropoda; class Insecta; order Hymenoptera; family Braconidae; genus Lysiphlebus; species Lysiphlebus fabarum. Next base: position 39,480 of record WSYQ01000045.1, on the reverse strand, counting down.
CGTCGCATTATTTTTATGTTGGCCAGCTTGGAAGTTATGTATATATGCCATAATATTGTGTCGGTGAAATAGGAATCGGCTTCACAATGCTTGTCAAAAACCAATATGTTGCCAGATAGTTCATATACAATAAATGTAATATTTAAAAATTTATATTTTTCACATCTATTTTTAGTTGTTTAAAAAAAACTAGTGTCCAAACCTTTTTCATGTATGGCTCAAAATTTTTGTCTCTATTTATTTCATAATACATTAGTTTCTCAAAACAATTCTTGGATTTTTTCATCAATTTTCTAACCATAAATTTATGTGAAGTGTACTTGGCTAGACATGAGAGCTTATGTATATAACCTCACTAAAAAGTATCAACTCCATTAATTGATTGAAAAAAAAAATTAGAGATTTTGTATTGATATTTAAATAATCTACTGTCAAATATTCAAAATATTTTTCTGCATTGGATATGCCTGAGTTTCATTTTCTCTCAGATCACTTGTAAAATAAATGACCCTTAATAAATCAAATATATAACATAATTAATAAATAAAATGTAGCGTGTAATTTAAAAAAAAATATTTGTATATATAAATTAATAATAATTAAATTATATATTTAAATGTAAAATATATTATAAATGATAAAATAGAAATTTTCCTTTTGATGTTAAATAATATCACAGAGTTATTTTATGCACTGTATGATATATTGGTTTTTTGACCCTCTCATGACATGGTGATGAGCTGCCAACGATTTCGCGCATTAGCCAGTGTCTGTAAAGGCACTGTTTAATCGTAAGCAATAAATTATCAAATGAATATTCTGTTTTAGTGACGTTAAGCAATTCGTCAGGTGTCAACTACTGTGCAGATATCACACACACACACAAACCAGTCATTCAATTCTATACATCAACATTATTTTTTATTCATTTTTTTATTTTCCATATACAGTTGTCTGTTTTATATACATTTATACAAAAAACAAAAAAAATTCAAATCTACTCGATGAATATGTTTATAACATGTTTTTAAATAATAAAAAAAAAATAAACATTAACATTAAAAATTTCACTCAATTTATCATATAAAAAAAAAAAAAAAAATGAATTTAAATATAAAAAAAAAATTATTAATTAATTGTTAAACATAAAATAATTAACAAATTGTATATTTTTAAATATTAAATTATAAAAAAAATTTAATAATAATTTAACATTTAATAGTTTACTAAATTCTTGTGGACAGTTGAATTGTACAGTGAACATTATGAATGACAATTATATTTTTTTGAATATATAAATAATTTTTTTTGTGGTGGTAAAGAAATTGCATACTTTAATGTCTATGGTATTATGAATATAAACTATTTACAATTCCTTTTAAACATTTTATAACGCGTCTAATGACAATAATTGGTTTTACTTGCATGTTAGTCTAAACCAAGAGTATATTAAATACATAGTTATATACAATTGTAATGTATAATAAAGTAGATACAGTATAACCTGAGAAAATAGATAACAAAAATACATATATATATATATATATATATATATATAAACACTAAAAGTGTGGACAAAAAACAAAGATAGAATGTAACAATAAATTATATACTTTAAATAGAAATATATATGTGTTTATCTACTAATGTCTTTTCGTGATTGAGACTGATTTGTCACGCAGAGAATATCATACATTATTGTCTTGCACTATTTCTATAAATAACAATTCATTTAAATTAAATATCATACAAATTGTTTAAATACTTTTTGATGATTTAATTCTCTAACAAACCTCTAAAGTTTGTCAATTGACACTAGCGACTCTGTTCGTAATTACGGTCGTTTTACGTAACTTAAAATTTTGTCAACAATCAAATTCAATAATTCGCCCTCTAGTGTTTTAAATTTAAAACCATAATTGATTCAATCACGTGACTAACTATCATTAAAATTAATTTAAAAAAATATGATCCTCAAATAAATTTTAAATTTTAAAATAATGAATTATTTAAAATATTAATAATATTTAAAAAACAAATAAATGGTTATTAAATTTAAAAAAAAAAAATAACCTTAAATATACAAAATATAATTCAAGATAAATTAATTTTTTATTTTATAAAACTACAGTATAAATTACATTTTAACAAACTCATATCTCAGTATGACCTTTATTTATTTATTTTTTTATTATTATAGCCTTATGCACTTGAACTCCCTTAAAAAAAAAAATCATAAAAAAAAAAAAAAGGTTATACTAAAGTTGACGCAATATCTGACCAGTTGGCTTCTGAATCGTTTACATTAGGAGCTTCCAGTCAGGTAGTTATCTGTTCAAATAATAATAATAATAATAAAATAAACATAAAAAATAAAATCATGTCATAAATTTTTAGAGCGAAAATATTTCAAGTAATACGAAACGTTACGACTTTATATGCATGTGTGTGAGTATGTACCTTTTTTTTTTTTTTTTTGAAAAGGTAACTTGTCGACAAATACAACTTCTTTTTTACTTCTACAGTTACACAAACAAACACATACATATTAACAAACGATAAGGTAAAAAAAGAAAAAAAAAAAAAAACACAAAAGTCAATCAACCGAAGATTCAAGAGAAATTCATCCCTCTGTTGATGGCTTCTTTGTTTTCTCACTACAACATGTCATCTTTCATCGATTTAACCAAGCGTTATATTTCTAATCGAATCACTAACTTGTCAATCATAGCAAATTTTTTATTCAATGCATTATAATAATTATTATTACAATATTCAAATAGAAAGCATCTTTATACAAAATAAATAAATTATATAAAAATATAATAAAAAAAAATAAATAAATTATCATTGAGAAATAAAAATATACGTTTATATTCTGATATATGTGATGAGAAAGATAGACTATTATTTATTTTCACAAAAAAAAAAAAAATCAAATAAATTTATTTTATTTAATATATATGTTTTTTTTTTTTTTACATTGCGTCAATCGAAGTGAAACACGTCAATAGCTATAACTCAAACTTATTTATTTCGCCCATCAAGAAAATTTTTTTATTTTTTTTGTTTTTGACGTGGGAATATCCATCGTTTTTTTAAAAAGACCTATTGGTTACGCATAAAAAATAACTATACACCGCTTTCGGAAGTATTTACGATTGAACAAAAAACGAAAAAAAAGTTGGAAATCAAAAAAAAAAAAATGAGAATCATGTGTAAAGAATTAAAATAAAAAAATAAATAAAAGAAGTAGAAGTGTGAAGGGATGCCGGGGCGGGGGGGAAGAGAAAAAATAATCAAAAAAAAAGAAGATGTATATTTATTTCGTGATTCGATCCATCGAAATCCATATAGTGCTCGTCGACCCGACGGAAATCAGGAATGTCCGATAATCAGCGGTAAATCATTTCCCCCAAATGGTGGTGAGTCTTTGGCATGCCACCATCAACGTGTCCTCATATATATATATATGCACACAAAAATATATTTTTAAATTTGTGTTAATATACGTTATCTTTTTGTGTATATATATATATAAAATATATACATGTATTTGTGCGTGGGTCAACCTTTATGGCGGGCATAACTTGCTTGATTTCTCCTGAGATTATCTTGTTATTTATTGGAAAGTCCAATGCGTCTCTGTGTCTTCACTTTTGCCCCGAAAAGGGAGCCCAATCTTATTATATATAAAAAAAAATATATAAAATTTAAAGAATTAAAATATGTCGTTTGTGTATAGATGAACTACTGGGAGGTACAAAATAATCGTACAAAAAAATAATAGGTTTAATTTATTTTTATCTCAGTTAATGTGATCAGTTTATAATCAATTTATTGTCAATTAATATGAACTTGAATATGCAGTTAAAAGCTATGAGTATTTTTAAGTAAATGTAAAATATTTCTGGAAATTAATATTGATGTTGATCATTCATTTAACTATTGAAATACAAAATTGTAAATGTAAATTTTGTTATAATTTTTTGTATAATTGTTATCATTTTTTGACACAAAAAACTACTGTATATAAAATTATGAGTTTTTATTTATTTATTTTTGTTTAAAGTTATAAGTATTTTTTATTTATTAAAAAAAAAAAAGTAAATTATGTACATGAGTTTATATTTTATTTATTTTTTTTCATTTAGATAGGGAAAATTTTTACAAAGTTAAAAAGGCTAAGTACGCAAGAAAGAGTGAGTTGAAGATAGGTAAAATATAAATACAAAAAGATGTTGGAAAAAACTGAATATAGTTATATGAATACTGCAAAACTTGATGATAATAAAAAAAAAAAGTGCATTTTAAAAAGAAAATGCAGCGCCGCATTTTTATGTCTTGGCAAAAACTTTTCATCTCTGGGGCACACACCACGTGCCCTTATAATATAAAAGATAAAAAAAAAAATATATAAATATAAGAAAACACAACGAAAGAAAAAGAAAGATAGAAAGTGGTTATGAGAGTTTGTAGGTGAAAAAAGAAAATATAAAGTATTACAAAGGGGATGAGAGTAAACTCGGAAAAAAGAAAAGAAAAAAAAAACCCCGTTGGTTTGTGATGTGAGAGTTGGTTATATAGAAAACTAAACGGCGAATGAAATGGCAGACTGCTGCTGATGAAATTCATAATTTAGATCCAATGCGTTTTCTGTACCTCGTTTAGAAATACACTGCTATTTATTGTCAAAAAAAAAAAAACAAAAATTTCTTTTCTTAAAATGATCCTGGAAAGCGATGAAAATGTGGCTCTGTTTTATACTTTCTCCATCTCTTTTTCTGTTAAAGTTCTTTCAATCTCTTTTGCCTTATGTCTTTTGACTGCTTTTGCTCTTGATGCTATGTTTTGTCCTGAAAACTTTAAACCGACGGAAGGGAATCTTCATATAGTTTTAAGTCAACTGTATAATATAATGGTCACAAAATTTTACGGAACATTTGCTTGAAATTGTTTCATTTTTTATTGCTTCTTTTGTTTCACTTGAATTTGATAAAATTTGCCAATGACCGGTTTGTTTTTGTAGTATATTACTTTGGTGGATATAAATTTATATAAAACATAACTTATTCAAAGTGAGTCAAGACAAACAGTGACGAGTGGGTGGCACGCATCTTGATAATACTAAACTCTTTACATTCATTGTAAAATACTGTCACGTTTTATCTGGCATTTAATTTGCTTCTAAGAGCATGTAATATTACACAAAAATTTATAAAGCCATCTGTTAATTCACTGACCCTTAATTCACACATTTAAATGACAAAAAAATGTAAGAAAAAAATAGATTAAGGGTGAGTTTACAAAGTGCGACAAAAAAAAAAAAGGTGTTTATATTTGGCGAGCTTTTTTAAGATTGACTGATAATGTCAATCAAATGACACGAGAAAAATAGTCTGAGATTTTTTGTTTTGTATATATTAGTATATTTTTTGATCAATAAAAAGTCTTTTGGAGATTTTTTTTAAATTGCTAATTATTGATAATTCAATTACAACTTGGAGAATTTTTTTTTTTTTTTGCCATTGAAATAGTTGGGTTTAGTATTACTTAACGTTACACATGAACTGCATGGTTTATTCAAGGTTACCACAATTGATAGTCGTGGGACAAATGTTCCCTTTGGGATTATTCTACAAATTGTTTTCTAAACACAAATTACAGATCAAGTATTTACAATAAATATATAAAAATTCATAACTTTTTAACAGATAATATCTACAAAACAAAAATAAGCTGTCAAAATTTTTTTCAAATCCAACAAATAGTTGGATAACCTCTAAAAAATGTATCAATATTTTATTAAAATTTAAATACACAATTTAAATATAAACACAAAAATCATTTTCGTAATTGTTAAATCAAATTAGTAAATTAAATAAAAAAAAAAATAATTTAATAAAATGTTAATTTATTTATTTAAACTGTTTGATTATTTAAAGTTTTTTCATTATTTTTTGTGTGAAAAATATTCACACAATCAATAGTCGATTGAGGCCACTTTATGCGTTTATCCACATCAGTAAATCACCATAAAATAGTTTGAGAACTGTTCGTCCATAAAAATTGCACATTCGCATCGTGCATTGAACCGTCAATTTATTCGAGATAGACGCGAGAGTCGCAGTTATATATGTTTAAACGACCTCGGAATCGATAGTTAGGTCACATGTGTGTATGCATTTACCTAACGAGTACAATATATATATAACCACTTTAAATGTTTCAACTCGAGTGGCAGGCAACATCGAATTGACTGTAATTCTGTTAAATGTTGCCTGTGTGACGGATGGATCAGTGTGTCAATTGCTTGTGTATGTCTGCTCAAATCCTACAAGATAAAAAACAAATAAAAATAAACAAAAATAAAATCATATATATAAATAAATACAACAAACAACATCAACATCAATTGGATCTCAGTTATCTTTGAATATAAATATTTTTAAATGATACAACAAAATTATGTTCAAGTGTATTAAATAAATATAAAATTGTTCTGTATAATATCAATTCAATATCAAGTCAATGAGCTTTTATGGAATAAGGTTAACTTGTTTAAAATATTGTCAATGTCATTTAGCTTTTTAAATTTTAAAAAATAATTTTAAAATTTATTCAAAGTTCAATTATTTATTAAATAAAAAGCTCAAATTTTTTTATAATACTTAAAAATTTTTTAGATAATTTTTAGTTTTTTGATTGAATAATTTTAAGTAAATTTTGTCATAAAAAAAAAATAATACCATTTTCTTTTGACATAAAACACAACATTTTTCTTGCTCCAAAAAAATAATAAAAATAAAAAAATTTAATCAGATAATTACAAAAATAAATGATTATTTATCAATCAAAAAATAAATACTTAATTTTAATTTTGCAATTAAGTGAGTAAATATATTATAATGTATAATCGTAATGGAAAAATAAGGTAAAAATTTTACATGTATTTCTTGTTTTGTGACGAGTTTTTATGTATTTTATTACAAGTGCTGAGAGGAATCAGGATGAGTGGAGTGAAAGGGTGACGAGAAAAAGATCGGACAAGAGATAAGAGACATAATGAAAAGCATCATCATGAGTGACGTTGCTACAGACAGCTGCTTAAAAACCTGATTGTAAATAAATTTAACATTTTTTTATATATATTTTTCTCTCTTCTATCATATTTGATGTTTTATATATACAAATTATAATACCTTAATAAAATCTCAATCTCTTTGGTGGTGTATAAATATATGAAAGAGAAAAAAATACTTTTGCATTTACTGATGATCTTTTCATTCGTTTATTCACTCTTTTACGTGATTTTTTTTTTATGATATCATATAACCCAAAAACCTGCAACCGGTGCCACAATGTTTTGCCTTCTCTTTACTTTTTATATATTTAATTTTTTTTAATTTTTTTATATTTTTTGTGGATGCGCCTCAGGTACTTTATGCAAGGCCTGGTGGGTGAGCGTTATAAGGTACTCAAGAAGATACAGTGTCTTCTTTTTTATATAAAATAAAAAATGAAATTAATGATTATCATTATATTATAAATAGAATTGAAAGTTGAAGGTTAATTTAAGAAAGTCATATCAATATACTTTGCTAAATGTATAACGTTGCATCAAAAAATATATAGAGAAATTCAAATGCCAAAAAAAATCTTGTTTCATTATAAAAATGTAAGTTTATTAATTTATAAAATTAATTGTTTTTTTTTTTAATTTTATTTACTAAAAGATTGACAATTTTACATTGAAGTTGTGTAATTTACTTTGAAAATAACAACAAAGAAATTGCAACAATTAAAATTGAAAATTTCAGATGTTTGTAAATGAAAAAATGTTGACTATCAATTTTAATTGTTGATTTTTTGTTATTATTGGAAAAAAATTTTTGAAATATATTATTTAAATTAGTTCTTGTTTTAATTGACATAATGAAAAAAAAATTAATCAAATATGTCAATTATTAAAAGTAGGATTTAATTTTCAATTTGTAATTTTTAATAATTTTTTTTTCCTAATTTTTTGAGAAATAATATTTATGTGATTTTTTTGAAACTGTGTGTGATTTTACATTTGAATAATGCAAAATAGTCTTATCTATTCTTTATAGTTTTGTTTTATTTATATTTATATTTATTCATTTTTATTATTGATAAACTGGTTCAATAAAAATTTCACAGATCTGTGAACTTGTTTTCAACCAAGTTGCTGGACAAATTTCTCTCACAACTTTAAATGTCCATTTACTTTTTTTTAAAAAGAAAAAAATTCTCCTATAATTTGTAGTAAATTATCATTTCAATTTGTAATTGAATAGTCAAATAATAAATAGAGTGTAATTGATAAATTTTAATTAATTAAAAAAGCTCAATCAAACGATCATCATCTCATGATCATTTCAATAATTTCGATTGACAATAATCTGAATCAATCTACTTTTAATCAAGATAAAAAACTAAAGTTATTTATAAATAATAATTATTATTATCAAATTAAATTAATTCTTAACTAAGCATAGTAATAATAACTATGAATCAAGAATGATTTTAAAACATAAAACTCAATATAAATTTAAAAAAAAAATTATTTTCTTGATTAACAGAGGTGAATATTTTTTATCAAAAAAAATTCGCATATAATTAGTAGCTGTAATATGTTTAAATGATAATAAACAAAAAATAGGTTTGAAAAAAAAAATTTATCAGCTGATCGGGCAATGAACTGAGTGCAATAAGATAATTGCTTTGAGACCTTTAGAACTTGTCGTATATATGCATGTATAAAATGCAGCAGAAAAACCGGTAGTAAAACTTACAACTTGTGTGTGGGTGGTGTGACGATATAGGCTTCTTTGAATTGCTTATGTATATTTTTTTTTGTCGCACAGATTTTTTGTTAATCTTCATTAAAATTTACTCAAATACAATTGGATCTTTGTAAAAAATTTTAGGTTATCTAGTGCAGTTAAATTGTCTCTTTTTTTCAAGATGAAATATGATACAAAACATGATGGGAAAAGAAAATTAATAATTACAAATAAATAATTAAATTCTATACGTTTATGGATGAACATTTTTGACTGGATTTTTTTTTTTGCAATGAGTCAGTTAATTTGCAAGCTTATTTCAGAAATTAATTACAAAATTTAATCATCAAAAATGACCAAGAAAATTGAACTTGAATAGTTGGGATTTTTTTATCATTGTGTTTAGTAATGATTTGACTTTAGATTTCAATATATATGCATCAGTTAACACTACAAGACTTGAGATTTTTTTAAATAGAAAATAAAAGAAAGATATAGACACACGCTGACAATAAGTTACATCTGAGTGTCAACCGAGTTTTGGGTTTTGTTTATATATATATATATATATATATTGGGCACGCAAAATAAAGTCGAGGTCCTTGCCATAAATATTCCCACTGACATTTTGGGGATAGAAAAAATAAAAAAATAAATTAAAATGGTAGGAGAATGTTTTTTTTTATTATTATTTTTATTTTTAAATAAACGACCTTAATATATAGCAACTCTGAAGCTAAACAAGTATAATAAAATAAATGGCAAAATAAAAAAAAAAATATATTCAAAATAGTATTTAAAGCATGTCCAACGTCGATTTTAAAATGTCGTGGAAAGAGAAATCTTATCTCTTATGAAAAATATGATATACTAACCTCAAAAAAGTGAGCTTTTTATTTTTTGATAGGTTATAAAAAATGGGTTTTACAATAGCTGATTATATTTTATAGTAATGAAATGTTGATTGACATATTTTCTTTGAATTAATTTATTTAAAATGATATATTTATTGTGAATTAAAAGTAATGTTTGAGTAACAGCAACGTCGCATTATTTTTATGTTGGCCAGCTTGGAAGTTATGTATATATGCCATAATATTGTGTCGGTGAAATAAGAATTGGCTTCACAATGTTAGTCAAAAACCAATATGTTGCCAGATAGTTCATATACAATAAATGTAATATTTAAAAATTTATATTTTTCACATCTATTTTTAGTTGTTTAAAAAAAACTAGTGTCCAAACCTTTTTCATGTATGGCTCAAAATTTTTGTCTCTATTTATTTCATAATACATTAGTTTCTCAAAACAATTCCTGGATTTTTTCATCAATTTTCTAACCATAAATTTATGTGAAGTGTACTTGGCTAGACATGAGAACTTATGTATATAACCTCACTAAAAAGTATCAACTCCATTAATTGATTGAAAAAAAAAAATTAGAGATCTTGTATTGATATTTGAATAATATACTGTCTAAATTTCAAAACAGATATCAAATTTAATTTATTTAAATTATTAAAATATTTATTTTAACTCAATCATACTAATTAATTCTTGTCAATATTATTAATTTCATAAATATAATAAAATTCATCATCATATTTTAATTTTTAAATTTCCATTTATTTATTTTCAATATTAAAAAGATTCTTTTTATTATTATTACCATAATTTCAAATAAAATTTTACATATATTTCACAAAAAAATCATATATTTTTAAAAACATTCCCATTTTTTTAACTTCCATCCAACTTGACCATCTTAGTTTATTTCAAGTAAACATTTCGAAGCAGAATACAGTAGGGTCTATATATAAAATCGAAAAATAACCTCGAAGGTTTGGCTACCAGGCATACACCGATTTGCTTAATTGCAATTCTATACCTTTTACAAAAAAAAAAAACGATAAAAAAATTAAAAAAATATAAAGAAGAATGTATAGATTCATGGTGATGATAGAAAATTAGGGTATTAAAAAAACTCTCCATGATTTTAAACATATATATTGTTTTCTGAATTCAAATGATATTCGATAAGGTGCATGGATAACTATCAAGTGGTATGAGTTTTAAAAAAAATCGTGTCGAGTGGCAGTGTCGAGAGTAGAGACCAATGCGGAGACTTAAATCGAGAAGATGATAAATAAAAAGAGGGGTAATATTGAAGGGACCAATATATATAAAAGTGTATAACAAAATAACAGATCACCATGGTGAATGGTCGCATTTTGTGTATATAGAAGGACAACGCGTGGATATAGGCCCCAGCCAGTTTATGCTGCAACGAGTTGTATATAGCAGGAGTGATTTATGCTAAATGTCGATGATGCCAGGCAAACTGGGGGCCCTCTTTTATATGCATCTATGTTTATATATATCCAAAAGAACGGCGGCCATCTTGCCCCTCTACCATTGCATACTTAAACGATGGTATGCTTGCATATATTCTTTGTATATAGTAGTAGATCAGATTGACGTTTGAACTGATAATACATACGTTCCCTAATACATTGAAAATATTTTATACTGACATTTATGTACTTAAATATTATATATTGATGATTTTAAAAAAAGATTTCTTGTCTATGTTTATATAGTCAAGTTTTTTTTTTTTTTCTATTTTTATATTTTTAGATATTTAACGATATGCATATACATTTATTATAATGTCATTACAAATCAAATATATGAAAGATAAATATTTCGCCAAAAAAGTTTTTATTTGAATCTTTTTTATTCAATTTTTTTTAAATGACATTTTTATTTTTTTTTTGCGGCATTTAAATTATTTATTTTGACCTATTTTTAAAGATTTATATATTTTTTTGTGGTTAAATTTTTTTGAGTTAGTGTTTATTAATTTTACCGCAAGTCAATATTTGGAAAACTGGTAATTTCGTAAAAATATTTGATTTTAATTTTAAAAAAGACATTAATAAGTATTATAATTAATTAATGATTATGACATTGAAATTATGTAGTTAATGTTCGATAGAATAATCAGTTTTTTAATCAAATTCATAAGAAATTTGATTGTAAAGTCTTTCTTAGTTACCACGAGTAAAATTTTTATAGGTTATGTAATTAAAATGACAAAAAAAAAACGATTCTATTTTTACATTAATTATAATCAAATGAGACAACAAACAGATAAATTCTAATTCAATAAAAAATTAAAATAAAGTAACACGTTTTCTTTATAAATTACATTTTTATAAAATTCTATCCAAAAAGTTTATATCTTTTTAAATTTTTTTTTACGACGTTCGCGTGCCAGATTTATTATTTTTTTATTTTTTGCATTTTTTATTTGATATAAAATATATACATAATGATGTGACCATGACCAAGAATACTGGTCGATTTACTAAAAAATTTTCAAGATTTCAGGATTTTTAAATAAAACCATATGATAAAAAAAAAAGTAGAGGGAGAATAAGAGATAAGGCAAGACATCTGCGTAGGCGAAAGAGACCAGATAGGCTTCGAGTTATGACGAGAACAGTCACATAAAATTCAAGAACAACGATAAGATTTTATTTTTTTTTCTCATAATTTACGATTATCAAAAATATAAAAAAAAAGAAAAAAAAAAAAACATAAAGAATTCCTTTTATTCAATTCTTTTCTTTCTCGTATTTCAAATTAGAAGTTTCTCTTAAAATATACAATTTATTGTTTATATTTTTATTCAAAATTACATTTTAAATTTTAATAAATATAAATAGTTGTTTATCAGAATACAAAGATCAATAGATATAGACATTTTGTTTATTATTAAATATTTATTTCTCTTATTCATCAGATTTTTATTTTTAAAATATATTGATGATCAACTTTTTTTCAGCTCAATTCATTTGTATATATTTTTTTTGGATAGTCATTGTGTTATTTATATACCAAAATAAGATATCGATGAGAAGAATTATGATCGATACCATGTCAATGAATAGCTGTAACATAAAAATAAAAAATACAGTAAACAAAAATATTATTATAATAAAAATTGATGATACAAAACATTAACAGATCTTGCTTTGATTTGATATAAAATTTTATTGATCTAATGTGACTTTGCTGTTTATAATATTGATAAATAATTTTTAAAACTTTTAAATTATTAATTTTAATAAAAATTAAAATATATTACTGCTTTTTGATAAGTGCAGGTTGTTTATATATAACTTTCTTAATTAAATTTTAATTTTTCATTATGTCAAGTAGTTCAACTCTGTTTGATATCAATTGACAAAGTTATACTGAAAAATAATTTTAAAAAATGAACAACACATTTATGCAGGTATATCATTGACAAAAGTCAACTTTCATATTTTCATATTATTTGACATTTTATTCAGAAAACTTGCGTATCAGGATTCAGGTACTTCAATACAAATAAATTGCATGGTGGCTTAGCAACCGGATTACATAGTTTGCAAAAAGGTGTACAATTTATAAACATATCTTTGTCGATGAAGCAATACCGCCCGTACGTGGGATGTATAAGCTTATTAGATTTTTTTTTTCATAAATATATTATTATTATTATTATAATTTTGAAAAATGTACAACATTTTATATTCATGTTAAATTTGATTTTTAACCACATGTATTTCCGTATTAATATTTAAAAATATTTTTATTTTTTTTTTACACTTGTAATGTGTCAAAAATATTGTAATGATAAACAATATTATTCATAATAATTATTTTTAAATAATAAAATTATAAAAAAATAATTTGATTCACAAAAAATTGAGTCAATCTTAATTGTCAGACTTGTCATTGACTGGATTAATTTATGTAATTTAAACTTGACACAGTATTGAACGAACAATTATATAATCATGATAAAAATATTTACAACAATTAAAAATAAAAATTTAACAAAATTTTTAATTTAATTAATTTAATCTTCAATCATTTTTTGTATAATTGTAATTCATCCCAAAGTCATTGGTATGTTATTTTTACATGTCAGATATTATTTTCTACTTTTTATTATTTTATATTTTAAAAGAACTATACTTGTAGTTGTATTAGTATATAATAGAATATAGTGAAAACTAATATATATATTTTAGGGTGTATATAATATAGAATGAAAAATAAATTTCAAAGGGTCGCGTCGATTGGGCGGGAAGGGATGAAGATGGAAGATGGGAAGGAGAATTTGCCCGACGGCGAACAGAATGAACGGACAGGTCGCTTATTTATTGCAACCATACTTGAGATATATGAACTGGTTCCCGTCTAAAGTTTGGGATGCATCTTTGTGCTTTTTTTTAAATGTATATATATATAAAGGTGTCCTGGGCGCGCGCGTTTTGCTTTTCAAAAGTCCCAAGATTTGCGAGGGGTCATTCCCAATTCTATATATCTTCAATGAACTTGGTTTATTTTATTAGTTCTTGTTCCCGCCTTTATTTTATTTTTTTTCTATATATACATTTATCGATTTTATATATAACACAATACATATTCAACCACATTTCATTATATTTTTAATTTTTTTTTTTTACAATATTTATATATCTTTTTTTTTTTTTTTGTTTTGAATTAATTTATTATTGACTGTTCATTAATAATGAGTCATATAAATTTTTAGATTTTAATGATTGATATATTTATATTCTAAATATTTTTTCTATAAAATTGTAGTTTTTATTTTTTTTTATTAATTTCCCACGTTGATTTTTTTTTTTTAAATTTATACTCATCCTTTTTATTGAATATATTTTCGAGCAAATACTTGGATGATATATATACATTGTGTGGTCGACAATGTAGAATATTGAGATTAGATTTAGTATAAGGGATACAAGTAAGAGAGAGAGAGAGAGAGAGAGAGAAATATAACAAGAGAGGTGTAGAAGGGGCTAAAAAAAAATAAAAGAAGAAAAGAAGGGATGACGATGGAAAGAGAGTAAAGTAACGCGCGATAGAGAGTAGATAAATAGATGGATGGGCAATATTATAACTCACCGAGCTGTCATCCTGTACGGCCGAGTCAGGCTGCTAATCAGACCCTTCTCGGTTCTTTCTATATATACTATATTCTCTCACCCCTCATTCCTCGACCCTTCACGAAAAATGGATTTATTGCTGTACGCCTCGACTTCGGCACGCTATCAAGCTCCCTGATCCATAGAACGTAACCATCGTCGTCGTCGTCGTCGTCGTCGTCGTAGTCGTTCAAGTCATTCTTGTCGTTGTACGCGTTTTATAACTTTTACATGTATATAGTAATATTTATCACATATCTTTTTCTCACTCATTTTTATTTCCTCCCGAACAGAAAAATCTCAGTCTTAAACGAACTTAAAATCCTTTGAAGTCTTAAAACGCGCTTCATTTGTCCAACTAGGAAGTCTTCGGAAGACTTCCTATGAAAGACTTCGGGCTTGCAAAGTCTTTCTATGGAAGACCTCAGGCTTTCGAACTCTTAAATATAAAGTCTTAAAATGAAAGACTTCGAGCTTCTGAAGTCTTTCAATGGAAGACCTCAGGCTTTCGAACTCTTAAATCCGAAGTCTTTAAATTAAAGACTTCGGAGTCTTTCATTTTTTTTTTTTCTTTTTTTTTAAATTTGTAAAATTTTTCCAAAAAAAAAAAATCTGCACGGGATCGATCACAGGTTTCTTGGGTGGAAGTCGGATAGGTTGACCACTCAACCACATCATCAATTGAAAATAAGTGAATATATTTACTACTTAGACTTTGAGTTTCTAATTTTTGTTATTTTAAAAAATTTTATAACATGAAAACTTGAATAAATATTTAGAGTGAATTGTAAAATTAAATACACTACAAGCAATCAAACTTGAATTTTTTTTTTTCAAAAAATATATAAATAAAAAAAAATTAACCAATAACATCAATTAATAAATGATAAGAGCTACATATTAATTAAAATCCGCGAAATATACTTATTTAATATACAAAATGATAAAAATCTTAACAATTTTATATCAGGCAGTTTGAATTTTTTCTAAGTCCCGAACAGAAAAATCTCAGTCTTAAATCGCGCTTTATTGAACTTAAACTGTCTTGTGAGATCTTAAACGAACTTCCATTAGCTTCCCAAATAAAATTTTCATTGAAATAAGTTTTAAAGCCTTTAATTTTAAGACTACAAGCTTTCGAAATCGTATTTATTGAATTTTTTTTTTTTTTTAAACCTAAAAACTTTCGAAGTCTTTTAAATCAAGCTTCTAAAAGACTGAAAAATGTGAACGCTTTTGAAGTCTTTTAAATCACGCTTCTAAAAGACTGAGAATTTGAACCCTTTTGAAGTCTTTTAAATCAAGCTTTTGAAAGACTGAGAAATGTGAACGCTTTTGAAGTCTTTCAAATCAAGCGTCTGAAAGACCGAGATTTGAATGCTTTCGAAGTCTTTTAATTCAAGCCTTTGAAAGAGTTTGGGGACCTCGGAAAAACTTGTGATTTTATTTGGGAAGCTAATGGAAGTTCGTTTAAGATCTCACAAGACAGTTTAAGTTCAATGAAGCGCGTTTTAAGACTGGAAGCTCGTTTAAGACTGAGATTTTTCTGTGCGGGCTTTTTTTTTTTGTGTATATTTGTATCTTTTTCTATCAAACACTTTGCCAGAATCACCCTTTGCTGACATTCGATCGTGTCGAAGAAGTTATACGTATATAGAAACTATTCACCATATACTTATTATACTAAAAATTATAGCTACAGTTATAAATTTATTGCCTTTTTTTTCGGAAGAAATAAAAAGAAAAAAATTAAAAACGTGAGTACATATAAATGTTGATAAAAGTTTTGCTGTTGATGGGGAGAGAGAATTTAGGGATGAAAATAGGAAAAAATAAAAAAATGAAAAAAAAGTTAACGGGCTCTCACTTTCGCACTTTTATACAAACTTGTGTATATATATGTATAGATCATTACCCTTTACCCCTCATCACTTTCGCACCCCTGTGGTCGAAGCACGTTGCGGGTGGCAAGTGGCGGCAATTTGAGCTTTCGCGCGCACAACACGCACATGCGAATTGAAAAATAACATTTTGTTTAATTCGATTATCAAACAAAAATTTCATGTTGTTTTTATAAATGTTTATGAATATTATTATTATAATTTATATTCAAGATTTTAACTGGAGAATCTTAATGAATCTTACGGAAAAAAATGTTTTTTTTTAGGATTTAATAAATAATAATAATAATGTTTAATTATTTGCAGATAACTGTAACAGTAATTGTTAATTTAGAAAGAATCAAACATTTTATTCGTATTCACTTGCTCAATGAGACAAGGTACTGACCCACAAATTACTGACCATAATGGCAAAATTACAAACTCAAAATTCGTTTTTTCATTCACAGATAAGCTAATTCTTTTTCTGCAATGGGTCATTTGAAATACTGATTTATTTTAGCGATAATAATTTTGATAATTAAGTCTGATTAATAACAATAAAAAAATTAACAATTAAATTAAGATACAATTAATTTTAAAAGTTTACTCAATCATTGGGTTTCTGATTTAATTAACCCTTTTAGAAAAAGGCGAAAAAATCAACTAAAAAGGATAGTATTGGATTGAAGAATTAAAAGTTCATATTTATTTCTGCTAAAATTGATGAGTTAGGTTTTAAGAATACTTAAATTCAACTCAAAGTAAAATGATCATGTCAATGCTAATGTGACCAGGTCAGAACCAAGATGAAGCCCAAAGACTTGATTACTCATTACATATTTAATTACATTTCCAGCATACATGGCCACCAATAAGTGGCTAGCTCTTGTTAATATACATGAATTCAGGTCTCTAACAGACACATAGCTCATTCAAACTTGTAGTTTTATATCAGCAGTCATCAAATTACTTAATCATGACAGATCATGTTAGTTTGAGACCTTCAAGACTCTTAAAAACACTGAGAGTCACTGAGAGTCATGAAGAGTCATGACTGTCTAGTTATCTGCAACTCAATTGGTCGATTAAAATTCTGATTATAAATATTGCAATCAAAGTAAAGTCATCATAGATTGTCAATAAAGAGAGTGTCTGTATATATAAAATATAAGTGCTATAAAAAAGAATTGTCGGGTTAGAATAAAAGAATGGTTGAGTGCGAACGAGTTGAAACAAATAAAAAATAATATATAGAGAATAAAATAGAAGGTTTAAAAATGAAGAAAGAATAAGAAAGAAAAGAGATAAAAATGGAAAAATAAATAAAAAAAAGAAAATAAATAAATAAAACTAGTATATGGGTATCTTCAGTGATGGGTGAATGAGGATAAGAATAAATGAAAGAAAGACAGAGAAAAATAGAGACACATATATAGTGATGGATATAAAAGAGACAAAAGATAAAAAAAGAAAGAATGAGTCGTTGAGAATAATGTTGAAATGGGATGGGGGCGTGGGTGGAATGGGCTGCGACTGTATATTTTGTTAGGTAGGAGGGTGATGTGCGGTGCCCCTCCCAAGCAGTGGGGATAGGTCAGGGCCGTGGTGGTATTGAGGGGTATCAAAGAAGAGAGGGGAAATTTCATTTTGGTGGGGGAATAGACAAACTTAGCCGTCAGTACGCCACGTGCTGTCGAAGCGTTAAGGTGTACGCTTGTTAAAACAACATTTACGTGATCAAATTATTTTTATATTATTTTATTAAATTAATCTGTCAGTTTTATTTATTTTTTTTTGTTATATTGTGATCAATTATTATTATTATTATTATATTGCTATTATTAATAACTTGGATTATAAGTTAATAAATGATATTTGTGCCAGAAATTTTTGACAGAATAATTCAAATTTCTTTCAAATTTTTTATTATTATTTTTGTGTTTGTTGATAAAAAAAAAGTTGATGACAGTGTTGAATAATTGTTTTATGTTACAACGTTTATTAGTAGTGAATGACGTTTTTATGTGAATTGGATATACATCATTATATTTTATTTTAATTATTAAATTTTTTTTTTCTTTTATTGATTAAAAAAAAAAAAAAAAAAGAGTTATTGCAATCATTAAGTATTTTATTTCGTGAGATTTGTTGTGAGATTATGGTTTTATAATGACGAGACCTTGTGTTTCATTAGTTGGCATGAGTTTAATATAACGAGTTTTAAGAAAACACGACTGACGGATTTTATCCGACCGGAGCCACTCTTCTTGGTGAGTCAATAATAACAATACTTTTTTTTAAAATAAATTTATTACTTAAAGTGCATAAAATAATAACGAAAAAAAAATGTCATTTAAACTTTTGTCTTTTTTGTTATTGTTGTGATGATACGCATTAATTTTTTTTATTTCTCAATGAAATAAAAAAAGAGTTAAAGAAATAAAATTTAAGAGTACATTTACTTCAAGTAGGAATGACAATAAATAATAAATATAATAAAAAAAATGGAAAAATAAATGAAAATAACAGTCATTGAACATCTCTACTTCGACATATGATTAAATGTTTTTTTTTAAATATTATTTTTCCAAGTGACTCTTATCTAAAGTCCCAATAAGACTCGCGTATATTAATTGCGTAAACAAAAGACTAAAGTACATACTATATGTACACAGCAGGTGGCTGATACACGAGTATAAACGCGAGAGAGTGTAAACGATATATAGGTAACGAGTGTGATGAGGTGTGTTATATATCAATATTAAAAAAATAGAATCACAAATATAAAAAAAACCGACAAAAAAAAAAAAATCATAAATAAAATATTAAAAATAATAAAAATCAATGAAAACAAATCAACATTCCGCATGCTTTCGCGTAAATGCAAGTGGAATTGAGTGAGCTTTTAGGCAAAGAGAGTAGGAGCAGGAGGTATATTGAGAGTTAGGTAAAGAGGGGTAGAGGGTAAAGGGAAGGAAAAAGCTTTAGTATTGCTGCACTTGACTCTCAACTGCCTGATTTTAAAACTCGTGCGCCGGCGTTGCGTGTGCTTCAATAAAGTTTGTATATACATGTAAAAACATATACATGATATACATTTTTTTATATTTTTTTTTATGTAAAAGTTTCACCAAAAAAAAAAAAAAAATGTTTATGTTTTAACAACACATAGGTATGTTTATAAAAGAGATAGATTGAAACAAAATTTCGTACAGTGGTCAACAGCAACTCAATTACGATTGATCACCTCATTTCTACTTGTTCGTGGTGGAATGCTTGTTAACGAATCTAAATTGTATCACGTTATTCAAACAATGTTAATAAAAAAAAAAAAAAAAAAAAAAAAAACAAAACTTGAATATAAAAGTTTGTAATTAAATGTATTAAATTTTTTTTTTTGTGATTAATTATGCAACAGTTATTGACAGCTTTTTTTCATAATATAATGACTCAATTGAGTTATAAATATAGACTATATTAAAAAGATAGATTATATAAGACTTTTAATGATAAAAAATATTAAACAATTAAAAAATAAAATCTTGATATTACTATATTTCTTAGAAAAAAGAAAAAAATGTATTGAAAACAAACTTAAAAAAATTATTTATAAAAAAATGACTCATGAAATTGAGTCATGTCATCATTGTCATTTAAAAAAAAAAAAGAATTAACATTTTAAAATTTATAAATTGGCATTTGATATATATTTGATGGCTTCATTATATTTTCATAGACATTGAGATAATTTAAATTAAAATAAAACAACAATATAAATCACGTTATATATTTAAAAAAAAATATATATATCAATCGTCAAGTTAATAAACTTTGATCTATATTTCTTATAATAAATATAAATATAAAATATTCAGTATTTGTAATTATAAAGTTTTGCTACTGCCAATTATATTTTTCAATAAAATAGACATGTGTCATTGTTGAATAAACTTTTGAATAAATATAACAATTGAAAGATCGATTTAGTCGATTTTTAAACTTTTTTTTTATTTAGTTTTTCTATAATTTTTACAATGTTATAATTACCTACTCAACAAATAATTTTATCATAAAAATACCAATTTAAAATCATTATAAAATATAGTAAATAAATATAACATTTAATAAAAATTTTGTTGATTGATCTTTGATCATTTTCCAAAATAATAAGTGCGTACATCAAATTTTGTTCGATCAAACACTTGTGATTGCACGTGTTAAATATTAAACATCTATGTAAACACACATCTAGATATTAAAAATATATTTTAAAAAATAATATATCTATCACAAGTTTTTTTTATATACTTAACAACATCAAAATGTCAACATCTGGATCAATGATCCACATGTAACATATTTTTAAAAATCAATAATTATTCCAATCAATTTTTTTCCCGTCATTTTAATCATTTATTAATATTTTTTTTTTCTCATTACATAATTAATTTATACACCAGTAATAAATATAAATAATTTATCAAATATTTTTATTATAAATTTTTCAAATTTACTTCCATACAAAATTAAATTTTAATCAAACAAATTTTTCTTTCATCAAATAAATTTATTATTTTTTATTATTTTATTTTTATTTATCTTATTCATATAATCATAATTAAATATACCTATAGGTATATATAAAGTCTGGGTAATATACTATCACATGCCATGTTGAGAGAGAGTAGCAACGAAGTAAAGGTATACCCAAGCGATTTCCAGGCGGGTCTATTGAAGTCGCCCGATGACGGCTCCCGTCTGTCAGCAGATCAAAGCTGAAGTAAGCTCTCTTTGTGATGCTTTACTGTGTGCTGATATTTAATTATGTATACGATCAATATTTTTGCCTTCAAGCTTTCTATATATGTTCAATTTGAGAGAGAAAATACAGAATGAAGGCTTTTTTTTTTTCACATTCGTCCATTTCAATCACGTTTAAAATTTTTACTCAATTTTGTTGAATTTTTATTTATTTTTATATTCAAATGTCTCGACAATGTTTATATATACATATACAACATCTCTCAAATACATATTTTTATTTGTAAAATATATTGAATTTTAAAATAATACAAAATACAACAGAAAATTTACAATAAATTTTTGTTTGTTTTTTTTTTTTTTTGTAATTAATTATGTAATATTTATTTTGTAAAGTCAAAAGATTGAAATAATTTCTAAATAAATTGGTTATTTGATGAGTGAATTATAAAGAGAATTTTACAATTGGTTGAATAAAATATACATATGAAAATAAATTGTAGAAAATTATATGAAAAAAAAATATATATAATTATTAGCTGATCGGTGCAGCGTGTGGTGCGTTAATTTGATGAGCCTGAGGGTATTTCATTTATATTGGTATAAATATATTTTTAATTTTTTTTTTTTTTTTAAATAAATTTGTACTGTGATATTATGTTTATATATTTGATATTTGTATCTACTTTTCTCTCTTGATTACGAATGAGAAATATACAAATTCATTTCGCTCGATTTGCATTTTACGCACCAATTGAATAACCGATGCATGCTACTTTGACTAAACATACAAATACATTACACACTAACAACATGAAAAATAAACATAAAATAAGTTATAAATTGTATATAAACTTTAAATTATCAATGTTTTGTTATTTTATTATTGTAATAATTTTTTTTGTCTATTTTTGTTATTTATCAAATTACAAATTTTTATTTTTACATTTGGAATTTAAATTTTTTTGGTAATGAATTTATACAATCAATATGATGATAATTATTCAAAACTAAATTGTTGATATTAAAAGACTGTCTATTAAGTAATTTGATGCAGTTTGTTTGAGCTTTCAATTGTAAATACCATGACATTTTAAAAATTACTTTTGGCGCGCAAAAAAAAAAAAAAACACCTAGAGAGCTTTTTACGATAGGGGTAGTTTTAACAGAACTAATTTAATAAATCAATAAAATTTTACCATACAATTAGCTACTTGTATATCAACTTTTTTAAAATAATCATTATAAACAAATCAAACAACATTATAAAGTCTTTGAAGCCTACTTTTTCATATAATCATCCATGAAAAAATCTACGAGATTGTTTATCAATTTAATATGTAATTTTGAAAAGTTATAGTTTAAATAAAATCTTAATTCAACATGTATTTTGTAAATCATTAAAAACAATATCTTTTTTATTAAAAAGATAAAAAATATATAAAAAAATAATGTACTTTTAATTAAACAATTAAAAACCGCAGTGTTTTTTTTTTTGAATGTTGATAAATTTTTAATTACAATTAATAATTTTATTTGCGAAATTTTAAAACATAGCTGCTAGAAAAAATAAAAAATATTGCTTGATATGCACACTAATATTTATATTAATTTTGATATAAAAATAAAAAAGTAAAAAATATAAAAAAAAATGCTCAATATATATATGTACATTGGAGAATCACGAGTGCTTTTTGATCGTTGAAATGGAAAATTGTATTTTCAAAATCAATTAATATCATCCCAGTATATTTCCAGTAGTAATAATACACTGGCTAATGATTGTGCATACATGGAATGTAGATTTATCTACATATATAAATACATATATACAAATAGACTTGTATATCCTCTGGCATGAGTATACACGCGTGCCTCGAGGCTGACCAAACTTGTCCGATCCGAAAACAGAATTTAATGTTCCGTAAAAAAATTATATATATGACAAAGATAAAAAAAAAATATAAAAAAAAATTCTCCCTGCTTTTATCAGTTTATTTACAATATAATATAAATTATATTGTTAATGACATCATAATATATTACTCGTTACTTAATAAAGTTTGTAATTAATTTAAATTAAAAATTAAAAAAAAAACATATTATTTTTGCTTTTATAATTAAATAAAATTAATTAATTTTTTTTTTTGATGATTGATTAATTAAATGAATTCAAAAATAAACTAAATAATTTCTTTTTTTTTAAATCATTGTAAAAAAAAGTTTAATATTTTTTTTTTTATTGAATATATATATTTAAATGTCAATGACACTATTATATTTGTGGAAAAAAAAAAATTGATAAAATAATTATTTAAAATTTTTTATAAATATTATTTGGATAAATATGATTTAAAAGTGTGCATAAGTGTCTTGATTAATTTTACCATTCGTTATTATTATTTGCAACGAAATGATGTTCAAGCGATGTCGAGGCCTCGACGTTTCTCAAGAGGCGCCACATCGATCATCGCTGTGACAATTTGACTGTCTCGAAGAGTGTGTCTGATAGTTGTTATAATATATCTCTCACCCATCAAGCCACACTATTTCAACGTTTATTTTATATATATATTTTCATATAATGACACATGCCACATGATCACAAAGTAACTACGATTATTAAAAACCCAACAATAACGCAAAACAAAAAAAAAAAAATATCAATAAATAATAAAAAAAAATTTAATAAATTATTTTATAAATATATTTACATATATATTTAATAAATTAAATATATTTTTTATTTATTTTCATAAATATAACTATAAAATAAATTTAAATAAAACAATGAAAAAAAAAAAAAGATATAAATTTTCAAATAAAAAATAACAAATTTGATATGTCATAATTGTTCATTACTTTATGGTATTAAAAAATATATATATTTTTATATTTATATAGACAAAAAATAAATATATTTAAAATAAAATTTAGTTTTATAAATTTTATATAAAAATCATATGGAATATATCTCTTTTCCAGAGGCAATTTCTCGAGTATACAAGTCTGTCTTTCAAACAAAACGAGATTAACTGCATAAGATTAAATATACAACATACATTTATAAAAATATATAAAGTTGAATAGATGATTATATATATATTATATTGTACATATATATATATAAAATATCCGGAATTAATTAATTGATTAATTTATTGTGAAATGCATCAAGAGCTTCATGTCAAAAATTCTTATATATATTTATTAAAAATACCCAACTTGATAACTTTTTTTAATAATATTTATTTACTTGACGTTTTAAATAAATATGTATATACTTGGTTGTTTATTTTATATATAGTGGCTACTTTTGCATTTAATATCGTGTGAGAAATTTACAAGGTCTTTTTACAAGTTTATTTTTAAAAAAAATATATAAAACATGATTGAAGCAGCCAGTCTGCGCGACAAATTACCAATCCATCTTGACAATTTATATATATCTATATATAAAATTATTCACACTGACGTTGACTTGTTTGGCCACTGAAAATTTTTTGTATTTATTATTATTATATCTTGATTTGTTGACTAAAAAAATAAAAAAATAAAAAATATATATATATATTTATTAAATCAAAATTATTTTTAATATATTTATTTATATTTTTTTTAATTTTATTTATAAAAAATAATAATAATTTATGTCCAGACTTTGTCTATCATGGTTTTATTTAAAAAATGTGACTTGGCTACTTTTGCAAATTGATTGATTGATTACTTATTGGATATTTTCAATGTTTTTTATTCGTCAAGAATTTAGATCTTCATGACTCAACTTGAATTGTCAAGTTTATCGATTATTTTTTAAAATTTATAAACTGATTGATTGTGACTAAAACGATTGATTGATATTTTTAAAATATATTTTATAAATTAATTATTTAATAAATAAAATTAAAAATTTATATTTTTTTTTTTCCTCATATTGTTAATTAGTAATGAATAAAAAAAATGTAAAAGTTTATATGTTTATATGTACATTGTTAAATACACAAGTCATTGACATTTTCACGGAATATCCATTCGTCATAATTTTCAAGTTATCATAAACTGTAAACTGTTTATTGGCAATCGAACTCTCATACATATTTCATGTATAAACATATATTACAATAAATTTTTTCATCATTTTTTTTTCTTTTTTTATGATAAGATTTTATAGTAAACATACAAATGCATAAATATGTATCCAATTAACATGCTTCCGTATGTATATATATATTCTAGATTAGATATAAACCTTACAATTTATCATCACTATGATTACATATTTTTTTTAAATAATTGCAAGATCTAATTAAACATTACAAACTCATTAATTTGACTGTATATATTTAACTATATATCTATTTGATTATTATTTTTATATAAAATACAAATATATTATTAATTTTATATTATAATTATAATAATAAAATAGAAGAAAGTGTGTCGTTAAACTCAATGTGCAAAATATACAGTGTACACAAGGTCGATGCTCGCTCGTGCATTAAGTCTTTTTATCGCATAAATGGTGAAACATTGCGGGCATTGACTTGAAACAACGATCGATAGCGCACTCGATACCGATGAATAAATAATCAAATACAATTTCAAGATTTTATTTGATAAGAAAAATTGCCCGGAAGAAAATTCACCATATATGACTTAAATTATGTGATCATATATGAGTTAAATAAAATTATAAAAAATATAAAATTTTTATTATTAAATTATATATATTTATTATTTTATAAAAAAAAAAAAAAATAATAAAAATTATTTTATTTTTTTAATTTTTTTTTTACTTATGTAAACAATATATTTTATAGATATTAAAATGTAACACTTGTATCGAGTGATTAACTGATAAAGTCATTGAACTGTTTTAAAATCAATATATAAAATTTAAATGTTTATTTTTTTTTTTAAATTATAATTACTAAGTTTTTTTTTTTTATGATTATTTTGATAATTTGTATTTAAAGTTTGTTGTTTATTTAAAATAAATTGTTTTTTTTTTTATATAAAAAATAACAAAAATAAATGACATTTAAATAATATTAACGATGAAATTAAATTTATTATTTGTTACTAAAATAATTATAATAAAATTCTTTAAATTTTATATCTTATTTGTAAATAAAAATTTTATAATGTATATATGTCTTACGTAATACTACAGAGCACATGGTCATAGACTTTTGCATGAATGAAACTCTCTTGGTGTATATATATTGCCTACTACTTTACCTCACTAAACCCCCCCTTGTTAACCCTCTTGCACTGACTTTCTAACACCATGCTAGGTCATGGATAAAGCTAGAAGCTAGAAGCTTTATCCATGACCTACCACAAATATATATATTTAATCATTTGTTATAATTTTTTAAAAATATTTAAAATTTAATTTTTTTAATTTTTATTAATAAATTTATCCTTGAATAAAAAAATACATGATCAAATAAAGTTAAATATATATAAAATAATATAAATTTATATGAAAATAAACAATTTAAAAAAAAAAAAGAAAAAAATGATGTAAAATTAGTAAGAGGCTCAGGTGAATGTATCTGTTGTGTCCGGCTTGAGATATCATGTTCCAAAATGTCTTCTCAAATAGCCTTAATATAGTGAAACTAAAAACTCATAAGCCAAAATGACTTGCTTGCCTTCTGAACGACCACTAAGTTTTTCAATAAAATAAAAAAAAAATAAATAAAATAAAATATACAAAATAAATTAAAAAATAAAAAACATTTATATAATTAAAACAAAAAAAATAAAATAAAATAATAAATGAATCATATTGTAGTATAAATTGTATGTATGATTCTATTGAGTAAAAAAATCATACATGAATGATTGACATAAAAGAAGAGTCATGTTGAGTCTCGTCATTGTCTGGATCATGATGATTGGTCAATGTGTATTTGTTTCGTGACACAGCAACACGTTATATGTCATGCTACGTCACTATGGAACCTTTTGGTTTTGCCGATGAGAAACAAGTCCGCGAACAAAATTTTAAAATGAGAATAGTCACAGGGATTTCTCTATAATTTTATACCTATATGTATGACAAAAAAAAAGACCAGAAATAATAAATAATAAAATGTACAGTAGTATAGTGGCAAAAACGATGAAAAAAAAAAAAAAATAATAATACAGCTCGTGGATAGATTGATGGTTTTGCCATGACGGACGTTCCATCAATCACTTGTATATATACTCTTCAAACCAAGTGACCGTGTGCTATGTTATCCCTATTTTTACCATTATTTCTTGCTATCATTATAATTTACCACGTCAAAATTTTTTTTGTAAAAAATTTATAAAAAAAATCATAATAATATCACTGTATCATAAATGCATTTATTTATTGTGATGCATTTTGTCATTATCAGAATATCAGTGCATCATTACTGTCAAATTTTTAAATCAAATACAACAAGTTTTTATATATATTCAACAAATGTAAAAAATATTGGAATAGTTTTTTTGTCAAAAAACTTTCATTTTTGGTATACAGATTAATTCTCCGAACGTTTTTTTATGATTTTTTTTTTTTGAAAAATTAACCATCAAAAAGATCGTCATTCTCTTTTGAAAAAAAAAATATATATATATCTGTATAGATATCCCAGAGTTTCGTTGATGACTAGCGAATGACTTGTTGGATTTTCACATTGCTCTTCTTTTTAATTCTATTATTAAAATGCCCCACCACGAAGAATAAAAGATAACATCTGGCTTATTAGTTTATATATCATCAAATATATAATCAACTTTATGATTTTTTTTATATATTTTAATGTGTATATCATATATAATTAACAAACAAGATATATACATATAAAATATAAAATTTATAATATCAAGATCATTTTGATTTTGTTGTATTTTGTCATGTTCTGTCGTACACAGAACAAACTTATATCGATTGGTTTTATCCCCTCTGTATGTATATATGTATAAAGTTTAAGTCAAGCAAGTGAGTTAGTTGAAGGGTAATGATGGCTTGGTTGTTGCTTTCATCGATTTGTATGTATATATAACAACAACAACAACATCAACAACAACATCAACAACAACGGGTCATCCAGGGACTTGGCCATCATAACCTGGGTGTGTACAATATTATCGATATACACATCAATATTAAAGTTTACAAGGCAGAAAAATAAATTCTTGTGTGTTCCTTGTTGGTGAGTGGCCAAGACGGATCAATCCAACTGAGTCAATTTTCTATAGCTACTGGTATAAAATATAAATTTTTACCTTGATTTTTTCAGGATGTTTGAAAAGTGAGTACATATGATTTTGTTGGTTGTAGATATATTATAAATATATTGAATTTTGACTATAAAATATATAAAAATTGAAGAAATTTTATAAGGGAATTGAAGAAACTGGATGAGTGAATTTAACATCAGTATAAGGCGTGATAGAGAGTTAAACATTTTGCTGTCGTGGTCAGTTTTGAATTGCTTGAGACGATGTTAGTGACAGCTGGTTTCGAGTAGTCTCGCGTATTGAACTCATGTCCACTAACCCAAGTCTCCTTTATATCTACTTAGCTTTCATCCCAATTCTATCCCTCTTCTTCTTGCCTTATCATTATTATCGTTTGATTCAGTTTGGTTTAACGTTGTCACCAACATTCACTTACAACTCGTTTTTTTTTTTTCATCAAAATATATAAATTTCTTTTGTATATTGTTTATATTTAATTGTTTAAATTTTTATCTTTGTTTGAATGTATTTTTTGTTATTTTTTTTTTTTTTGATTAATCGTAGCAAGTGTCTGGTGTCATATTGATCATCAAATTGATGATTCAAGTATATAGATATTGAATTTATACAACCTGTTTTAAATACCGACAATATTATTGTATATATTTTTTCAAATCTTTCAAAAATATTCATTCAAGTAATCACCATGATTATGATATTCCTTTCATATCGATCTTTATCAACAATCTCTTTATTTTTTAAACTCAATTTTATATACTAGTGATCATTAGCTCTATATATATAATATGTCTATTATATCGATCAAAGTATATCAAGACAAAAAAAATAAAAAACAACAACAAAGTTATTATATATAAAAAGAATAGATGAAACTCAAAAGACCGCACACAACATGATTATCATATTTTATGATCTATATATATACTTTATGATATAAACTCTTTAAAATGCAAACTATCGTCTAAAATTATTATATATATATAAGACAATGAATTAGTTCCAGTGTTATCGCAGACAATCAAACACTTATCTACCTTTTAGATTGATGAAATTTGTAGACTCATCTTGAGTTTTTATTTATATATATCTATTAATATATATTTTTATTTATTTTTTTTCATCATGTAATCGATCAATTCTTGTCTGCATAATGATGCAAAAAAAATTAAAATAAAAGCATATATAAACGTACTCGTTAAATCATGATTTAAAATGCATTTAAATAATTTATAAAAATTAAATTAATATTTTTAATAAGATAACATTAAAAACTTCAAAATTTTTCAAATTAAATTGTATAAATTTTGAAAGAATCTATTTATCTGTCTCAATGTTTATTCACACTTTTTTAACTTGATAATTTTGAATAAATTTTAGTAACATTTTATAGTACCAAAATAAAATAATCAACATGTGAAAATTGTTGAAGAAAATATATATAAATTAGGATATATAACAATGTGGATGGACAAGAGATATCTGGTGATAATATACACTCAGTTTGTCTGTTAGTATATATAAAAATAAAATAAAAAAAAATATAAAAAATAAACTAGGGTGAATAGTTAAAAGATAGTACAACTATGCAGAAGAATAAAAGAGAAAAAAAGAAGATCAATTTATTGGAACAATCACCAAGGGACATTTCAACGCAACAAGCACCTTATCTATACTACACCTTAGCAATAAAATAAAATGTATACTTATCTTTTGTGTGCTACCTCTATGGCTATCCTTTGAAAGTATAAATAAATTGTATGCATGACTATTGCCCCGGGTAAAAATACTTGAAGGTAGCTAAAAAAAAATTAGAACCATTGAGGAAGACCCAATGTAATTATCCCTGAATACTTCATCTGACATTTACCCAACTCCAATGTCAACCAAAATGTCTTCATCCAAAAAAGTTTAAATTTGTTATTTGGATTATTCTTTTTTATTGTTTGGTCATTTATTTGTTTACTATATTATTTTTTTATCTAAAATTATTTATTATTTATTTTTATAATTTAAATTTGGATTGATGTAAAGTATAAACGTGATATTTGAGAGTCTCAGAGAATCATGTTGGTTTATATGTCAGTTTTGAAAATTGTTGTCAAGATGAATAAAATAGTGGAAAAAGAAAATAGTTTATTTTATTTTATTTTTTTTTTTAAACCAATTTATAATGGTTGGTCCAGTGTGTGTGTGTGTTTGTCTTGAATCGTTTTATAAATTTAACATGAAGCAATAAAGACACACGATGGATTAGTCGTAAGCACGAAATTCCAGTGAGTGTTGCACGCACTAAAAAAAATATATATAAAAATATAAAATACACACATCACAAATAGATCCACATTTATGTTTTCAGTCTTCTTTATATTCTCATATATTTTTAATCTATTTTAGTGATTTGATGTTGGGCACGCGTGTCTAATGAATCAATCGTCTTGTCACATTCAATGCTTTTTTTTTGCACTCACTGAAATTTTTATATAACTTTTTTAAAATTTTGTCAATTTTAATTTTTTATCTTAAATGACAATTATTTACATTTTTATGTATGTTTTAAAATAACATTTGGTTTTTTTAATTTATAATTTTTTTTATAAACAATTTAATGATTATCTTAGAATTTAAAGAAAAACGTGTTTTGTTTATTTTACTTTTTATTTTTTTTTGATCCTAAGAATCCTGAAAAAAACCACGTACATGTCATAAATAGTTTGTCCTGTGTTTTTACTCCCTTGCTATAAATTTTTGACTAAAAAAAATAAATATATATTAAACTTGTACAGTTATAAGGATAATTCTCAGCAAATGACAAGTTCAAAGCAAGCTGTAGTTTTTTTACCCAAATAAATTTCATTTAAACAAATCATTTTTATTTTCTTTTAGTATTTTTATATAAAATGTAGTTAACAATAAAAAATAAGTACTTTCAAACAAAGTAAAATTTATTTATCAAATGAAATAATAAATACATTTAATCAACAAAAAAAAAAAATTTATAAATTTATAGCAAAAAATTATCCATATCATTGTATATCCTTGATAATTTTTTTTTCAATATTTTCAATTCAACTGATTCCCTATATTTTTATTTCTTTTCATCCCTTCTAAATTTATATATTTTTTTTCATCTGTATTGTCGATTTCATCTTACAGTATCGATCAGCTAATCCAATCTGCCATAAATTTTTTAACCCCTAAAAATAAAATAAGAAAAAAATAAAACCATCAAGTTTCTTTATTTTTATTACAACAAAATATATATATATCAAATAAATAGATGCACGATAAATAAAGAAAAAAATATATATAAAAAAAACATTAAAGAGTATAATAAGTCGATAACCGCGTGCTCATAAAGTGAGATAGAAACTGACAGAAAAAAACTTTAAGAATTTACGACCACGAGGTAAAATAATAGCACATGCGCAAATTTTATATTTTTGTTAAAATTGTTGTGCGTCGACCTTTACCCGCCAACCTTACTTCTATCTTTTTTTTTTTTTTTTTTCTTTAACATTTCTCCGTCATTCACCCTCACAAATTTATACTGACGACCTCATGGCGCAGTCACAACGCCGTCGCCAACCCTGACCTGATTTATGGGATTCTGGAAGCGTCTGTTCGCTTGAAAAGTACGCGTATTTCACGGTAGGGGTACATTTTATCTTTGACTATATATTTTTTTTTTCTCTCTCTTTTTACTACCCCTGAATTATTATTATTTTTTTTTTCATCTATCTCTTAAACATTTTATCTATCTCTCTTATATTTTTTTAACATTTACTAACATATTACACTCTCAGTGTTTTCTGCTTTTGCTCAAAACTACTGCACACATTTTTATATATATATCTCATATTTTCAAATATATATTATGTGGATATATACTTTAAAGTATATTTTATTTTATTTTTTTATTTTTGTGCTTTTTTCACTTCTTGTCATGCGCCTTGAAGACAGCTGGTTAATGTTTAAACCAGAAAACTTTTAACCTCTATATTTTTCACATTTAAAAAAATACATATAAAAAAAAAAATTAGTTGTATATATTTTTGCAGTAATATTTTAATAACACAAATATTTATTATTATTATTTAAAAATAATTATTATTTCATTTTAGAGCTTTCAAAGTATTGTGTAATCAGTTATTTAATTCATTGACAGATTATATTAAGTAAAAAGCTCAATCATTGAAATAAAGCTCAATGTTAAAAAAAAAAAAAACAAATGAAAATTTTAATTTATTTGAGCTATTCTAGACTCATGGGTTAATTATGTGTAAATATATTTGGCGAAAAAAAATTAGATGGCGCTTTTTTATTTTTTTAATTCATACTCTATCCGCACTTAAAAATGTTTACACATGAAAAATAAAAATTGCATTAGTAAAAAAAATTATCATAAATGATGTAAAATTATTGATAATATTTTCTTTTTTTCATACATCAAAAAATAAAATAAATAAAAAAAAGAAAAAACAGCCCTTGGGTTTTCCAGTGACAAAAGCTGAGCGTGATTTGTGTTGTTGGCCATTCTTTTGAGGCCCGTTTCACAAATCATAGTGTCTTTTTTTCTTTCTTTGACCCCCTTGTTCTTTTTTCACTGTATATATATGTATATACATTTACAGTATTTTTATATATATATATATACAGGTTCCCTTGTGGATCACTCGTCATTCTCAATCTCTATCTTTTTCTAGATATATAGTCTGGATAATATACGAGCCTTGCATCTGTTCCCGGAGTGACGCAACGTCCCGCCATAGATCACACCCAGGCTTTTAGAGAGTGAAGGCTGTTAAGGAGGGCGCCATGCGAGGGTGCTTTTATAACTGCGTGACAAGGGGACATAGAGAGATAGGTGAAGATATACCGAAAAAAAAAAAGTAGGATAGAAGAAAATAGATATAATATATGAGTCAAAAAAAAGAAAAAAATGAGATAAAAGATTGAAAAAAATATGTAAAAAAAATAGAGAGAAAGAAAGAAAGCATGCAAGATCGACACAGGTCCGGAAAAAAAAAAAGATAAAAAAAAAAATATAAAAGACAAAGAGTACGACAGAGTAAACGGGTGAATAGTGGGTGAAAAATAAAAAATAAAAAAATACTTAGAAGGGACGTCAGGTTGACGTACGGTTACGGTTGAAACTCGCTGGTATTGCATATAGGTATATATACATAAAGAAGTACAGTGAGTGCACCTCTAGTGACTCGTAGTTGTAAATATATATTTTATAAAAGATGGAGGATGCGACGTGCAGGGGAAACAAAATAAAAGAGACACGAGGGATTGGCGACCAAGTGAGAGGAATGTCAAGTACGACAGATAGCCACGACTCATAGAATGACATAACCTCAAACGAATGAAACTTGACTCTTTATACTGCTGCAACTTCAGCATAGTTTTATTTATTTATTATATCTCTTAGTATCATCTTGAAGTAATTTTTTATGTTGATGATAACAAAATTAATAGATATAACTGTTTTTATATAAAATTTTAAAAAATATATAAATTTGAAAAATGTTAATATGATATTTTTATAAACAGATGACATGATTGATATTTTTTCATCATTTTAACTGTATAATATTATTATTATTAATGTTAGTTTTTATATATATATTTTTATAAAAACGACATTTCAAAAAATGATGAAATGAAGGGAAAAAATAAATGCTTTATCAGGTTGCCCTTATGTGGCCATTATTTTTCTTTTTTTTTTTTTTTTTATACCTATAACAGTTTTTTTTTTTTTCCTAAAACTAGTCACTTAAATAAAAAGGGGGGTTCAATAGAAAGCGTGAATTAAAACGCCTCATAAATATCTAAAACAAAGGCAGTTGTTATTCGAGGGTGTATAAGGGCTAAAAAGATATACGACTGCAACTGAATGTGGTCTACTCTACGGGAGAAAATATATATATATAAAAGGGCTATATATGAATAAAGCTCAAACTCATATACCCTTGATATATAATATAATAAAAAAAATAATACAATAAATTTTGTATTCATGTATAGAAATTGTTCATGATTTACAATACAATAAAGTTTGAAATTATCAATAAAAACTTTAAATTTCTTAGAAGCTATTCTTGAAACTATTCATGACAAATGTGTTTTTGCAATTAATTTTTATATCATTTTTTATGAATATTAATTATTTTATATGTTTGATTTTAGGTAAGTAGTGGTCTCCAATTGTTGAAAAATCAAGTGGCTAATTTGCCACGACGGACAGAAGATATGCGAAGCAAGCAGCAACCTAGGCCTTCATTTAGGTGGCCACAACAACGTGGTGATAATGTTACCGGTAAATATTATTATTGAAACAAAGAAAAATAAAAATAAAAATTATAAATATATAAAAAAATTTTTTAATATGAATATAAGAAATAGACAACTTTCATGACATAAAATTGAATATATATTGTTAAATTGCACGTCACAAAACACAACTGTCTATCTGTAAAATGTTTTATCAGTATCACGTCAGAGGTTGTGTATTTTCAATGTGACACCAAAAGAATAGCTTCAGCAAAGACGGGACACATGGGACAGAAATATATATACAATAATTTCGCGTGTCTGTCCTTCTACTTTATTTTGACTAAAGTCTTTTGGTTTGTCTTTTTTGTGTCCATATCGATTTCGTATGTCGTAAGATATACATGACAGTTGACATAAGATTGACGAAAAATTTTACATATAAATTCAAACTTTATTCTATATTTACTTGTCACTCTATTTATATATATTTTTAAACTTTATATATTTTTTTAAATTTTGATATTCTATTATTTGTCTTCATGCAAATATATGCTTTTCTTTTTTTACTGACAGAATATATTTTATTTTTATTCATGTATATCAAAATGATTAATTTGAATATTTAAACTGAAAATTAATTTATTAAATTTATTCAATTTTATATAATTTTTTTTTGAAAATAATATACATTTGTTAATTTAGATGTTATTTTATATTTGGGTCAAGTTATAAATTAAGAATGAAATATAAAAATAATAGTGTCAAAAATATAATATTGTATATACAAAAGTTTGAGATTAACTCAGGTCAAAAATCATGCAGCAGGTGTAGCTTTACAATTGAATTATAAATTGGGGTGTATTTCAACAACACAAAACGTATAAATTATTTATAAATTCAGTTATGAAAAAATTATATCAAGTTGATATTTTTATTATATTTTTTAACTATTTTTTTGTTATAAATTTAATTTTCTAGTTGACAAAACAAATTGACACTACAAATTTTTTTTCTAACAGTTTTTTAATAATTGAAATTGTTATCATAATTATTTTCTTGATTATAAAAAAACAAAAGATTGTTATTAAATAATTGTTCAACATAAATAATAAACATCACAATATTTGTTGACGCATTTAGTTGGATGAATTTTTTGATTTTTGAATCATATTATTGCCATTTGAGATATAATTGATGCAGAAAAAAAAAAATTAAATTTTGTATACTTTGATATATCAAAGTGGATCCATGATAATATTCATTTAAATATCTGTCAATATGAAATTCCGACAGAAGGTAGTCATGAAATGTCGAGAATTGCCGGGAGCAGACTTACGTTGATCTCTTTTTTTTTTTTCGTTGTTTTTTTAATCTTTTACTTCCATCAGTTGACGGTGTATGTTTGTTTGATTTAACATGTACATTTAGGTTCTATCTTTTTTTAAAACCAGCCAATAATCAACTTTTCTTTTTAACATTCTCTCTCACTCCCTTGGGTAACTATTTGATAGATCCCCCAGGTACATGAACAAAAATAAACCAACATGAGCATGCCCCTTTGTGCTCGAATAATCGGTTCCGTGTCCACTTCTACCTCCATCTTTTGTCCAATGATTCATTTTTTTTTTTACTTTTAAATTTCTTTTTTTGTTATAATTTAAAGCCCTATTTTTTTTCTTATTTCTACTGCATTTTCTTGAACTTTTAGGAACAAAAACAAACTGATTTTATGAGATATCAATATCGATTGAATAGAAAATCTATAAATAAGTTAAGAATTTATAAAAAAAAAAAACATGATGACAGTTTATCAATGTACAATATGTAACAAAAAAATGTTGATAAAAATATGAGGTTTTTTTTTTTGAAAAAGTTCAATCACCTTGAATTTAATCACAAAATTAAAATGAAGGTCGTTTTGTGTGCATTTAAAGATAAGACAACTACTGCTCAAAACTTTACAGTATTTTTTATTTTATTATTTTTTTAATTTCTTTTTTTTTTTTGGGTTATGGTCAGTAGCTCTTTGCCTCTGTGTCATTTGAGCTCTTAATGACCTCGTAAAACCCGTCTTTCTTTCATCTTTTACCTGCATATATTCGTATATATATGTAATTAACTTGACTAATATACAACACTGCAAAATGTATTCGGAGAAATTGTTAATTTTTTGACGATGATTGGTTTTGTAAGTTTATTTTTGTAACTTTTTTTTTTAAATTTTTATATACCATTTTAATTTTTAAATATTTTATTTTAAGTATAAATAATTGTTTATCAAAATCATGAGATTTTTTTTGGTACATTTTAGTTTGTTTTTAGTTTACGTTTTCATTTTGAGAAACAAAAAATAAAGGTTTTGAAACAAATTTTAAAAGCTACTGAGAGACAGATTAAAGACACTAACAGTTGCATTTTTATGTCTTACAATTGAGCACAAATGTTTATCATAACAATTCTAACAATTTTTAATAAATTTTAATTGAAAATGATAACTATGTCATCAACTGATTAAGTCTAAAAACTTTTTTTCAATTCAAAATTTTTGTATAAATATTAAAATTAAAAAGTAAAAATTCTGATAGATGAAAAAATAAATTTTTTATTTTTATAAATCATGAAAAAAATATATTCCACGCATCATAAAATATATTAAAAAAAAGAATAGAATAATATACAAAATATTTTCA
Source organism: Lysiphlebus fabarum (assembly GCA_011426435.1). Classification (NCBI taxonomy): domain Eukaryota; kingdom Metazoa; phylum Arthropoda; class Insecta; order Hymenoptera; family Braconidae; genus Lysiphlebus; species Lysiphlebus fabarum. The sequence goes on along the minus strand of WSYQ01000045.1, from coordinate 1,804 downwards.
AATGATAAATATAAAAAATAATAGAAATTAAAAAAAAATAAAAAAACAAAAATATTCATAAATTGTTGGTACATGTAAATTTGCCTGAGGATAAAATGTCGCATGTCCTTCTGTTACCTATATCTATAACCCTTCAGCATTTTAATCCACCCGAGCAACATCATGTACCTCTTTCCAAATAATTATACCAAAATAATTAGACCGAAATTTGTTGCGAAGCTAGGCAAATTGTACAAAACGCAACAAAAGAACGACATATTAGCTGTCTACTTGTCTCTTTTATTTTCTATATATACCATTTTTTATATTTTTTTTATTCAAAAAAAAAAAATAAATACACAAATATAAAAATAAAATAATATTTAAATACAAATAAATATATTCTAAATAGTTATCTTCAATATGATATGAAATAATGATATATATGCATCATTGTTGTTGACATTTCTGGTGTGTACTTTGAAGGGCATGATAACCCTCGTAGTTGTCAATATAAATTACCATCATCATCAGAATTAATTTAAATCAATGTCTGTCTCATCGTATTTAAATATTCATTGTATAATTTCAATGAGTTTTAAAATCAATCATACTGACATTTAAGAATTTTTTTTTTTATCATTCTTTTATACCCAAAAGAAATGTATAGATATTTTTTTTTTTTCTATTAAAATTTTTCTTTCAGTTTAATTTTAGTTTGCATTTATAGGTATATAATATTTTTATAAATTCTCTAATCATGGTTAATGTAGTTTGAGAGAGAACAGGGCATCTTGGATTGACTTGATGGCATCAACCAGCCCAGAGGTTGAGTGAACTGTCTGTCCTGTCCATCAACTTGCTAACGTCAGATTATCGTTCTGACACTTTTGGAGTTATATTCCAACCGTATGCCTGTAGTACATTTCAGTCTTGATCATCCACGGATCTCCTGCTTTGGCAAGATGAGACAAGCGACCCTTCCACCCGCTTTTATATTCTCCTATAAACCCCTCTGTATGTTTCTTCACTTCTCTTGTATCCTTATTATCTTTTTTTTTTTTTTTTTATTTTATTTTTTCATCTTGTGAACAGTCAGTCAGTCAGTCTGCTTCAATCTAGTAACTACTTAAGCGAGACGTGCACACGACGTGTGTCCAAGTCAACTCGTTTGGTTGGTATGTCGATCAAATTTTTGCAAAAAAATCAAGGTGAGCCGACAAAGCTCATCCGTTTCGCATTTTACACTTTTTTTTATTTTTTTTTAATTACATTTATTACTATTTTATATGTTCTTTAATTTATTTATTATATTTTTTTTTTTTTTGTATATTTTATTAATTTAAAAATTTTAATAAATATTCAAATATATTTTTATTTTTTTTTTATATATAAAATCATTCAATAGTTTTTTTTTAAATATTTATTTTGATTTAATGATTTTTATCTTTATTTTTTTTTTTTTTTTCCATAAATATAATATTAAAAATTCAATATCGACGTGATCAAGTTGACCAAGTTGGCAAAATTGGCATTGTAGATATAAATGCATGTGACCTCAACAAATGCATCATTATCCAATTAATAATTCAATCAGCATACACACAATTAAATTATATTTTTTTTAAATATATTTTTTATATTTAAATATATACTTTGAATTGTAAAATAAATATATATATATATCAATTTGATAAATAATAAATTAAAAATATTTGTCGATAAAAATTTAACAATTATTTATGTTTAATTAATTTTTTTTTTTTATTTGTATATTGTTAAAATTATAATAAATTTTTAGTCTTAAATATTCGTCATATGTTTT